>JARHVA010000597.1:680000-1112500 GCA_037957365.1 Torreya grandis | reverse complement strand
CTTTGGGAAGGGTCCTAGGTGGGGTATCATGTCCCACATCAAGCCACACCACCTCTAAGCCATGTAACTTGCCATATCACCTCCCATGTCACTTTACATGTCACATTCCATGTCACTTACCATGTCACTTGCCATGTCATCATGAATAGTGATAGTGGGTCCCATAGTGAATAGTAATTTTGAATAGTATTTTTGAATCATGATTTTGAATGATATTTGTGACTAATGAGAATAGTGATTTATTTGGGTTAAGGGAGGTTTTGGGAAGGTTTAATAAGTTTTAGGGAATCCTAAAGCATTTAGTCATCAAAAACTGTAAATGTGTAGTTTTTTGGTGTCTATATTTTACCTCTTTTTGTTATGTGGCTTTGAATTAACAAGTTGAAAAATAAAAAAAATCACTTGGTTGAAGGTTAGGATGTAGAGAGTATGGGAGGAGGTGTTCCATCTAAAATCGAGAGTTAATGAGGAAAGGTCAAATCAAGTGTAGGTTTGATAAGTAGTTGATGGGGAGGCACTAGGTGGTGCCACAAGATAGATGGGTAAGTGAAATACCAATGGGTTCATAAAATATGACTAAGTATAATAGTAAAGATTATGTAGAGACTAAAGGTGCTAATGTTGATAACAAAAAGGTCAGGTTCTAAGATAAATGATAAGGTAATCGATCCCTAATGTTGGTCATAGTTGATCAGGTTAGTCTTATCAAGGCTCCTAAATAGGGTCGGTGTTGACTCAGGTATCCAAGGTAGGAAGTTATCTTGAGAAAAAATTAATGGTCTAGTTGTGCATGAGGTGGTGTAAATTCAAATGTTCAACATGGAAAAATTGGTTTGTACGGTCAAAAGGACCAACACAGGGTTGTCACAAAATTATTCAAATAGGTTGGTTTTATAAAAAAAAAGTAGCCCAACGTCAAGGTGGATGTGGGAAAATAGGTTGAGAGGTTAGTTGGGTAGGGGTTAAAATGGGAAGGCTGAGATAACTCCATAAGTATATGGCAAGTGTATGCTTCTTACATAGTTCCATGGATAAGAATCCAAAAAGAATGTCAGGCTAAATGTAGTTCTTTTGAGGCAAAGGGTGTTGGTTAACTTGGTTACACCAATTTAATATCATGTAGGTAGGTCTAGGTGAAGGATGTTGGAGAAGGGGAAGCACCAAAATATGGCTATCAAATAACATTCATATAGGTGTGGCAAAAATGGTAGATGAGGTTACTTAGGATGTAATTAGATGATTGCATCAACTATGCAAAAATAATCTGTAACCATGGATAAACAAGATGAAGCATGCAATTTTGTCTACCATCATCTGATAGGTTCATTCATCACCATTAAAATAAACTGACATTATGCACATTCTACAACAATGTTTTTAATAAGATATGAAAGGGTAGTATGCAATTATTCAAGGAAGCAAAGTAGAAAAATGGGTAAACAATAAGTGGTGAAGATTTGAACCCTTGATCCTTAAGTTGGTGGGGCCCCAAAGTAAGTAAGTGTTGAGTTTTTGAGGGAATTCAAAAAAAGACATTGAGTGGTTTTGGAATATAGAGTGAGGTGAATAATAATAACATTAATTAAATGAGGGAATAGGTTGTGGATTATGATTAAAGAGTAGGGATATTACAAGGTGTAAGAAGATGTAGTCTAAAAAGGGAGAATTAAAGGAAATTATTGGTTAGAAGGTTAGGGCATGCAAGAGGGTGTAGCTATCATCCCCATGTGGGTATCCCAAATTTCCATTTGAAGGTGGTTTTATTTTTTATTCTAACAACTTCAAAGGTTAGAGTAAAAGGGGTTGAAAATAGGTAAGACTAGAGGGGTGGGGAAGGAATTTTCATCCTGATGGCTAAATGATGCTTAGGTTTATAGGTTGGTCATATGAGCCTATGGTCTTGGCCAATTATGTTATAGAGATATAGGATTGGTATATACCTCATAGTAAACCAAAATTGAGTGGAAGACCTTGGAGGCCACATCATGTACAAATGGGCAAAGGGTTGAAAAGGAAAAAGGTGATAGGGAGGGTGAAGGGAGTAGTTAGAGGGGGATAAAAAAGAGAGTCTGAGTGCAACATATATAGGCATTAAATGAAGAAAGGGGTACTCCTAAAGTAAGGAACCTAACTAGATTTTGTGTGTTAAGGCAAGGGAATGGAGGATACAAGGAAGCATACAAGGGGATGTAAGTAGAAGTAGTACAACTAGTGATCACTCTCTAAAGAGGTGGAGGTGAAATTAGAGAATATAAGGGAGATCTAACAAGGGATGAGGTAAAGGTAAACTCGAAGATGGATGAAGATAAAGATAAAGGTGGAGAAGGATGTAAGAAGCTAGGCATGGTCATATAGGTTGGGAAGAACAATGAAGGGCATCAAGGGAGATGAAAAAATGAAATGGAGAAAAGAGAAGAAAAAATAAAATGTAGAATATTGGGGGTGAGAGATTCACTAAAGAACGACATATTAGAGAATTGAAAAGGATGGGGAGAGACATGTAATAATAATGAAGGGTAAGGGGAAAATGAGGGATATGGGCAACCATGAAAGGTTTGAAAACAAGTCTAAAAAAGGATGAAAGAGAAAATAGTTTGGAGATGAAAATGAAAAATAAGGAAATAAATGGAAGAAAAAGAAACATGAGGAAAAAACTAGAGAAATGAGGACAAAAAGAGGATGATAGGAGAGGGAAGAATAACATGGTATCTTGATCAAGTAAGCATGGGTGATGATATGCAAGGATAGGAATAATAAAGAAAAGTAGATGGTGGTTTTGGAGATGAGAATGGGATGGAAAATAGGAAAGGGGTGAGGAATGAGGGGAAGCAAAGGATGGGTGGACAAGAAGGTGAAGATAGAAGGTAAGTGTTAATCATCTTGTTAGAATAGATTGACAAGATAAAGGGGTGATTAGAAAGGATTGAAAAGATAAAAAAATGGTGAGGTGGTGAATAAATAGGGGGATGCAATGAAAGGGAGTGTGATGAAACTAAGGGATGAAGATCAAGGATGATAAGAACAAAAAGGAAGAATTGAAGTAGGGATACAAAGCACATATACTCACATAGATGAAAACTATAAGTGAGTATCAAGATGAAAATAGGAAAAGGGGAATGCAAAAAGGGCCATAAAAAATAAGAGATAATAAGAAAAGGGAAATTATGGAATGCTTCTCAAAGGATAAATACCCAAGGAGAAACTAGTTATGGAGGAAAAAGGGTAAGATAAAAAGGATGAAAAAAACAAATAGGAAGAATGGAAAATGGGTATAGTGGGAAGATTAGTGGAATGGAAGAGAGTGGTGGTACACGTAAAGAAAAAGTAAAATAATAAAATAAATAGAAAGCTTGCAAGATGCATAGTATGATGTGGAATGGGTGAGGAAAAGAGAGTGATAAAGGGGGTAAGACAAATAGCCAAGGGTGAGGGGAGATGATGATGATGGAGAAATAATTTGAAGGGGATAAAGGGCAAGGTTGGTAATAAGGTGAAAGAGAGCCAAAAAATACAAAAGGTGGGTGGGGAAGTGGGCCACGAAGCATGCACAAGGAAAGATGATGGGGTGGCAAATGAAGTAGAGTAGGACATGGCTTTATGGGAGGTAAGTGGGGCTAATGGGGAATGCTTTCAACCCTTGTGTTAAAATAGATTGACAAGCTGGAAAAGTGATTTAAAAATATTGACAAGATGGATGTAGGGAGATGGTTAGGAGATAGGTAGAGAAGTGGAGGAAGATATTTTAGGTGAGAAGGGTAAATAAAGTAAAGGAAGTGGCTAAGCTAACCTCAGAAACTAAGTGTTGTCTACATAGTCCAAAAAGACCTCAGGCCAATGTAGTTATCCCAAAAATGGGGGAAAGACTTAAGAGGAAGTATTAGATGGTGTTAAAACATAAGGACACTAAAGAAATAATTCAAATCTTCCTTGATATAGGAAACCCTAAACAAGAGGGTGTTATTAGTAGTGGAAATGAGTGAGAAGAAAAAAGGGAATGGGAATTAGTTTTTAGTGGCCGAGTTACCCCTAGAGTAGTGCCTACATAGTCCATTTACATCATGCCAATGTTGTTAAATAAGGTTTGGGTGAGTGGTGTTCAAATTGGCTACCCCAATTTGATAGACCACATGGGCTAGTTTGCATTGATGGAGAAGGTTTTATAAAATAAAGCTTTTGGGTTTTGGTGAAGGTGTCAGTGAAAGTGAATGGGGTAGGTTGGTAAATAGTTACTATAATGATCCCACATTTAGTAGGATGAGAGATATAGATGGGAAAGGTAGGATAAATTAGAAGATAACATAATGTTAAGTACCATAAATAATCTTCAATAGAGATAGTCCAAAGAAGAGGTGATTTTGTGAGGATGTTACACCTTCTAAAATTGTATAAGGGTAGGAGTTTAGAGATAGTGTTTATCGCTATGAGTCAAGTTTTAGGAGGTGAGGGTCTATCTAGATCTACAGAGTCATTGTGGCCAAGGTTCACCACCGCTACGAGCCAAGTTTTAAGGGTAGTAGTGAAGTGATGACCTACAAAGAATTTATTTGATGGTTAAGGAGATTCTACAGATAAAGAAGTTAGCAGAGTGGTAAGAAACAAAGGATGGACCTTGCCTGACCCAAGAGATACATGGGTAGGTTAGACAAAGGGTGGCCATATCTACATCATGTACCTAGTTTCTTGGAACTATAGACATGGGGTGCCATTTAGAAGAGGCCTTGGTATTAGGGAGATATGTGGTCTAAGATATTGGTTATATAATTGGAGAAAATGGTCATTCCCCTAATATGGATGAACTCTTAGCTAGTACAAAATAAAAGACTGCCATGTTCAAGTAGACACTGCCAATGGTTGGGGTCTGATGTTTAGAGATTGTGGCAATGGGTTGGTAGGAATAGGAGGGTAATGTGTTAGATATTATTGGTCAAATGTTATTATGCTTGAGTTTATGTGGATAATTATGAATTTTATGGTTATGGTTATGATTGGTATGGTTATGGTTATTGTAATCTCACTTAATGTGAAAGAAATGACTATTATTGTTGCAATGTTGGATGGTACAAGTCATGGTGAAAACATTAACCATGCACATTAAGATAAGAATAGGGCCTGATGCTTTATTTTTGACAAGGACTAAAAATATACCCAAAGTGAGATCAACTTAATGAATATAAGTCCTTCAAATGCTGCATAGGAGCAATCGTTAGTTGATAAAAAAGGTTTCATGATCATAAGGTGTCAAGTAAGCTCTAAATCCCTTGACTTACAAATAGTAGAAAGGGAAGATGGGTGATAGGTGGTGTAACGAGTAACAGGTGATATGTACGATAACCTCATGTGAATTAGTTTTCCCCTTCTATAGGTGGCCTAAGAATGGTAATAAACAAGTCAATGTCATATGCTAGATGTAGACTGATCAATGTGGGAAGTCTACATGTGAAAGCTGATTGTGGTTATAGATTTTTTGTGATAGTGGGTCTTTTGATTTATTATTGTATATGGGAAGTTGATCGATACAAGAAGATTCCATGAAATTTCTCTATTTTTTAAAATTTTAACTCAACCATCCTTTGATGGATTGGTCTAAGATTATTGGCTTTGTTTTGATGTTCTTGATAGCTATCCTTCAAGGGAGTAGTCTACCTTACATGTGGCAATTTTTATTTTGTTTTTGGGTAGCTGTCATTTGAGGGAATAGTCTATAATGCTTAAGATATTGACCCAATTAATTGTTTCAAGATGAAATGTGTTTAGACATGGACCATTCTAATTAGGTTTAGAGGTTTACCTTTATGAGGGCAAAACTTTACACAATAAGGTAAATGATATGTGAAAGGGTGTGGGTTTGAGAGATAATGACTAGGGGATTCCATCTTGTTAGAGATGAAAAGTATCCATGAGAACCATACTATGGGTAGATCCATGGTACCCATATTTAGGATTAGGCCATGAATATGATGGTTAATCACATGGTTTTATGTTGTAATCAATTGTCCTTAAAATGGGAGGAGGAAGGTGGGTGAAGGCAAAAATTTCATAATCAAGGGATGAACTTAAGTTAGACAAACAAGGGAGTTTTATCCTTCTTTAAAAAAAATATGGATGCAAATGTGAAGCATTAAGAGGCTCAAGTTTAGGTTTGTATTTGAGAGAGGACAAATGATAAGCTCCTAATCCATACTTATGGGTGATGATGTAGGGTCCAATCCAATTAAAATCAAATTTTCCTCATTTACTCTTCTCCATGTTGGTCACATGGTTTTATTTTAAGATGAGATCTCTAATATTGAATTATCATTGTTTGAGGTGCTTTTTATAAGTGTGTGTGATATGCTCTTGATAGATATGAAGGTGGGTGAGAGCTGTTAAATGATGCTCATCAAGTAGCTCATGCTGAGCTAAATGATGCTGGCAAAAATCTTCCTAAAAAATGAATTCCTTTAAAGATATGTAAAGAGAGGGGATTTAGACTTCAAGAGGCAAGATTGCCTCTGCTCTGAAGACTAGAGAGAAAGGGGTAGCACCTGTAGAGGTTCAAATGCTAGTGTGATAGGCCCATAAGGTGCATGGCATGTGAAAATGCCAATCTCAACTTGAAGCACTGACAACTTTAGTTAATATTTTAGTGAGGGTTTTATTAGAGGCTTTCACTTGTCCATTTTCTTATGGTTATTAATGTGAGGAAAAGCTTAAATCGATGCCAAATAAATCACTTAAAACTTGGAATTGCTTATTCTTGAAGGATTTTCCATTATTAGTGATGATCTTATGAGGAACACCAAAGTAATAGATGATATGGTGGTTGATAAAGTCGATAATATTTTCTTCTTTGGTAGAGATTAGAGGAAAATCTTCCACCCACTTGGTGAAGTATTTGGTGGCTATAATGATGGATGTATGCCATTTTGAATAATGGGGGTTAATTTCCCTAATGAGATCGAGCCCCCATTGAGAGAAAGGCCAAAAGTCCTTAGATACTTGGAGGGTATAAGCTAGCACATGATGTAAATTAGCATGCTATTGACATTTGACACACTTTTTTACATAATGATAATAGTATTAGTTGAGGGTGGGCCAATATTAACCAAGGCAAAGGATACGTTTAGTGATTGTTATGCTGCTTAAGTGTCCCCCATAGATCTCATCATGTGTTTCCTTGATGGAATGGGAAATTTCATGGCTGGATAAGAAACAAAGAAGGAGACCATCAAAACCATGTTTGTAAAGGATTCCCCCTAGTATGGTGTAGTGAGAAGTACCCTAAATAAGAGCTCTATGAGCATTCCTAGAGAGGTTGGGAAGAATAATGCCTAGCTTGAGGTAGTTGAAAGTTTGGTCATACCAAATGTCAGATGGGGATTCTTCTACATTAAAAATGGTAAGGAGGTTAGATTGGCCATAAGAGGGCATGGTAAAATGATGAACAGTGACAAATATTTTGGAATTAGAAGGCTTATAAGGGATCTAAAAATCAAGGCAAGCAATTATATCCACAAATTTATTGGTAAATCATAGAACATATTGGAATAGGTAATGTTTGAATGATTTTAAGAGTTTGTCAACTAAAATCTTATATTTTAGCAAGACATCATTATTACATTGATAGGATATATTCACCTAGTTAACCATAAGCTGGGAATCACCAAAGACATGGATTGTCTTAATTCCCAAACTTTGAGCAATTTGGAGACCTATCACTAGGGATTCATACTTGACCATATTATTGGTGCATTCAAAGTCAAGTTTGAAGGAGAGAAGAAGGGGTTCACCATCGAGAGGAATGAGTATAACTTTGGCACCCCCTCCTTTTTGGCATTTTGAGCCATCGAATATAATGGTCATTTGGTAGGTTATGTCATCTTATTGAAAAAGAGTCATGATAGACTCATCTAGAAAGGCAAGAGGAGCTGATTGGTTATTTGCTCAAGGAGCTTCAACCAATTTATTGATAATGACCTAAACTTTAATCAAATTTTATTAGAGGAATTCAAGGTCAAATTCAGCTAGGAGCATGAGCCACTTAGCCATACACTAATTTTGGTATGGTTTAGAGTGCATGTATTTGAGTGGGTTGGTATTAGTGATGACATATGTTTTATGGTTAAGAAGGTATTGGTGGATTTTGGTGGCCATGAAGGTCAATTCTAAGCATAGTTTCTTGGTGTGTGTATACCAAGTTTTTTATTCTACAAGCATATAAATAATGTAGTATATAGCTTGCTATTTGTGTTGTTCATCTCGGTGAGCCATCATTGCCCCTAGGGAATGGTTGGTTGTAGAGATATATAGGTAAATGGGGTGGTCATCTTTTAGAAGGGTGAGGATAGGTGGTGACAAAAGGTATTGTTTGAGTGAATCAAAGGAATTTTGATAATCATTACTCCATTTAAAAGAGGCATCCTTCTTTAGAAGGTGATGGAAAGGTTGACACTAGTTTGAAAGTTGGGAAATGAAATGGTGAATGGATTGAAGTTTTCCTTGAAGGTTGAAAAGATGTTTAAGGTTGGTTGGAAGAGGCATGTCCAAAATTATTCTAACTTTAGTAGGGTCTATTTCAATTCTATGAATAGAGATGATAAAGCTAAGAATCTTTCTTGAAAGGACCCCAAAAATGCATTTATTAGGATTTAGATGAACATGAAAATGGATGAGGCATTCAAATATGATTTTAAGAATAGTTAAGTGATCTATTTAGAGTTTGGATTTCCCAAAAAGGTCATCCACATAGTCTTCTACAATCTTATGGATGATATCATGGAAAATATAAGTCATGGCATATTGGTACGTTGCACTAGCATTATTTAACCTGAAAGGCATGAATCTATAGCATAAATTTCCCCAAAGGGTCGTAAAGGTAGTTTTATGTTGATCTTCAGGATTAATTAAGATCTAATTATAACCCAAAAACCCATCCATGAGAGATAACATCTCGTGGCCAGCTGTAAGATCAAAAAGTTGGTCAATGTTAGGTAGAGGGAAGTCATCCTTGGGTTAGGTGAGGTTAAGGTCACAAAATTACACAAAAATTCATAGACTCCCAGTGACTTTGGTGATAGTTATAATGTTTGAGACCCATTAGGGGTAGTCAATGGGTTAAATGAAATTTATAGATAGGAGATTCTAAAGCTATTCTTTAATGAGAAGGGCTATGCAAGGATGCATGAATAAAAGCTTATATTTAATAAGCTTAGCATCACAATGACTGACTATGTTATAGGTAGTAATGGTGGGGTCAATCCTAGGCATATCATTGTAAGACCAAGTAAATGCTATGCTGTGGTCTTGGGGGAAAGAGGAGAAATCTTAAAGTTCCTTGGTATTTAAATATTAGCCTAATTTTACAATGTATGGGTTGTATAAAGTTCCCAAGTTGATGTCAATGATAGATTCATTTAACATAGTCAGGGCCTTAGGAGGAAGAGATTTATGGATAGAAGAATCTCTCATACCAAGGTAGGTAAGAATGGAATCATCGTCTTGATGTTGGATAGTGTTGGTGGTGGGAGAATCATTCTCTACCATTTTAGGGTGTATGAGTGTAAGGAATTTGGTTTGGCCAATCTTAGGGTAGATGAGGGGGCCCAAACTTATAGTGTTGATAAAAAAAATTAGTAGGGATAATATCAGGGTCTTCATGTGGAGAAAGTGGTTAGGTTGGCAAGTATGAGATATCTTCCTCTATGGTGGCAATGGGTTTGGGTGAATTGGAGGATTTTTGAGGTGGTTCATACCCAAGGCCAAATGATTCATGAGGTTGCAAAGTTTTGAGATGGGTTAACTCATGAGGCCCTTATTTATAGCATTCAAGGCCAAATCTTTTCCAAGCACATCTATGAAGATACAACTTAGCAAAATTTGGTTTACTAAGATAGGAAAAGTTAGAGGTAAATGGTTGGATGGATGATGTAGTGGTAGGTGCTAGAAGTGGTTGATCAAGTCCCCCATAAATGAAATTTGTTTTATGGTTAGGGAGACTAATGGGGACAATGGTTCCAATGTTAGAGTTGTAAAAAGGGTCATGTCTGAGATTCCCATATTCTTGGGGGGTAAAGAAGGCATCTAAGGCTAAGAGTCTATATTACACAAAATAAAGACATTAGAATGTGGTTGTCATGGGGTCTTCTATAGGAATCTAAGAAGAGGGGATAGATGAAATAGTGGAAGCTTCATCAACATTAAGTGTGGAAATGCTATGGTTTTTGGCTAGTGAGGTTGTGTTATTAGTAGATGGTTATGTGGTGGATAAAGGAGGAAGAATGACATAATTGGGATGATATGTCATATTTAAAAATGTAAAATGGGTAGGGTCATCTTGGATAGTCATAACTTTCCCTTTATGTTCAAACTTGATGCATCGATGCAGGGTGGAAGGGACACAACTCATGACATGAATCCAAGGGCATCCAAGTAAAATGTTGTATTGAAACTCTCCTTATATAAAATAAAAGAGTTTGAGAATAGTATGAGGCCCTACATAGATGTGGAGGACAAATATGCCCAAGGTGGTATCCATAGTATCATTAAAATAATGAAGGATCACTGAGCTTTTAGACATGATGTTTTCAGGTAACTACAACTGGTCATAAGCATGGGAGGAGATAATATTGATGCTAGCTCCCCCATTGATCATCACCCTTTTGATATAGGTTTTATTGATGTATGCTATAATGAAGATGGGAGGATTGGGATCCTTTGAATAAATAGAAGGTATTTTTGAATTCTTGAAAGTGACAAGGTTAGAAGTCTGAAGGGCACCAACAAAAGTGACTAGAGGCTGAGGATCATCGAGTTGGACCTTGATGGATAGTAGAGCATCTATGAGTACTTGATGGTGATGGGGAGAGGTAGAGATTAAATAATACAAGCAAATCTTTGTTGGATTTTGGTGAAGTTTCCTAAGGATAGATTTTTAGATGGATATTGCATATGGGTTAAGATATGGAGGGTTAGATGGGGTTGCACCTAAGATAGACACTTTGGGTTTGTTTGAAGATGGAAAAGCTTGGGTATTATTTTCTTGGGAGTTTAGAGATGGGTAGGTCTAAAGAATGGATGCCTTAGTCTTCCCTTTATCCTTATTTTGGGCCCAAAATCAAGTAATCATGTGAATAGTGTGGATAAAGGGGTTCTCTAGATTGGATGGTTTATTTGGTTCCTTCTCTTCACTTTTGGGTGAGATCAAAGATCAGATGGGTTAATTTAGTGGTTGGATTGGTAATGGGGATGAAGGAGGTTTGTTTGATAAAAAATCATCATCTTCAGACAAGTTGTGAACAAGCGCTTGGAGTTCTCAATGTCATGTCCTAGTGCCCTATGATATGCACATATCAAGTAATCATTAAACCATGAGGGTTTGGTATGTGAAGGGTCAAAGGGTTTGATGGGTGGTAAGCTTAAGGAAGAATTTTGTAATAATCAATGAAGAATGGTTAAGATTAAACTAAAGGTGGTAGATGTTTAGTGGTTTTTGCTTTGGGTGTTTAAGTGGGAGGTTGTGTGGATGTAGGTTTGGTGATACGTGTCTTGGATAAAGTGGTATTATTGGTTGATGGTTTTGGTTTAGGTATGATGGTTGATGGGTTGGTAGTAGAGGACGAAAAGGTAGGTAACTTAGGAATTATTAGTGCAGTGGGGAAAGGTACTTTAGAAAGCAAGTATGAAGGTGTGACCAATAAAGGTGGTGGGGTTTTGATAAAAATGGACTTTAAGGTAGAGGGATGGGGGCCTAGAATGGAGGGCAAGGATGAGGGAGGTAAAATTTGGGGTTTTCAGCCCTTTGGTGATTTTACCTCTTTGGTTATTTTAGTTGGTAGTTTTGGAGGGATTTGGTCACTTTAGTTGTCTTGATGGGTTTAAGTATTTAAGGGTCAATAAATATGGAAGAGGTTTGGTTGGTTGGGTGGAGGTTTTAGTTGGTTTAGAAGGGCTAGGTTGGTCTATCAAAGAAGGGGTTAGAAGTTCCAATTTGGTTCCCTTACCTTTATTTTGACCTCTCATAGAGGGTTTTGCAATTAGAGGTTGGGTGGATGGAGTCATCTTCTCTTGTGAGATAGCTTCCAAAGGGGGGTGGATAGTTCTATGATAGGGGAGGTAGGTGTGGTATCCTCCAATAGAGACATGGATATGGTTACTTCCTTTATTTGGGTGTCCAAAGGAATGAAAGGTAGTCTTTTTTCTTCCATTAGGGGAATGGGGAAGAAGTAGTTAAGGTAACATTTTATTCATCAATGGGTTAAATAGCAACCACATTAATAGTATGTGCCTCATGAGATGATTCAGGTTTATTTTCATGATGAGGTGTAGAAGGAGCATGATTAGGGAAAGGCTTGTGGAATATGTTGAGGGCTTGGTTCGGTGGTGCATTAGGATTGTCCAATGTGAGCTCCCACTTGTCAATGAGGGATTGGATAAGGTATTTAAAGTTATTGCACTTTTTTATGTCATGTCTTATGACTCAATGAAAAGCACAATGGTCATTCTCATTATACTACCTAGGTATGGGGTGAGAAGTATCAAACTATTTGGGTGGTTTAATTAGTGGAAGTTGGATGATATTGGCTTTTAGTAACTTTTCTAAAATAGAAGGATAAGGCTCCCTAAATGGAGTTAATGGCTTATGTTTATTCCAAGTTTAGTTCTTTTGGTTTTAGTTTGGATAGTTGAAAGGGTTGAAGGTTTAGTTCCTTGGGTTTTGTTGGTTGGTAGATGGTGAAGGTGCAGCTTTGAGGATAATAGCATTGGTAGTGGCTTTGCTCTTGAAATTGGTATTGGTTGGGTTGTTTAATTTGGAATAAGAGGGATCGTTGGTTTTTTAAGTTTGGTTTTTGTTCTTCAACTTTAATCTTCCCTCATCAGTGGCTCTATTCTCTATTTTGTGATCCATGGTAAAAGATTCATCGAATGTCTGGAAGATTTGGACACACAATGTGGATGAGATGTGTTTTCCACATGCCTAAGCAAAGAGATCAATAAGCTTAGGTTGAAGTAATGAAAAATAAAGTTAGTTTATTAGGCTCCTCCAATGAGCCATGAAATCAGCAATAGATTCATATTCAAATTGTTGAATGGAGTAGAGGTTGGTAATAAAACCTTTCTTGGATATATTGATTGAAAAGTGATCTAAAAAAGTTTGGGCTTGTTGGGTGAAGGGGAAGGAGTGTTTTAGGATGACACTATAAAAATATAATGCTAGTCTAGATAAGGACATAACAAAGGTATGGAGGAGAAGAGCATCATTATGGGCAATCAAGTAACATACATGCCTAAATGATCTCAAATGTTGTTGGGGGTCCTCCTTACTTTGAAATTTAAAGAATTTTGGTAATTCTCATTGTAGAGGATATGGTCAGAGAGGGATATATGGATGAATGGGTTCATTGCAAATTTGGTCATAAGAGATAAGATTATGTGATCTTGAGATGGATGACTCAAGGGTAGTCATCTTCTCCATTAGATTCTTAACCAAGTCCATTTGGGGTTATTGGGTTGGATAGGTATATGACACATTTTTCTGGGGTTGGGTGACATGGGAATAACTAGTGGATGGTTGGGATGATGTTATGTGTGTGTGTGAGGTCACATAAGGTTGGGTGGAAGGTGAAGGTATATATACTTGTGTGTTAGGAATATATTGATAAGATGTCATGGGTATGTGTTATAAGGTTTAGGTTGGGGTGTTTTTGTGTGGCATCAAAGTGATTAGTGGGTTAGTTGGTTAAAGGTGGGTAGTAACCAAAGTGCTTATAGGGGGAAGTGTTTTTGGTATGGAGAGCACTATATTTTGAGATTGGGTTATGGTTGAGGTATTGGTTGCTATCAAAGGGAGGATGGAAGTAGGAGTGGAGGATAATTCCATAGTAGGTGGGGTGTAGGTGACTAAGGGTAAGGTTGAACCCACTTAGGGTGTGGCATGAGGTGTTTGGTTGGGGGGTGGAAGGTTAGTTTGGGTTTGGGTGGATGGAATGTTGGAAGAGGTGTGGGTCAATAATGGTTGGGTTGAAGTGGTACCCACCATAAGGTGGGGTGGCATGCCAAGAGGGGGTTCGATAGAGGAAACCAAAGCAAAAGAGGTGAGGTATGGCATGGTATTGAAGTAGTGATGTAAAGCCACTTGATTATTATCAAAGAATTTAGCAAAGTTAGGATGTCCTTTAGATATGATTGGGACCCTAGAATTAGATGGAGGAGGGGAAATCTCAATGTGAGGGGAACTCTCAATGTTCAATTTATATTCCATAGGTGTGGAAGAAGATGGGGGTTGGTTAACTTGATTTTTGAGTTGTTTTCTGGTAGTGACCATATGAGAAAATAAGGAATGAAAAGGGAAATCTCTCAACTCGAACAAGAAGCAACAAAAAAGATTTCAAAGCAATCAACACAAACACTAGAAATATGTTTAGCCTAGGATTAATTTTAAATCTCATTTGGATTACGCCTTAAAGAGTGTGAAAGGGAAGTTGGTTTGATATAGGTACTAAAAAGGCAAGCTATGGTTGGTTTTGGGTTATTTAGGCACTCAAAAGAAAGATCTATGTTGAAATTTGGTATATGGATTGGTATTAGGGCCTACCAACTTCACAATCTTGCAGCAATAAGGGTGACATTTTGTAGCCAAGATATATCGAGTCCAAAGTTTATACTCAATCAGAGAGCTGAGTTGGTTCTCCCCTTGGTGGTAAAATCCAAGTGGGATAGCTAAGAGGGGGTAAGGTTGCCACCAGGTGATGAAATCCTAGTCAGTCCTTGTTTCAAGTATTATTTTGATGTGTTGATTATTTAGTGGTTTGGCTTAGTGTGTGAAGACAAGTGAAAGCTACAATAAAATTACTATTCCTCCTAGTTACTAGATGAACTAAAATTAGTAGGTAATTCAATGAATGCAAAGTGTTTGTTTTAAACCCAAAATAAAATTTTAGATTTTTTTAAATGCTTAAAAAATCTTTAAATGAATCTAAATTAAAGATGAAAATTCAAGTCCTAATCCTAGGATGATTTCTCTTTTATTTATTTTAAAGATGCAAGGAAAATAAACTTCTACTTTTATAAAAATGCAACTAAAACTTGTGTTTTTATTTCTTTTTCTTTTTATTAAGTAAGAAAGCTTAATTTTCCTAGAATTTAGCTAAATGAATTTCACTAATGCAATTATAAATTTCCTAAAACATATATGAACCCAAGAAAACTCAAGGGTCCCATCGAGTGTGCCAAAATGTTTCTATCTAATTTTTACTTTTCTTAATTTTTTTTAAAAGAAAGAAACTAAGAATAGGGGTGTGTAGAAAAACATGTTAAAAATGCACGTGTTGAATCTAAGTAATTGTGGAGATCTCCTCTTTGGCTTGGGAGGATGCCTTGAAAATAATAAATCACTAAAATAAAATTGTTTATTATACAAGTAGATGGGTGGATTGCCTAGCTTGAGCTAGATCCTAGAAGTGAAAGCTTTCTAGGAGGATGTCAATCCACTTTATTCAAAACACTTAAGTTAGAATGATAAAAGAAGTAGATTTTACATAAAAATAATAAATAAATGATACTAAAACAAAAAATAACTAAATTTGATACAGTAAAGTTAAATGCTTTACAAAAAATAACTAAATGAACATAATAGTTTAATTAATACTAATGCTAAAAATTGGTAAAGGTTATGGTTTTAGTTTGGTAAAGTGGTGAGGGTCAAAAGGATTGTTTTTTTGGTTTGGGTAGATGGCCAGGTCTGAAAGTATACAAAGAGATGAATAGATAAATGAGACAAATAAGTAAATATGGAAAAGGTAAAAGAAAGGTAAAGATGGCAAAGAGGGAAAAAAGGTAAATGAGGCAAAGAGGTGAATGGGATAAAGGGGATAAATGAAATAGAAATAGCCAAAGGGATTAAATGGGATGAATGGGATAAAGAGGAAGAGGTTAAAGGATCAAGAGTATGGAGGTTAAGAAAAGAAAAGGCTAGAGGGAAATAAAGAAAGAACTAAAATTACAAAATAAAGTAAATTATGTCAAAGTTATTGAAGTGGATTGAAGATGTTGATGATGGTTGAATGTTGATGAAGTTTGAAGAAATTTTGGTATAGATTCATTGATTTTATATTTTCTCCTCCAAGATGATGATAACCTCCTCCAAAAACTTGCAACAAGTTTTTAAAAATCAAAGACTAACTTCTAACTTAACCTTTGGTGAAGGAGAGGGGGGTATTTATAGCATTTGGTGTTGGGAAACATGACAAAAGAGTGGGATAGTGAAGAAATTTATTTTTTTCCAAGTGGTGCATGATTTAGTCAAGGTAAGGTTGGTGGGGATTCCCATGTGGGTTGGAAAATCTCCCTCTTTGCACATGAATCCAAGTTTTAATGGAAATCATGCACATGGGTTTGATTGAGATCGAAGACTTTTTACCACCCTTATTTGTCTTCATTCAAGAACTTAAAGAGGTGTCACACCAAATGTGGTGCCATTTTCCATGTGGGGGATGAAAAGTCCAAGGTGAGGTTGGTGGTTATTCTCATGTGGGTTGAAAAGTCTTCCATTTGGGTTGGTGAGCCTCTATTTGGGTTAAAAAATCAAAAATGGGTGCCCTTTATCTTTACCAAAGTCTTGAAGGGTTAGGTATCTCTTTTAAATTCTAATTTAATATGGTAAGATAGAGTTTTATGTTTGGAAATCAACCAAATCAGATCAAAAATGTGTTCAAAATTAATACTTGAACTTGAGATTTTTTGAAATAGAAACTTGTAATCTCTAGAATTATCATATTTGAATCAGGTTCTATAACTGTTATTTTTTTACGTCATTTTGATAATTGTTGGTAGATTCAGTTTGCCACATTTGAAGGGGTGCCCTTGTGATGCTTGAATGAGGTCATCAAGCACTTTGAGAAGGGTCCTAGGTGGGGTATGATGTCCCACATCAAGACACATCACTTCTAAGCTACATCACTTGCCATATCACCTCCCAAATCACCTCCCATGTCACTTGATATGTCATCATGAATAGTGATAGTGGGTCCCATAGTGGATAGTACTTTTGAATAGTATTTTCAAATAGTGATTTTGAATGATATTTGTGACTAGGAGAATAGTGATTTAGTTGGGTAAAAGGGAGTTTTGGGAAGGTTTAATAAATTTTAAGGGATCTAGAGGCATTTAGTCATAAAAATTTGTAAATGTGCAATTTTTTGGTGTCTATATTTAGCATCAACTTATTATTTTCTTTATTAGCCACCTAAAGATGAAATAACATAATTATATCTTAAGATATAGATAATAAATCTATCTTAAGCCTTCATGAGGGAGTAGGGTAAATAATTATGTAGTGAGGGGAGATTTCCTGTGTTTAGAGAAAAGATTCACCATATCTCAAGGCAATCCAATCTCAAGGGGCACTTATATGAATTTTCAATGAAATATTCTTAATTTTAAAATTCATTTAATTATATGTGTTTAGGGGAGGTAAATTATATGCCCATTGGCTTATCACAATTAAATAATTATAACATATTTTGACAACATAATGTAACTTGATAATTCCAAACTCTGATTTACTTCTTTTCATATTATTAGATGTGAAATAAAATATCATCCACTCTAAAATTTTAAGTACTCAGTCATATACAAATATCAAAATAAAAAAGATCATCTTCCCCTTTTTATCATATATTTGTATTAAAAAATGACAATGTATAAAGTTAAAAAGTATACACCCATTTTTCATTGAGTTCACTTATTTGGTTAGCCTCAGCATGATCATAATGAGATTTTATATCAAGAGATTATTTGATGCCATGTTCCACCTAAATACCCTCAAAGTGATTTCATGGATCCCATATGGTGATACCAAGGAATCCATATTGCTACTCTATCCACTAAGTTGTATAAACATTCCATTGAAATGAACTATCTTGTTGACAAACAACACATTGTGAAATTACAAGCCACTATGAAGTTTATAATGAAGATTCAGTCCACCAATGATCCATTTTATTAGATTACCAATAGTTAAAAACCATCATGGAAAATTTTTCTTTCAACTGGGTAATGATTTACTTTGATATTACATCTTATTGCCAAATTCCAACAAAGTTTAATCATAGTCCCCACATCCTACTCTTGGTGGGTGTCTATTTCATTCTCTTGCCTTTATTAAATAATTTTCCATTTTTTAAGAAATTATAAATGACCATTAATTGTTGTAACTAATTTTGGAAATTCCCATTTAATTTAAAGATGGCATCCCTCATGTAGTTCAAACCTGTTATTCTTTATGGCAACTTCTTTCCTATGTTCATACTTACTTTCTTGCAAGTTTCATGGTTAACTGTCATTTATTATTGTATTTTTCATCTTTATCAAAATTTATTTGTAATGTGATCTCCTTTAGGTCACTTATATTCTTGTCCACATTTATTTTATTACCAATAGGATGACTGCGTTTTCTTTCCATAATACAAATAAATCTTCACCGATTACTTTCTTTGTGGTGATTTATATTTATATTTAAATACCTTATTGCAAGTTTTACTCCTAACATGGTTGAATTTTTAATTATTTATATAGGATTCTTGTTCATATACTTTCTCTACATGCCTACCTCTTTTAGTGGTCTGCATTTCAATCCATAACCATGGCCTTATTCACTTTTGTCTGCTACTACATTTGTCAACTATGGCTTGTGATTCACACAATGATAATTCACACCTATTATTAAATTAATATCCTTTCATTTGATTTTATCACACATCCTTTCAATTAATAGTAACTCTTTTTCATAATTAATGTGGCCATTTTTTTTCACTTTGTCACATCAATATTTTAGTGATCATAAAGCGTTTAGATTTATTAACTTCATTTCAATTTTTAAGTTTCCTATGGATTTATTGTCCACACTTAACATAATATATATAGTTTTTATTTGACCACCTAATAATAATATTCCAAGTGTCTATGTGGTTAATGTACCACATAAACTAACTACATAATGGGTAACTATCATCACCAATATTGTTGTTGAGATCCATGCTCACTTATGGATGTCCATAGTTGGAGGTCTTACTTGTGTCACATCAACTTAGATAACCACCCAATGGAGTCAATGAAAACCCTTATCAACTCATCTCACCATTGGATATATAAATAATATTTTAACCCATCCAAAAATCCCCATGTCCTACACATACATTAAACTCATGATGGTACCTATATGGTATGAAGAGATAGAAATACAAGTGTAATAATAAAAAGCTTGCTATCACAAACATAATAATATATCTATTTCCTATGATCCAATATGAAATAATAAAATCATGATCCCAATCACATATGATAAATTAATTAATGTGTCCAACCCCGATCAATAATTAACAATGGGCCTAAGACAAGGTGGGGCTAGGTAGGGCATTATAATTCAACAATTCCCCTTTAAGTATTTAGTATATAATAGTGTCATACATAAGCCTAATATTTCTAATTGAATGGAGCTTATGGTATAAATTAATAAATGTTTCAAAGATGGAATAATTTATAGATATAGAAGGAAAGAAGATTTATTCTCATCAAGAATGTGTTACAAGCTTTGCCTATCTATCAATTCATTATTTTTCATAGATCTTAAAATAGTTTATAAGAGGATTGATAAGATCCAGTGAAAATTCCTTTAGGAAAGTGTTCAAAATAACATGCAGTGGAATTTAGTTAAATGGTAAGGAATTAATATTCCTAAATCTAAGGGATGCATGGGTCTTTGTCACTCATAGTTAGCCAATATTTTATTGGTCGCTAAATTAAACTAGAGATCTCCCATGTTCTTCCAATACCTCTCTCATACAACTATAAATCCATTTCCCTCATACCACATATCTAATTTATTTTACTAATAATTAGGATGATTGTAACCAATCCTTATTATAGAGGAGATTATGGCCTTCTCATATCCCTTTCCCTCATCCTAACTAGCTACCCTCAATTTAAAAATAACCACTCCTATACTCAACAATGAAAAGCTTCAATTTTTTTCTGAAATATCATACATATCATAAAATTTCAAGGCTAACATTTCATAATAAAATAAAATAATCACCACTACCTCAAAAAGGATATTCTACCAAAGTTCTCAATTATCATTGATGAAATATAAAATAGAATTTGGTAGGTTTATGGGATCTTACCCAAGCCCTGGAAAATCTCAAGATAAGAGTGGGCATTAACTAGAAACCCTCCATCTCTATGGACATCCTCATGATTCCAAAATGATACTTAATGGACATATTTAGCTCCACATAATAAAGAGATAGAGATTTTCATGGCGGCCTCTAGTATCAGAAAAAAATAGCATTTTTTGAAACATTAGTTCCCTACCTTTAATTGTATAGAATATCTCCTAATCATAGTCCTAGTATGGGTATAGTTACCACTAATACCTAGTGAATATTGACATGAATCTAGTCTCAAAAAAATATGATATCTATTGTTAGTGTAGGATATTATTTTCCTTTTATTAGTTTATTATGTTATTATACACACACATGGAGTTTTACTACACTTATGGGATTAAATTGCTTAGGTGTATTGAGTCATAGGGATTTACACTTGATTATCTTATTTTAGCTAGTGGGGTTACTCCTTTGATTGATTGGCCATTGCCTGGCTATTACAGATATGGAGGTTACCACTATTTTAGTTTGGGGTTACTAATACTCTAAATGGATATTACACATTCACCTCCCTATATGTACATCTTATTTGGTGATATATTCAATTGAGTTGAGTGATGTTGGATTATTGAGTCTATGCTTGTGCAATTTCTCTCATGTTTGATTTTATTAACTTACAATAACTTTGTGCAATTGTTTGACTCTTTTTTGATGTAGTTCAGTCTTAAAGAACACTTTGATAGCTATTAAAGATCATATTAAAAATAAAAATTCACTCAAAATCTAGGAGTTCTAAACCATGTTCGTAGATAATTTTATATTGATCTAGACAAGTCTATACCTAACTAAATTTTTTATGATATGTAAGGGAATGAATGGGAGAAACCCATAAATTATGAAAACATCACATTCATATTCCATCTATGTCATGAGCATACCCATGTAACTAGGGTTTTACATAAAAACGAAGATCAAATCCCCTAGAAAAACTACTTAGGAAGCACCCATCCAAAAATTATAATTTAAATTTAAAAAAATAGAAAAATAATTAACAAGGTAAGCAATCAAATGACACTCAAAAATTTCATCAACACCAAATTTAAATCCATTTAGGGTACTTCTCTTAACTTCCACAATCACTTTGAGTTATTGACCAATTTTAAATCACAAAGGAATAAAGTCATATATATATGTGTGTGTGTGGGGGGGGGGGAATACCAAACTAGAAATGAGAATAAAAAGTTAGTACCCACCCCAAAGCTTCTTAGGTGAAATTATCTTCCATAAACTCAAGTATTATTACTCATAATAGAGAAAAAAGAGTCAATTGAATGTATAAAAGGATATTATTTGAATAATCTCCAAATATAAGAACCAAAAACCATCCAAGAAAAAAAAATATAGGGAGCATATTGACATAGATGAAGATAAAAATTTAAAAAAAATAGTTGAAAGGATGATACAAATATGAAATTTTAAAGTAATTGGCATTAAGGAAGGCTTAAAAGATAGCCCCCCAATCCCACCCCGATTGAATCTTGATGAAAATTATCTCATGGAATATTAGAGGCCTAGGGGTTCCCAATAAATTCTTATTCCTAAAGGATATAATAATATACAATGATATTGATATGATTATTCAAGAGCATGATCGACATTGTTAAAAAAAAGGATTTACTTCAATGGGATATGGGGTAAATGACAATCTATTTTTAATCCAACAATTAGAACCCTCTTCCATTGGAATCCAAAAAGGTATAATTTAATCTCTAAGCACACATTTCCATTTAGTGAATATGTTAGTTTATATTCCCATGAATGGAATAGTGAGATACATGCTCTAAATATGTGTATCCCTCATGGTAACATATTATATGAACACTCTTATTATTCCCAATTTAATCTTGATGGGGGATTTCAACAAAATTAGAAATGCACATGAAAAAAGAGGGGCATAGGTTTGAATAATTGAATAATTATGGATTTGGATAAAATAGCAAGTGACACCAATATCATGGAGTAAGTCTACCCACAAGGATCCTTCACCTAGAAAAAGAAAAGAAAAGGAAGACACAACATTGTAAAAATGTTTTACAAGATATTTTTTTCTTCTAAAAAATGGAATGAGCTAAGGTTTGGGGGAAAAACCATGTCTAATAATTGGCCCATTATATTTCATATTTACCGACTTAAAACCTTCAAAAAATTAATCACACTTCAAGTTGAAACATAGCTACCTTTCTCATTCAAACTTCCAACGCAAGATTAAGGAGTGGTGGAAAGATGCCCTGAATCTCTCAATATTTAAGATAAACAAAATTTTTCCTAGGTTGAAGTACATCAAAGGAAAAACAAATCAATGGCAAAAAATAGAGATAAGAACCCATAATTTACAAAGTGTTCATATTAAATCCAAACTATCATGAATATAAATCCTACTCTAAGACTAAGGGAGTAATGCAAGCTTAGAGACTAACATCAATGATTTAGAGAAAAATGTACTAAATATGTGGAATCCAACACAAATTTATTTCATGCCATAACTCAAAAAAAAAAAATAGATGAACATAGTATAAATAATGAAAACATACAAAGGGATTTATAACATAGATCAATATGATCCTATGTATCTAACTTCTATAAGGAACTTCTAAATGAGCTTACAAATATAGATTGAAATCCACCTACTTAACAATAATTTTTTGGCATATACCAAAAATAGAGAGGAAGTAAAGAAATGAATTTATTATGATACCAATCATTAAATAAGAGCTTACAGAGGTTGTATTTTCTTTTGATCTTGGTAAAACAACCATGTTAGATGGATTCACATGAGTTTTCTACTTGTTTAGATGAAAAGTGGCTAATGGTCAAGAGAAACTACACTAATCATCAAAAGGGAAGGGTGCATATAGATTTTTATTAAATATAATAATACAATACTAGAGAGGGGATTGGATAATGTAAAATAGATAACTAAAATGATTGAAACCTTAGTAGAGTTGTTTAAAAACAAATATCTAGTTTCTGACTTAGTTGTGCATTGTCAAAGGTTGGAAGGGAGTGGAAATAGACTTGAAATCAAATATAAATAAAACCCATAATTTTGGCATATAATAGAGAAGACCCAAAAAATAACAAAATAAAATGACTTTATTTCAAAATTACCAAAACTATACAGTCGATCTCAATAGGTAAATCTTTGATTTTAGTTAGATGATGTCAAATTATTCTAAAACATTTCAACCATATTTGTCTATGTTTTTTATCAGAAACTTATATCAAGTTGTCAATTTGGGTTGAAAGTCTTCCAAAATTTATTATCCCTTATCCAAATGATAATCCACTCTAATAGACATTACAAGAACATAAAAATGGGGATAGTTATGAGGGGTGTACCTCAGTCATACCGATATTCTTGGAGTGTTTAGGAATAAAAAAATATGTATTCCAATGTAATATGAATATCCTGATCTTTATGCCTATGAATGAGATACAAACAATTAGTAAAATCTATATGCTCTTTTATTATTTATTCAATTCATAATTTTTTTAAAGGGGTGCATATACTTCAATAAATGGTAAAAGTAATAGAAAATATAATGTATCCTAGGATATAAATTCCAACACTAGGTATCTTCTCTGGACCTAAATTTATTAACACACTTATGTTCTTATAAGTTTATTCAATTCAAATCATGACCTATTGGCACAAAAATTTAACATATAATATTCATAAAAGCTAAAAAGAGGGGAAAACACTAATAAAAGTGAAATAATGGGAAAAGGCCCACAAACATAGAAAATACTAAGATCCAATCATAGATCTTGGATAAACAAAAATCAAATGGATTGATCTTGGTCAAAGCAAGATTGAATGCTTCAATTTGGGCAAAGCATAAGAGATAAAAATAGAGGCAAAGAAGTTGAAGAATAGATCTAGAAACATAGACAAATAACATGAGAGAGAAAAAATAGCATAGGAAGGCATAGGCAAATAGAGAAGTGGAAGAAAGTCAGAGGAGAATAAACACACAAGAAGTGAAAATAAGAATTTAATCTCACCAATGATCCAAAATCACATTAATACAATAATTCCATAGAAAATAACTAGTCTTGTACCAAAATTAGGTGTATACAATACCAAATTTTTTTGGGACCTTTTTAAAAATAATTAAGAATAAATATACATGGAGAGTAGGGTATGTTTAGGACTCTTCACTAGTATTTAGGATTTGATGATCTCTCTATGGTCTCAAACATGCCCCTCAACATTAGCATGAGAAGATGGATTTTTTTTACTCACCATCAGTTTATTTAGATGCCATTCATGCCACACTAGGTACATAAAGATAATTAATGGTAAAGTTATAATACTTTTGTTTTAAGTAGATGAATTGATCATAACTAGGAGTTTATCCTTTTTATTCAAGACATGAAGTGAAGTATCATGTAGTAGTTTGAGATGTCATACTCAAGACTTCTTCACTACTTCCTTGGTATTCAAGTGTCACAAGCTAAGATCAAGATAAATATTTCTTAGCCTATGTATGTATTGTAAATTATTTGATGCTTTAACATGCTTACTTTTAATCCATGCCTAACTCCATTTCTATCTATATTAACCTTATTTTCTTGGTGTTAAACACCATCAATTGATGCTAAATTATATAGTTAGTTGGCAACCTTATTTATTTGACTCAAAATCAACCATCCATATCCTCTAATGTTGGAATTATATCTTATTTCATGTAAGATGCACATGATCATTATAAAATATAAATATGCATACTTTGATACATCTAAGGTATGATGAAATATGTCATTGAGTATACATCTAGGAGCTCAACTCAATTAGTGGTATATAAATATTTAGACTAAGTAAGCCATATTGATGATCACAAGTCCATGTTTAGATACATATATCAGGTTATGGTCTTGTCACCTAGTTTAACAAGAAGAATTATACTAATTTACTATATTCTATGAAGGTGGAGTACCTATAAACACTATAAAACTATATTAAATGTCAAAATGCCTTGGGACTTTTTAGGGACCACCTAACCCTTCTCAACCCACTAACCAACCTATTAGGACCCTGAGTATAGTTATCTACTTAGCTAACTAAACTCACTAACTCACTAACTTTAACATTAACCCACCTTGACCCATTTTTCTTCAAACACTTGACCATTGATGGTTAGCTTGATTGTCAATGGTCAGGTCCTCACCTTATTAACCCATCACCAGTTATGTATGCACTAATGAGGCATAATTTAATATGTTTGCATTATGTAATGCTAATGAACTCCCAAGCATCAAAATCAATAGCTTCACCCTTTAGGGAACCTTCTATCTTCCATCTCTCTTTGCCTATAAAAGGAGATGAGTAGGAGGTGAAATAGATTCATCATCACAAGCATTATTGCATATAGGTATTCAAGATTTCCAACATATAGTCTTCCTTTAACAACTCAACAATAGTAAAAGAGACCTAAACCTTTACTAAATTTGCTTTTGAGGCCAAAGTATTATTACTCTAGCAAAATTTCCCAAACCTTCAACCATCAACCATGTAAAAAGCTACAGGTATATTGTACTTTCTCTTTATTTCATTAGATTTCTAACCCCCTTGACTTCATCAGACTTATCTACACCTTATTTCTTAACCTCCAAGTCCTTAATAGAACCATTATTAGGCCATTCACCTATTTTGTAACTTCTCTTTTGGTAACATTTAGAACCCACAGGAAACCATCGATAGTTAACACAACTACCGATGGTCACCTCCAATCACCAATGGTTACTCAACCATTGATGGTCAGTTGAATCATCGACGGTTCGCCCAACTGCTGATGATCACTATGGTAGAAAATAACAAGTTATTTTCATCCCCTTAACCCCAACTAGACCTAACTTCCTATGTTCCTACCTATTCACAGACCCTTTTCTAATTTTTTTAAGTTGACTTCACCCCATTTAGCATAAGTATTGACCCACTTTTTTTATATTTAAATATTTTATTTAACAAGCATTCTAATTTATTCTTGTATTACATTTCATTTTCTTTATTCAAGTACCTTACTTTTACCATTTTTAGCTTAATTATTATCAAAAGTGGATTGATAGCCTCCTAGAAAGCTTATGTTTCATGGATCTAGCTCATGCTAGGTAGTCCACCCAACTATCTTTCTAACAACCCCTTTTTTAGTATTTTATTATCTATAGGTTTTTCCTTCTAGGCCAAAGAGGAGTTATCCATCTTCATCTAGATTACACGTACATCACCAACTAGGTATTTTTACCACAACCTTATTACTAGTTTCTTATCTTCTTCCAAAATTAAGAAATGAGCAAAAATTAAGAGAAACATTTTGGCACGCCCGATGGGACCCTAGCATCATCTAGGTGCCCCTTTTCTTCCTTTATTCTTTACTCATACAACAAAATCTAAAATTTCTTTTGAGCTTAAAATAAACCTTGAATACATTGATTACTTACTTATTTTAGTTTATTTAGTAACTTAAAATCAAATTAATTAATCATAGTTTCACTTTTGTTATCACACACTTTACCAAACCACATAATTAATAAAAAACAAACTTGAGACAAGGCTTGACTAGGATTTCATCACCTAGTGATAAAGCTTACCCTTTCCAACCTTAGATTTCCTCTTTATTACTTGATCTACAAACCAATTTTATTCTTCACACTTTCTAAGGCATAAGCCAAAAGTGATCTAAAAATAATCCTAAGTTTTAAATGCACTTTTAGTGTATGTTTTGATTGCCTTGAGATTATTTTCCTTTTGTTTGCTTTGTGTTTGAGTTGTGAGATTTCATCATTTCTTTTTTATTTTTCACATGGTCTTTACCAAATAATAGTTGAGAAATTAAACCAACCAAGAACCACCATATTCCTCCTCCTCTTATTCCATGGAGTATACTTCAGATGTTGAAAGTTCTCTTCATATTTCTCCTCCTCCTACCATGCCTCAAATAGTTGTTGGGGGTGATGCATATTTTTCTACCTTCCTTGAGAAAAACCCTATGGCCCTTCAAAATTACCTTAACACCTTATCTTGTTGTACCCCTATTTCTTTTCTTCCTCCTACGGATCCACCATATGGCACGCCTCCCCCTCTTATGGTTGGAGTTACCTCTACCCAACCTTTGATTACCTAAGCCTCTTCTTCCTGTAATATCCCATCCACTACCACCACCCAAGCCCAATCCAACATCCCAACCAATAGCTAAACAACCCCTACTCCAACCAATACCTCCAACATAGGGGAAACCTCACCTCTTGTTACCCATACCTCATCCACTATGGGGGTATTTTCTACCCCTATTTCCACCATTCCCCTTATTACTACCAATCAACAAATTTCTACACCACTTAAAAATTTGGTGCTTCCCATACCTCCTACTCTTTTACCTATTAGAACAAGAGTTACCTCTCAACCCAAACTATATACCAACCTATCCATACCTCAAAATATACCCATATATATCCCATTAAAAATACCCATTACATCTTACCAATATGTTCCTAATATACAAGGATACATAACACCTTCTACCCAACCTTCTATGCCTATCAAACATTATATGGCACCATCCCAACCTTCAATGACCACATGCCAATATGTGGTATCTTCTCAAACTTATAACTCTTATCATTACATTGATTCCACCCAACCTAAACCAAACTTACCACATAATTATGGCACCTCCCAACCTTAAATAGATTTGGTCAAAATGTCAATGGATAAAATGAGCAATCAGGAGTCATCTATATTTGGGGTTTATAACCTTTTATCATATGACCAAATCTACAATGAACTTATCCATCTATCCATCCTTATATGATTTTATCTTCCTCAATTGGAACTACCCAAGTTTTCCAAGTTCCAAAGCAAGGAGGACCCCCAACAACACTTGAGAGACTTTCACCATTCTTATTATTTGATTGCATATGATGATGTTCTTCTCCTTTGTACCTTCCCCATGTCTTTATTAGGAATAATCTCAGATTGGTATAGTTATCTCACCAAGCACTCCATCTTTTCCTTTTATTAGCATTCCCAAGTCTTTTTAGATCAATTTTCAGTCAATATATCTAAAAAGATATTTATTACCGACCTCTACTCAATTAGGTGATTTGATGATGAATTAATTACTGATTTTATAGCTAGATGGAGAGGTCTCATCAAAAATATTTATTTCTCCTTACCCCAACCAAATTGATTGATATTTTATATTAGGGTTGTTTTAAACATATTTTACCTACTCTTCAAGTTATTTTTTTTTGAATTTTTGATGAGGCTTTCACCATGGCATAAAAATTAGAAATTTGAGCTGTTGATGAGGGAAAATTAAAAATGTGGAACAAAAATTCTATATTTAAATCTAATGAACCTTACTCCACAAAAAATAAAAATAAACCTAACCATCCCAATACCAAATCAAAGTCATCTACCAACTTGGTTTTACTTAAAACTATTCAACCACCAACTGTCAACCAACCTAACCCAGCCAATTCTTCTAACTCTTCCAACCAACCAAAATGAAACTAAAATTGAGTTGCCCAAAAAAAATATAATTTGATAGGGGAATATTATTATTTAGTTTTGGATAAACTAATCAAAGCAAATATCATACAACTCCCTCCACAAAAACCTCTCCAACAATTTGATGTTCTCACCCTACACCTGGTTGGTAAAACTTGTGTTTGATAATCCCAATGCACCTTCAAATAATTCCCTTAACATATTTCATAAAACTTTTCCCAACCATGCCCATTCCACCAACTAAGATGATAATAAACTAGAATCATCTCACACTCATGAGGTCTATATGGTTAATGTCATTATTAGTGAACCTATCATTAAGGATAACATCACCTCATCTACCCCTTCCCCCATTCCACTCATTAAAGTGATGTATTCACCTTCTATTCCTTTGGATATTCAAACAAAGGAAGAAACCATCCCTTTTTATTTACTTTTTGAGACCATGGATCTATCTGAATCTCCTTTGATAGAAATACCAAAGGAGGCAACCATTGCTTTAACCACATTTTCACCCACTTCACTTATGAAAGTGGGTAAATTACCTATCATTCCTTTGGACATCCAAATAAAAGAAAAAACCATCTCCGTTCATTCACTTGAGGCTATCACACCTTCCTCACCTATCTTAAAACCACGCATTCTCTCTTTAGGAACCATCCCAAAAGAAGAGATCATATTACCTACACCTTCAATGGAGGAATCATCCTACCAAACCTTGTAACCCTCCATCAAGAACATAGATGAAGAAAACATCCCCTCACCTCCACCCATGGACTTAAATTTTGAAACCAATGACCAAGGAATCAAACCTATTTACAAGCCTATTTCTAGATTAGTCTAAAGTCTAGAGTTTACTTCTCAACCCAATCTATATAGAGCCACTTTTTGGCATCATCTTAAGATCCATTACAAAAACAAACTTGAACCTTTAACTTCACTTACATCCACCATCAAAACTATCATTGCCTCAATCCCATCCTTAAACACTTCTCCCTCTAAAACAATAGGAGAACCATCTAACCCACCTCTATCTAAAATGATAAAATCACCTTATATCTCTCAAACCAAGCCCATCAAAAACCTAAGAATAGTTCCTAAACCTAGCCTAGCTCACCCATATTTGAAGTTGGAATTAACCCTTTATAGTCCACCAAATAAAACCCCAACCAAACTAACTAAGAAAGTGGAACCACCTAAACTCCCACCTTGAACTAGACCTATACCACCTCCTTCCCTCTTACCTTCTATCTTAGGACCCGATCCTTATATAATCCTAGGACTCATCCTTCTACTAAGAAGGTGAACCCTCCCATAATTACCTATTCCTCATCTAGTAAACCTTCTCCTTTTACTCTACCCACACCTACCTCTAAATCATCAAAATCCCCATCATTCTTAAATAACCTAGCTACCTCTACCTTCTCACCTATCACCAAACCTTCACCCTCCACCTCAAAACCAACCATAACCAAATAATCCTAAATAAAACCACTTACCAAAACTATTCCACCACCTCTAATTTCCATGGTAAAGTCTACTCTTAATAAGGCTACTACTCCTACAACCAATAACCCAACACCTTCAACACCTTTGATAAAATCTTATTCGACCATTATATAAAGTTTGTTACAAACATATTCTTTAACCCTACCACCCATCAAACCTTTTGACACTTCACATCTTAAACCATCATGGTTCAATGATAATTTGATTTGCTCATACCATAAGACTCCTAAAAATGATACAAAGAATTTTAAATCTCTCCAAACACTTTTCCATAACCTATGGGATGAGGATGATTTATTATCAAATGAACCTCCCTTCAGACCATTACTAACCTTATAATCAACTCATCCCATTCAACATTTACCTACTCTTCTACTCTCATTTGAAAGTGAGGAGGAACTAAATCAACCATCTAGACTAATATCTCCCTTAATCCACACTATCCATATGGTTACCTAATCTTTAACCCAACAAAAGGATAAGGGAAAAGAAAAAGTGTCCATACCATAGACCTACCCTTGTACCCCTCAACCAAGCACCCTCACCTCTACCTTCACCTTCTCCAAAACCCAAAATATCCATTTTGGGTACCTCTCCTTCTAACCCTTATGAAACTATTCAATGAGTAGTGTTAGAACAACTTCACCAAACACCAATGAAGATGAGCCTTTATGACCTCATCAACACCTTGCCCCATCACAACAAAGCATCGATAGAGGCCTTATAATCTATAGGGGTTCAACTAGAAGATACTCAACCTCTTACATCCTATTTTATAGCTTTATAACTTTCTACCTTTGTTACCTTCTAAGATTTAGAAATACCTTATATCCATTCTAAGGATCCTAATCCTTCCCTCTTCATTATTACATACATCAATAGAACCCACATGAAAAGGGTGATGATTGATGGAGGATATAGCATTAACATTATCTCCTCTCATTCTTATGACCAATTTCAATTGCCTAAGAATATCATGTCAAAAATTACAATGGTCCTTCACTCCTTTTATGACACTATAGCCACTATCTTAGGGATAGTCATCCTTCACATCTTCTTGGGACCTCACACCATTCCCAAACTCTTTTACATTGTGGAGTGTGAGTTCCAATACAACATTTTACTTGAATGCCCCTAGATCCATGCCATGAGTTGTGTCTCATCTACCTTACACCAATGTGTTAAATTTGAACATGAAGTGTTTCAGTGAATTTATTGCTTATTATTAAAAAGATGAAAAGGAGAAACTAATTATGGATATGGTTGAAAAAACTATTTGATAGTGTACACATTAAACTATAATATTGTGAAGAGATCCTCTTTGGCTTCGGAGGATGACCTACAGATAAGAAATAACTAAAAGTAAACTTGTTTATTAAATAAATAGTTAGGTGGATTACTTAGTGGTAGCTAGATTCTGAAAGTGAGAGCTTCTTTAGGGGCTATCAATCCACATGTTTTAAACAATTAAGCTTATAAACTAAAAAATAGTTACTTACATTAATGAATCAAAAAGGTACTAAATACTGAATATAAGAGTGCTTATTAAAAAATATGCTAGAAGTGATTAAAATAAAAATAAAATAATTAATACTAGTGTTATGGGTTTGGGGTATGTTTCAAAAAATCAAAAAGGGGTCTATGAATAAGTAGGGATATAAAAAATTGGGTTTGGTTAGGTGTAGGTAGATTAAATTAGCTCATTGTTTTTGGTACCATAGTGACCATTGATGGCTGGGATAACCATCGATAGTTGAGGTGATCATCAATGGTCAAGATAACCATCAATGGTTGGGTAGGCCATCAATGGTTGAGTCAACTATTGATTATTATTGTGTCTATATCTAAGTTGATAAATTACTAATCGGTGAGATATAAAAGATGGATTTTGAGAGGTAGGTAAGGCTTGGGTTGGTTGTGAAATGGAAATAAAGTAAATAAATACCAAGAATCAAGTACCTATCTTACCAAAAGTTAATTGGGTGGATAGTTGAGATAGTTGATCTATTGGTGGAATCTAGTTCTATTCCAACAAAATAATAGTACCTAAAGGCTTGGTGGGGAGGCTACGACAAATTGAATCTCTAATATGATTGTTGGATTTCTAATGGAAATTGACCTACAAGAAAGAAACTCCTGAATATGCAAAGTTCTTAATAATAATTGTAGATGATCTTCACCTCTTTGCTCCTCTTCTCTTATAAGAAAGGCAAGAGATTTGTAACATCACATAAACTAGGCTTTCTAAGTTTAATTCATCTCTGAAATGATCTATAATAGGAATTAGACATGATATAATTAGAAAAGCAAAGCAGATGATTTGCATGCTTTTAGTTAGGGAGGTGCACCCTGACCATCAATAATTAGGGTGACCATTGATGGTTATCCTGACCATTAGTGGTTGAGTGCCAAAGGGTAAAAAGGGCAAAAAGGTAAGGTTAAGGTAGTTTGAGTCAAACTGACTGTGGGTTAGGTTGATTAAGGTTAGAAGGTGATATTGGTATCAAGGGGGTCTTAGGGTAGTCCAAGGGGTATTTTGACTTTTAGAATTGTAGTGTGTATATTTTTGGTGTCTACATTTTCCCCCTTTTTTAATGTAGATTTGAATTAACAAACTACAAAACAAAAATGGAATGCTAGTTAAAGGTTTGATTGCCCTGAGTATGGGAAGAGGTGTTCCCCCTCAAACTAGGAGTTGATGAAGTAGATCTTGAAATCAAGTTGGGGTTTGATAAGTGGTACATGGTAAGGCACTAGGTGGTGATGAAAAGGTTAAGAATTTGAAATACAAACTTGTGCACAAAATGCAATGAAGTGAAATATCTAGCATCGCACACATACTAAGGTTACCAATGTTGGTAAAAATAAGGGTCAGTGCTAAGGGATAGGTGATTAGTGTATCATGTGACTGCATTTAGGCATGGTAGTTGGGTACACCTATTAGTCTCCTAGATAGGGTTGATGTTCTTTCAGGTATCCAAGGTAAGAAGTTCTCTTTTGAAAAACACAAAAGGTCTAGTTATGTAATAGGTAGTGTAAATTTAAATGGTCAACATGGAAAAAAATGGTCAATATGGTAAAAAAAACCATGTAAGGTCATCACAAAACATGTGATAGTTTGGGTCAAAAATAGCCAACGTCAAGGTGGATGTGGTCTAATGGTTGTTTGGAGAAGGGTAATCTTCAAAATTATTCAAGTTTTGGTGTAGGGGAGATTTGGTGATCTCCAAAGTTGGCATGTGGGTTAGGTGGAAAATTTTGAAATCTAGGCATGAGATGTTTAGGATTTATGGTTATGCCAATAACATGCTAAATTTTATTAGTAGATTTTAGTCATGTGATAGGAAATGGCTGATGTGTTTAGATGATTATGGATGCCATTACTTTATGCTATTGGTCATGGTTACAGTTGTTGTTAAATGTTATGTTAAAACACATGAGGGACATTAATTAATAACCCTAGACAGGGGAACAAAGAATATAATCAAGAGATAAAATGCCATAATGAAAATAATAACTAGTCACGATAGGATAAGTAGAGAGTATGGTGCTTCTTCATTGATAGGGACTAAAACAAAACTAAAGTTGGATTAACTTAATGAATATAAGCCCTTTGAGTGCTTTACATTTATGTTCATCAATTGGATAAAAATGTGTCTTGACCACATAATGCCAGGTAAGATAAAAAAATCCCTTGCATATAGGGGGGTTGGGTGGAATTGTAACCTTTTTGTGAGACTAACATGCCTCTTTTATAGTTCTCCAAAGAGTTAGTATAAATAAGACTATGCCAAGCTATGTAGACTGATCGATGTAGGAAGTCTACTTGAGAAAGCCAATTGTGGTTTTCACCTTATTATGATAATTGAGAGATGATTGTAGCTTTCAAGATTATTTGGCTTTTGTTTTGATTTTGATAATGGGTCTTCTACTAATTGTTGTATGTGGGAAGTTGATCAATGTGAAAATCTTCCAAGAAACTGCTATGTTTTTGACAAATGCTTACTTAGCCATCCTTCAAGGGAGTGGTCTAAGTTAATGTGATTTGCTTAATGATTTTTTGATATTTATACTTTAAGGGAGAAATCCACCTTACATTTTGGTAATTTCTAAGAAATTTGTAATAGCTATATTTCAAGGAAGCAGTCTGTAAATGCTAATAATGACCCATAATGGCTAATGATAATAATTTTGTTATTTTGATTTGTTTTTTCTTGACATAGACTTGTTCATGATATCTTAGTGGTTCACCTTCATGAAGGAAAAACTAAAATCACAAGAAGGTTGATTATGGGTAAAGAGGTTTAGGTGATAGCAACCATGGGAATCCATCTTGTTAAGGTGTGGAAATTACCATGAGAACCATGCCATGGGTAGAGCCATGATACCCATCATTGAAGATAAGGATATTTCAATGATAAAGAATCACATAATTTAATTTTAATTAATTTCCCCTAAAATAGGTAAATATAATGTAGGGGGGATAGCAAGGGATGAGCTTAAGTTAGACAAAAGGTGTAATTGATCTTTGTTAACAAAAAAATGGGCGTAGATGCAAAGCATTAAGGGGATCAAGTTCTACGTGGCCTTTAAGAGAAGACAATTAGTAAGATCCTGATCCATACTTATGGGTTATGATGTAAGGTTAAATTCAATTAAAATCAAACTTACCCCATTTACTTTTCTCCATATTAGTGACATACTGATTTTCCTTTGGGATGAGATCTTCGATATTGAACTCACACACTTTAAGGTGCTTGTTATAGGCACATTTAATATGCTCTTGATAGATATGAAGATAGTTGAGGGCTTATAATATATTCTCATCAAGTAGCTCAAGTTGGGCTATATGATGTTGATGATAATCATCCTCTAAAATAAGCTCTTGTAAAGATATGTAAACAGAAGGGATTTAGACTTCAAGATGCAAGACAAACTCTACTCTAAATATGAAATAAAATTGGGTATCACCTATAGGGGTTCTAGTGCTAGTATGATATGCCCACAAGGCAAAGGGGATGTGCAAATACCAATCTTGACCTAATGCACTGACCATTTTAGTTAGCATGTTATTAAGAGTTTTATTAGAGGCTTCTACTTATATGTTGGATTGAGGGTGATATAGTGAGGAGAAGCTTAACTTAATGGCAAACAAATCACATAGACCCTAGAATTACTTGTTCTTGAATGATTTACCATTATCGATGATAATCTTATGAGGAACATTAAAGTGACAGATGATATGATGGTTGATAAAGTTGACAATGTTTTCCATTTTGGTTGAGACTAGAGGAATAGCCTCTACCCACTTGGTAAAATACTCAATTATGGTGATAATAGATCTAGAATCCATTATGAAAAGGGATAAAATGAGATAGAGACCTAAAGTCTATAGCTAGGTACATAATGTAAATTAGCATGTTATTGACATTTGACACAATTTTTCACATAATCATAGAAGTCTTATTTTAGTGTAGGCCAATAATGGCTGAGGCAAAGGATGCACTTAGCTATAGTGAGGCCACTAAAGTGTCCCCCATAGATTCCATCATGTGTTTACTTGATAGTGTGGGAGGCCTCTTGACTATGCAAGCAACATAAGAGGAGACCATCAAAACCATGTTTATAAAGAATTTCCCCCATAATGGTATAGAGAGAGGTACCTTGTATAAATTCCCTTTGAGTGTTCCTAGAGAGGCTAGAGGGAACTATGCCAAGATTAAGGTAGTCAAAGGTCTATTAATACCAAAGGTCAGCTTAGGTCTTCTCCACACTAAAAATGGTGGGGGAATATAGTTTGATATAGGATAGTTAGGTAAGCCTGTGAATAATTATATAAAACTTAGAGTTTAGGGGTGTAGATATAATCTAAAAGGTAAGGGAAGCTATGGTATCAATGAATTTATTGGTAGATCATAGGGTTGACTAGATGTGGTAGTGTTTGAATGATGCTAAGAGTTCATCAACTAGTTGCTTATACTATTGTAAAACATCATTATTACACTAGTAAGAGTCATTGATTTGATTGACCACAAATTGGAAATCATCAAAGATATTTATTATTTTGACTCTAAGGGCTGAGGTGGTTTGAAGGCCTATCACTAGGACTTCATACTCAACCATGTTGTTGGTACATTTAAAATCAATATTGAAAGATAAAGGAAGAGGTTAACCATCAAAAGGGATAAAAATGATACATGTTCCCCCACCATGTTGACATTTTGATCCATCAAATAATGTGGTGACTTGATAGGTGAAATATGCTTGAGAGAGGGCTACATGGACTCATCAGGGAACTCAAGAGGAGGTAGATGGTTATCTGCTAAAGGTATTTTAGCCAATTGATCGATAATTACTTGCCCCTTAATTAAATTTTGATATATTAACTCAAGGTCAAACTCTGCTAAGAGCATGATCCACTTGGATATATGCTAATTTTTATATGGCTTAGAGTGCATGTACTATAATGGGTCGGTGTTGGTTATGATATAGGTTTTATGGTTAAGAAGGTAGTGTAAAAGTTTGGTGGCCATGAAGACTAAGGATAAGCATAGCTTCTTGGTATAGGTGTATCAAGTTTTTTATTCTACAAGTGTGAATCTAATGTAGTATATGACTTATTCTCTATGTTATTCATCTCAGTGAGCCAACATTACCCCTAGGGAGTGGTCGGTGGAAAAAATATATAGGTATAAAGGTTGGTAATCCTTAAGATGGGTAAGGATAGGTGGAGATAAAAGGTACTCTTTGAGTGAATCAAAGGACTTTTAACAATCGCTATTGCACTTGAAAGATACATCCTTCTTTATAATGTGGTGGAAAGGTTGGCACCAATCTAAAAGCTGAGAAATGAAATGATGAATGGATTAAAGCTTCCCTTACAAGTTTCAGAGTTACTTAAGGTTGATAGGAGGAAGCATGTTTAGGATTGATTTGATTTTTTTAGGATCGACTTTGATTCCATGAATGGTGACAATAAAACCTATAATATTTCTTGACAAGACCCCAAAGAACACTTTTTAGGGTTAAGGTAGATATGGTAATGGATGAGTCACTCAAAGATGATCTTAATAATGACCAACTAATCTTTTTGGAGTTCAAATTTACTGAGAAGGTCATCAACATAGTCCTCTACAACCTTATGGATAAGGTCATGAAAAATGTAGGTCATGGCACATTGGTAGGTTGCATAAGTGTTCTTTAACCCAAAAGACATGACTTTATAGAAAAAGGTCCCCTATGGGGTGGTAAATGTAGTTTTGTGTTGATATTTAGGAGTAATTAAGATCTAATTATAGCATGAGAAACCCTCTATGAGAGATAACATCTGATGGATTATTTTAATATCAACAAGCTAATTGATACTAGGTAGAGGAAAGTCATCTTTAGGGAAGGTGAGGTTGAGGTCATGAAAGTCCACACAACTACATAGTTCCCCTATGGCTATAATGATAGGTATGATATTTGAGACCCATTAGGGGTAGTAAATAGGTTGAATGAAGTTAAATTATTGAAGATGTTGAAGCTCCTCCTTGATGAGAAGAGCTATACAAGGGTGCATGCATTAGATATTTTGATTCATGGGTTTGGCATCATGATGAGTGACTATGCTATGGGTAGCAATGGTAGGATCAATTATGATCATATCGCTATAAGACCAAGTGAATGCTATGCTATGATCTTTAAGGAAAGAGGGGAAGTCTGAAAGTTCCTTAGTGTTCAATGATTGGACTAATTTGATGATATAGGGGTTTTTTGGAGTGCCCAAGTTTATATCCATGATGGATTAATTTAATATGGTTGAGGTCTTTAAAGGAAGGTATTTATGGATTAAATAATTTGGGGCACAAAGATAGGTGAGAATAAAATCATCATCTAGACACTAAATAGTGTTCATGGCAGGAGAGTCTTTTCCTATCATTTCAGGATGGGTCAAAGGGATGGTTATGGTTGCCATCTCCTTCTGGTAAATTAAGGGTCCTATGTTGATCATGTTGATGAATTTTTTTTAGGTGGGATGATGTCATCATCCTCACACATGGGTAGGGGAGAGGTTGGTAACGAAGGGATATCCTCCTTGAAAATGGTAGTGATGGGTTATTTGGATTTCTCATTATTAGGTAAGATGAAACCAATTACTTGATTCTCATGAGGTTTCCTTATCTTAATTAAGACCAACTCATGTGGGTCATGTTCATATCGCCCAATACTAAAGCCTTTCTAGGCACACCGATGTAGGTATGTCTTGGTAAAGCTCAATTTGTTTAGGTAGGAGAAACTAATAGTGAATGGTTGAGGTGAAAGAGAGGTGGTAAAAACATTGAGGGATTTATTGATTCCCCCATAGATAAAATGGGTTTGATGGTGGGGAGTTCCAAAGGGAATGATAGTTCTGACATTGGGGTCATATCATGGTTGGTTGGTAAGTTCCTCATATTATTGAGGAGTAGGGAAAACATGAAGGGTGAGAAGGTGATACTCCCCCAATGAAAGGTGATGGAACATTGATTCCAAAGAGTCTATGGTAAAAATTTGGTGTGAAGGTATAGAGGAGCTAGTTGATGCCTCATCAGTGGAAGGAGGTATGGTACCCATTTTGGTAGTTGAAGGTTAGGCTTGGGTTATTAAGGGTGTATTATATAGAGGTATGAGGACATCATTGGGGTGGTATGTCATATTTCATGTTGAGAAAGGACTTAGGTCAGCTTGGATGGTGATGACCTAGCCCTCATGCTCAAACTTAATATAAGAGTAGAGGGTAGAGGGAATGCAACCCATAGAATGAATCCAAGGTCATCCCAAAAAGATGTTTTATTAGAATTCACCTTCTATAACATATAATAGTTTAGGGAGTGTGAGAGGTCATACATGGATATGAAGGATGACAATACCCAAGGTAGTGGTCATGGTATCATTAAAAGAATGAAGGATAGCTGAAGATTCAGACATGACATTATCCAATAGGTTGAGTTGATTATAGGCATGAGAGGAGATGATGTTAATGTTAGCTCCCCTATAAATCATGATGCATTTTATGTGGGTTTGGTTGATGTGGGTAGTGATAAAGAGAGGAGGATCTAGGTATTCAAGATAGATAAAGGTTATTTTGAATCCTTAAAAGTAATAAAGATTAGAAATCTAAAGAGTACCAACAAAAGTGGCTAGAGGTTGGGGGTCCTTAGGCTAGACCTTAATGGATTTCAAGGCTTATATTAGTATTTGATGGTGATGGGAGGAGGTAGAGATCAACTCATACAAGCTCATCTTTAATGGGGTCTAATAAATTTGTTCTAGGATAACTCTCTTGATGGATTCTGAGGGGTTAGATTAGGAGGCACCTAAGATAGACACATTGGGTTTGGTCAAGGGTAAACATGGTTAGGTGTAGGTTGGTTAGGAGTTTGAAGAGCAGTATGTTGAAGGAATGGATACCTTCCCCTTCCCCTTATCTTTCTAATATGCTCTCATGACCATGTTGATAGTATGGATGGTAGGAGAGGTTGAGATGGAGGATTGGTTAGATTAATATTCACTCTAATGAGAGAGTGGAGGAGTAGGTGAGTATTGGGTAGGTATGGTTAGATTGGTGTGGGGATCATATGGGGTTCATCCATTAGTAGATAATCCTCATTGTAAAGTTAGTGGATAAGGGTTTAGAGAGATTTATAATTTTTCATGTCATGGCCTGGTGTCTTATGATAAGCACACACTTGGTGGTCATTGTACCAAGTAGGTTTTAGGGACAAAGGGTCAAAGGGCCTGATGGGAGGTAAGGATAAACAAGAAGTTTATAATAACCTATGAAGAATGGTTGAATGTGATTTGACCAAAGATGGTAAAGGTTTAGCAGTTTTTGCTTTGGTGGTTGGGGTAGAAGGTTATTTGGAAATAAGTTTGTTAGTAGGTGCTTTGGGTAAGGTGGTATTCTTGGTTAGTGTTTTATATTTTAGTCAAGGAGGTGGTTGATCTAAAGGTATAAGATCACAAGGTAGGTATCCAAAGTATTATTGGTGTGGTAAAGAGAGGTGTGTCAAAAAGTAGCTATAAAGGTATAACCAAGATAGGTGGTAGGGTTTTGGTAGAGGTAACTAGATTTCAGCTCAAGGTAGAGGGTGAGGTCCTAGAATGGAGGGAAAGGTTGAGGGAGGAAAAATTCAAGCTATTGACCTTTATGTGGCTTTACCTCTTTAGTTAGTTTGGTTTGACATTTGGTTTGTGGGCTTGAAGGGGTTAGGTCCACTTTCACATACAGGTGATTAAGACTTAGTGTTGGGAGGATACCAAGATTCTTGGTAGATTTATTTGGGATGATAGGAGAGGGTTTGGCTACTTGGGTCTTGGTTGGCTTATGTGGTTAAAGGTTGGCTGATTTAGTATAGGTTTTAGTTGGTTGGTTAGAGGGTTTAGTTGTTTGGGTAGACATGATAAGAGGTTGGTCCATGGAAGTGGTAGGTTTTATCTAATTGAAAAAGGGTTGAAGGTTCTAGTAATATAAAGGAGGCCTAATTGCTACTAGAAGGTGGCTTGATCCGTGTCAGCGTTGGAGACAAATTTTAATTTTTGCACTAGCCTAGAGAAGGGTTTATAGGTTGGTTTAATTCCTTCAATGGTGGATCTAAAATATAACCCCTAGGTAGATACATAAAGATGGTAGCCTCATCCTCTTCCTCAATAAAAGTACATAATGTTGAGATAGGTGGCTCCTCTACAAGATGAGTAGACATAGGGAGTTTCTCTTTAGGAATGGTTTTTGAAGGGGGAATAGTTTTCTTGATAGTTGAAGGTGAGGGTAAGGTGACAATGGTTGGTTATTTTGGTATATTAGTTTAAAGTGTGGCTATTAGCTCCACTACCTCAATAAGTGGAGGGGAGAAGATGGTATTTATTTAGTTTGAGTGTCCAAAGGACGGGAAGGTGACTCTACTACCTCAATAGATGGAGGAGGTAGAGGATTGAAAGATTAGGTACTATGTGGTTTGTTAATGATTACATCAAGGACCATCTTAACTGTATGGGTATTATGAGAACACTCAATGTTGTTGTTCTCATTCTTGGTGGGAACATGGTTAAGAAAAGGTTACCTAAATATATCAAGGTCTTGGTTTGAGGATATGTTGGGGTTGTCCAATGTAAGCTCCCCCTTGTTAATGAGGGGTTAGACAAGGCTCTTGAAAGTGTTACACCTACTGACATCATGTCTTATCACTTGATGGAAGGTGCATAGATCATTTTTATTATACCAACTAGGTGCAAGATGAGAAGAGTAAAATTATTAGGGTGTCTTTATAGGAGGAAGTTGAATGATATTGGATTTTAATAACTTCACCAAGATGGAAGCATAATATTATCCAAGTGGAGTGAATTACTTTTGGTTGTTCTGGGTTTGGTTCCTTAGGTTTTGGTTAGAAGAATTAGAGGAATTAGATTAGTTAATAGAAGATGGAGGAGTAGATTTTAGGACAACTAAATTCATGGTTCCCTTACTTTTGGTGTTGGTATTAGGCTAATTACTTTACTTGGAGGAGGAAGCTTCATTGGTTTTATAGGTTTAGTTCTTATTCTTTAGCTTAAGCTTTCCTTCATCAATGGCTAGGTTCTATAACTTACGTGCCATGGTAAAATCTTTGTCGAAGGTTTAGAAGGTTTGGACATATAGGGTAGAGGAGATATGCTTGGCACATGCCCAAGCAAAGAGCTCTATGAGTTTAGGTTGAGGTAGGGATAAGGATATTTGGTTAATAAGGCTCCTTCAGTGAGCCACAAAATTGACAATGAATTCATCCTTAAACTACCAAATAGAATATAGGTTGGTAATAGACACTTTCTTAGAGATATTGATCAAACAATGGTCCAAGAAGGTTTGAGCTAGTTGGGTGAAAGAGAAGATGGAATGTTTGGGTAGGGCACTATACCAATCTAAAACCAGACTAGTTAGGGACATGGGGAAGGTGTGGAAGAGAAGGGAATCATTATAGGTGATGAGACATAAATCATCTCTAAATGCCCTAAGATGCTATTGGGGCTCCTCATTACTTTGAAACTTAGAGAAATTGGGAAGTTCTGATTGGGGAAGATATGGTTTAATAGGTATAGATGGATGGATGGGCTTATTACAAATTTGGTCATATGACAAGTTGTTATGATCACTTAAAAAGGATGACTCTAAGGTGGTCATATTGTCCATAAACATCTTCATTAAGTTAGCTTGTCGTTGCATAGCTGAAGGATTATAAGATGCATATTTTTGTGTTGGTTAAGAGACATATGGATAAGGGGCAGAAGGTTAGGAAGCTACCACATATGGGTAAGTGGATGTCAATGGTTAGGTAGAAGACACATAAGGGTAGGTAGAGGAAGGTGGTTGGGTAGTGGGTAAGGATACATGCCCTTTTAGATTAGGGATGTAACCAAAGGTTGATCTAAGGGGTACTTGTTGGATAGGAGTGGTAGTTGGGTTGGTGACCAGTGGAAGGGTGGTGATCCTTGTACTAATCAATTTCAAAGTAGAGGGTATGGATGCCACAAAGATTTGAAGAAGAGTGGTGGTTGATAGGTTGAAGGTGGTTAAAGGAAGGTTAGATGTGATAGAGGTAGGCACTCTTATAGTGATAGAATGGTTAGTAGGAGTAGAAGGTATATGGGTAGTGATCATTTGAGTTGGTTGGTTTTCAATGGTAGTATTGAAGGGGTTGTTGGTTGATGAGGAGGCTTGGGTAGTTAACAATTGAGTAGTAACTATGGCTATGGAGGTACTCCCCATGAGATGGAGAGGCATGCCATAAGGTGGATCTATGGATGGGGATGGATCTAGAATAAAGTAAGATGTGGTTGTAGATTAATGTTTTAAGGCTATGGTATTGCTATCTAGGAAAGCAATAAAATCTACATCTCCTTGAGGAACCTCTTGAGGGAAGGTAGGACTTCTTGAAGGGGGAAGAGAGTCTACTAGTTCAGAGGTATAGTTCATAGATGAAGAGGTGGAAGAGGTAGGTTGTCTTGGTGATAGGTCTTGTTCTATAAAGTCTCTTCGCTAATGGCAAGTGAGAACCATATGAGATAAGGGAGATAAAAAGCACAAACAAATTGACTGCTAAAACAAAGAGAAAACAAGAAATGATCAAAGAAATCAAATCACACTTTAAAATATACATTAAGCCCTAGATTTTTAATTAATCTCATTTTTAGTTTATGCCTTAAAAAGGTGTATGATAGAAGTTGGATTGTAGATCAGGTACTAGAGAGGAAATCTATGGATGGTTTTAGGTTATGTTTAGGCATTAAAAAATTATATATATTGGAATCAATACATGGCTTGGTATTGGGGCCTGTCCCCTCACTTCACACACCATAGAGATAAGGGTGTCAAGTGCTTAGCCAAAATATATTTATATCCAAAGATTATACTCAACTAGAGAGCTGAGTTGGTCCTCCCCTTAGCAATGACTTCCAAGTAGGATCGTTGGGAAAGGGTAAGGTTACCACTAGGTGATAAAATCCTAGTCAAGGCTTGTTTCAAGTATGTTTTATGTTTAATTTATGAGATTGGTTTGATTTAGTGTGTGTAATAAAGAGTGAAGATAAAATAGATTACTTTGCATTTAAGTTAAGCTATATGAACTAAAATTTCAAGTAATCGATGTATGCCCTTAGTTTTAGGCCCAAATAAACTTTTGATTTCATTAATGAGTAAAAAATAGAGAGATAATGCAAGCAAACAATAACCCAAGTGAAGACACAAAGGTCCCACCAAGTGTGCCAAAATGTTTCAGTGAATTTCTTGCTTATTATTGGAAAGATGAAAAGGAGAAACTAAGTATGGGTATGGTTGAAAAACCTATTTGATAGTGCATGTATTGAATACAAATATTGTGAAGAGATCCTCTTTGGCTTGGGAGGATGACCTATAGATAATAAATCACTAAAATAAAACTTGTTTGTTAAAAAATAGTTGGGTGGATTGCCTAGTGGTAGCTAAATCCCAAAAGTGAGAACTTTCTTAAGGACTGGTAATCCACATGTTTTAAGCAATCAAGCTTATAAATAAAAAGGTACTTGCATCAATGAATCAAAATATAATAAATACTAAATATAAGAGTGATTGATAATAAATATTCTATAAGTGATTAAATTATCAAAAAACTAAATAATACTAGTGCTAAGGGGTTAGGGTATGCTTCAAAAAATTAGAAAGGATTACGTGAACAAGTAGGAACACAAAAAAATTGGGTTTGGTTGGGTATAAGTGGATGAAATTAGATCACTATTTTTTGTGCCATAATGATGATCAGTGGTTGAGATGACCATTAGTATTTGAGGTGACCATCGACAGTCAAGCTAATCCTCAACAGTTGGGCATACCATTAATGATTGAGTCAACTATTGATGGTTACTATGTCTAGATCTAGGTTGATAAATTATGAATTGACAAGATCCAAAAGATGGATTATAAGAGGTAGGTAAGTCTTGGGTTGGTTTCATAATGGAAATATAGTAAATAAATACTAATAATAAAGTACCTATCTTACTAGAAGTCAATTAGGTGGATGTTTGAGATAGTTGACCTACTGGTGGAATCTAGCTCAATTCTAATAGAATAACGATATTTGAAGGCTTGATGGAGAGGCCAAGATAAATTGACTCTCTAATATGATTTATGAATTGTTGATGGTGATTTACCTACAAGAAAAAAACTCTTAGATTTATAAAGCTCTTGATAAAAATTGTATATTATCTTCACCTCTTTGATCCTCTTCTCTTATATGTAAGGCAAGAGAGTTACACCAACATTTGAACTAGGCTTTCTAAATTTAAATAGTCGATGTAATGATCCATAACATGAATTAGATGGGATATAATTTGAAAATCAAAGCAAGTGATTTATATGATTTTAGTTAGGGAGGTGCACCCTGATCATCGATGGTCGAGTGCCAAAGGGTAAAAAGGGTAAAAAGGTAAGGTTAAGGTAGTTTGAGTCAAACTAATTACAAGTTAGGTTGATTAAGGTTGGAAGGTGATATTAGTCCTGAGGGGGTCCTAGGGTAGTCTAGGGGTATTTTGACATTACAAATCATGGTGCATAAATTTCTAGTGTCTATACAAAGGTTAAGTTGTTACCATAAGAGTTGACCCTAGTCCTTTTGCCTCATTAAATATGACATATCAACCCAAAAATATTATTCTTCCTCATTCATCCAACTCACCACCAACCAAAAATAATACCACCTCATCAAATAAAACCAACAACACCTCTACCCATACCATTGATGAAGCTTTAACTAGATCATCTATCCCTTTTTTCTAGATCCATATAGAGGACCCCTTAGAACCCACATTCCAACATCTCTCATTGGGGGAGTATCATCTTCTAGACTTAGATGCTTTCCCTACTCCTTAAGAGTATAATAACCTCACCCATGATCCTAGTTATAATCCCAACATTAAAACCATTATCCTTATTAGGCCTCCCAGCTATCAGACTAGCTTAATCTATAGGGGACTTGATCATCCACTTCTTGCTTTCATCGATACCTCTACCACCTGACCATTCACCTATGACTTATTCTATCTTGATAAACTAACATTTTCCTAGTTATACATTCATAAGTGTGCCTAAAAGGGATTTTTCCTAGTTTGGTATGAGTATGGACCTCATGAGTTACCTACCATCAAAACTTAGAAACCTCATTAGCTATTTGGCCTTGGGTTCATACCACCAAAAGAACCCACCTCACCTAAATCGATCACCACCATCGATGAGAATATCTCATCCTCACCAACCCCATTTCCTTTGAAGTTATAAGAGTTCAATACCATTCCATCTATATTTTTTTTAATCTATACCATTAGTTTAGCTCCCTTGAATTATCAAAAGGATGACTAGACTAAAATTCTTCCTCTCATCCATCCATAAATGGTAGAAAATGATTCTCCTACCATCAACACCATCCAGCATTAAGATGATGATTATATTCTTACCTACCTCAATGTAGAGGATTCTTCTATCCACCAATCCCTTGTTCTTGAGAACCAAACCATGTTGAATGAATCAACCATTGATGTCAACTTAGGTACTCATGATAACCCTTGCATTGTTAAGATTTCTCAATCATTAGATTCTATAGAGAAATAAGATTACCCTTATTTCCTTCATGACCAAATCATAATTTTTTTTTGGTCTTATCAAGATATGCTCAGGATTGACCCTTCCATAACCCTCCATAACATTATCACCCATATTGATGCTAAACCTATTTGGTAAAAGATTCATAAGATGCACCATCACATCACCCTTATAATCAAATAAGATCTTCAATTCCTCTTGTCTATCAACTTCATCCAACCCATTGATTATCCTCAATGGGTTTCTAACATCACTCCCATTACCAAACCCATAGGGGGACTTTGCCTTTGTATCAAATTTCATGACCTCAACCTCACTTTCCTAAAGGATGAATTTTCTTTCCCTGGCATTGACCAACTTGTTGATCTTACAACTAGCTCTGAGATGCTATCTCTCATGGATGGTTCCTTAGGATATAATAAAATATTTATTGCCCCCAAATATCAGCATAAAACTTCTTTAATTACCCTATGGGGAAATTTTTACTATAGGTTCATGCCATTTGGTCTAAAGAATGTTAGAGAAACTTACAAACATGCTATGACCTACATATTCCATGATCTAATCCATAAAATCATAGAAGACTATGTGGATGATCCTTAGGAAATCCAAAAATCATAAGTATTACCTAGCTATTCTTACAATCATCTTTGACCACCTAATCCATTTCACATCAGACTCAACACAAAGAAATGTATTTTTGGGGTCTTTATAAAAAGTTTCTTGGATTTATCATCTCTCTTTGAGGAATCAAATTAGACCCTACCAAAGTAAGAGAAATTTTGGAGATGCCTCCTCCAACCCACCTTAAGTAATTCTTTAGCTTATAAGGGAAGCTCCAATCTATATGTCACTTCATCTCTCAATTATTGGATAGATGTCAACCCTTTCACCATATTCTTAAGAAAGATACATATTTCAAGTGGACCAAGGACTGAAAACAAGCCTTTGATTCACTTAAAGGATACCTTCTTTCTCCACCTATTCTTACCGCACTTAAAGAGGACTAACCTTTATACCTTTATATATCCACCACTGACCATTCCTTAGGGGCAATGTTTGCTTACTATGATGAACAACATAAAGAGCAAGCTATCTACTACATAAGTTGAAATCTTATAGAGTATGAGACTTGGTACACCCATCTTGAGAAAATTTTTCTCACCTTAGTCTTTATGGCTTCCAAACTTTGTCATTACCCTCTTAATCACAAAACTTTTTTCATCACTAATACTGACCCCATCAAGTACATGCACTCTAAACCATACAAAAACCAACATATGGCTAAGTGGCTCATGATTTTATCTAATTTAAACCTTAATTTACTTCAACAAAATTTAATTAAAGGGTAAGTCATTTCAAACCAATTGGCCAAATCTCCTCTACCAAAAAACCAACTACTTCCTCTTGCATTTTTTGATGAGTCTATCTTGACTCTTTCTCAAGAGGACCCCACCTACCAAATGACCATGTTATTCGATGGCTCCAAATGCCAACATAGTGGGGATGCCAGAGTTATCCTCATTCCCTTTGATGGTGAACCTCTTCTCCTCTCCTTTAAACTTGATTTTGAGTGTACCAATAATGTGGCTAAATATGAAGCCCTAATAATAGGTCTTTGAACTACTCTAGCCTTGGGAATTAAGACCATTAGTGTCTTTGGTGATTCCTAATTTATAGTCAAGTAGGTTAATAGATCCTACCAATGTAAGATTGATGTCTTTAAAAATTAAAAACAAATTATAGATGTACTCTTAGCATCATTTGATCATTACTTTATCAAATTTTTTCCATGATCTACCAATAAGTTCATAGATACAATGGCTTTTATTGCTTCCTAAATCCCATCTCAACCTACCAAGTCTAAACTCTTTATTACAATCCACCATTTTATCACACCTTATTATATCAATTCCACCCTTCCTAATCTTTTTAATGTAGAGTAATCTCCATCTGACACATGGTATGAACAAACCTTCAACTACCTCAATCTTGGCATCATTCCTCCCAATCTCTCTAGGAATTCCCAAAGATCCTTTGTTCAGAGTAACTCTCATTATACCATACTAGGGAGAATCCTTTATAAGTGTAAATTTGATGATTTATTTCTTCATTGTCTACATAGTCTTAAAGCTTCCCATGCTATCAAGGAAACACATGATGAAACATGTGGGGGAGACTTTAGTGGATTAGTTATTGTTAAATGTATCCTTCACCTTAGCTATTACTATCCCACCCTCAACTAAGACTACTATGATTATGTAAATAAGTGTATTAAATTTTAAAACCATGATAATTTACATCATGCACCTTCCCATGTCCTTCAAGTATCCAAATACTATTGACCCTTCTCACAATGGGGACTTGATCTCATTGGGAAAATAAATCCTCATTCTACACAATGACACCAATCCATCATTACCACCATTGAATATTTCACTAAGTGGGTGGAAGCCATTCCTCTTATCTCAACCAAAGGCAACAAGATTATTAACTTTATCAATCACCATATCATCTATCATTTTGGTGTTCTTGATAAAATCATCATCGATAATAGTAAATATCTCAAGAATAAGAAAGTCCAAGGTCTCTATGACACATTTGGCATTAAGTTAAGATTTTCCTTGCCTTACCATTTAAAATCAAATGGATAGGTGGAAGCCTCTAAAAAAACCCTTAAAATGCTAACTAAAGTAGTTAGTGCTTCAAGTCAGGATTGGCACTTACACATCCCTTTCTCTTTATGGGCCTATCATACTAGCATTTAAACCTCTATGGGTACTACCCCTTTCTCTCTAGTCTTCAGAGTAGAGGTTGTCTTGCCTCTCAAAGTCTAGATTCCATCTCTTCACATATCCTTGAAAGAGATCATCTCTGAGGGTGACTATCATCAAAAACATATAGCATGACTTGAGCTACTTAACAAGAATTGCCTAGTCAAGCTTAACCATCTTCATGTGTATCAAGATTGAATCAAGCATGCCTATAAAAAACACCTAAAAGAGTGAGAATTTAATATTAGATACCTCATCTTAAAAGAAAACCAACATGTAACTAATATAGATAAAATCAAAAGAGGTATGTTTGATTTCAATTATCTTGGACCCAACATCATAACCCATAAGTATGGATTAGGAGCTTATCATTTGTCCTCTCTCAAAGGCAAAATAAAACCTAAACCTCTCAATGCTTTGCATCTACATCCTTTCTTTTGTTAAAAAGGATCAAATTCACCTTCTTGTCTAACTCAAGCTCATCGCTTGATTTATGATATTTTCACTCTCACACCTTCCTCTTATCCCTTTGAGGAGAACCAATTACAACATAAAACCATGTGATTAACCATCCTAGTCATAGACTAATATTAAATATGGGTATCATGGTTCTACCCATGGCATAGTTCTTAGGGATAATTTTTATCTCTAATTAGACAAAATCTCATGATCATTTATCTCTCAAAAAAACCCTTTTACCTATTCTTCACCTTATTTGTGCTAAAATGTTTTCCCTCATAAAGGTAAAACTCTAAACCTAATTAGACTTGTCCATGTCTAAAACCTCACATCAAAATAATTTAGGATACAAAAATACCACTTGGGTCACTTATCTCTAGGATAACAGACTGCTCCCTTGACGAATAACTGCACAAAACTAAATTGCTTAAAATATATATTGTTCCCTTGAAGGATAGCTAACAAACATATAAACCTAAACTTAGACCACTCCCTTGAAGGATGGCTAAGTTAGATGGGTCAAAATCAATCATTTGAAGCTTCCCACATCGATCAGTTTCATAACCTATCAAAAACAAAAATCAATAAACAAAAGACCTTATATCACATTAGAATAAGCTATCCAAAAAAGCTACAATTATCTTTCATATGTAACATTAGAAGACTTCTCACATTGATCAGTCTACACCTAGCATTATGACATGGACTTGTCTGATTTAGTTCTTAGGTCACCTATAGAAGGGGAAAACTAACCCAAATAAGGTTACCTTACCTATCCACCCATTTACCTTTCACCTGCCACCTATCTTCTCTTTATACCATCTATGAATCAAGGGATTATGAGCTTACTTGACATAATGTGATCAAGACACCCTTTTTTTCACCAAAGTATGCTAATGCAAAGCATTCAAAAGGCTTATGTTCCTTAAGCCAATATAACTTCAGTTTTGTTAAGTCCTTACTAATGAAAAAACATCATTTTTATTCTATACCCTCATATCATTGGTTCATGTAGACATGCATCTCATGCATCTCATTTCTTTTTCCTACATTTAGTTTGTTATTTAACTTACTTTTTGCATTTTCATTACATCCTTAACCATAATCACATTACATCTTTAAAAAAAAATATAAATGATAAAAATAAAATTACGAACCATATCCATGAACCACATCAAATATCTATCTATTATAAAATCATCATGAACCACATCATACATCATCTATTTATCTATAATATCATCTTATCCATTTACTATAAAATCACAAAAAACATCATATAATATCATGTCATAAACCACCTCAATAACCATAATTAAACCATTTATCATCATATCCATGAAAAAAACAAAACAACATCCATAAATCACTTCATGCTTAAAGCTACTGAGTCCACATCTCATAAACATAAAGCATAAAACATCAAAACATCAAAACCATGAACCATAAATAATGTCTATAATCACATATATATCATGATCATCATAAACATCATCATATACATCATGTCCATCAAAGCAAATAATACATATAAAAATGTATAATCTCTCTCTGTCATATACATCTTGCATCATCAACACACGAGCCAGTATCAAAATCATGTACATCTACACCTACATAACATATCACATATCATGCCCCTAGGGAACCACTACTATTAGACCCTCTTACTCCTACACCTATACTACCATATGGTGTTAGTCCTCCTAAGATACCTATCTATCCACTAACTATAGAGGATCACTACCCTAGAGTCACCATAGCTATTCCACCTACTAAACTGGCCATGTACTCTACCCATCTTGACTGTTCTAGACACTATACCAACACTATGGTCTCATAATATATCAACTCTTCAACTGTGGCCAATTATCATGCCATAAAAATCATACCTACTAGCCCTCCTACTGAAACTACCACTAATCCCACCCTTTGCCTTAGGGTATCCCTCTCTTGGGTCACCAAACCAAGGGAGGTCCTCACTTGATCTCTCTCAACTATAATAGTGGTAACCTAGCCCTACAAAGTCACAATCTAGCCTTGAAATGTGTCCACCTATCCTTGTAAACCTATAATCTGATCCTGTACAACTGTTAGTGCTATCACTATCTATCCATCCTGACCACCACCCTACACATATGTCCTAATTAAATCCACATACATGGCCTATTAGCCCTCATTATCCTATCCAAAATTGGTTACTATATAAATGGCCTGATACCATCTTGCATATCCCTAAAAAACATTGACATCATATATCCCTAATCTCATAGGTAGCTCCTCATAGTTTAATAATGCATCCACTGGTTATGGCTCAAGTAATAAAAACTTTACATCCTCCCTCCTATACCTTGGGAAAAGAGCCAAAGTCCCCTACACAAGGCCATGCTACCTCTAAACTCTATCAAGTTGGATGAGCTTAGTCTCACCCTCTCTCTTCTTAGAGATCCACCTATAGCTCTACAAAGACAAAGTGTGATAGATATATAGGGCCCACCTAAGATAGTCCACATATGGTCTCCAGATGACATCACCCATAACCAAACCCTCTAATGAATTTCTAAAGTAGTCAATTTCCCTCATCCCTCCACCTACCCCTGTCAAAGCATAATCTCCCCTCCATTTTAGGAATCCCATTTTGTAGTCAACTTGGGCATAACCATCCCATGGTATCCCTAATGGTTCAAACCTAAATGTGCTCATATTCCCAAAAATAAAGCATGAACCCAACATTGATCCCATATCACTTATAATTTCAAAATTCCTAGAGCTCCTTATATATGTAAACTAGTAAGACTGGTGCCCATTTAAACACCATCCTCCTAAGCAACATCTCTACTAACACACCTAATATCAAATAGGTAAATCATCCACTACTTGAATTAGGCAATGTAAAATATGACACTACCATAATCATCATAGTCATCAAGTGCCTATCATTTGGTACCCTCTAGTATCATGGCCCATAACCAAAACCACCTAAATTCCACCTAGCATGGACTCAATCCTCACTATACAACAACTCTATCTACTCATCTCACTCCTCATTCTTAATATGATAAATAGGCTCCCCTAGAATAGATAACCATGTAATATTGTGAACATCCTCTAATATGATGGTCAACTCTCTTATTGGTAGTAAGAAGGTGTTCATAGCCAAATCCCATCTCTTGGTGAGGTCAATGATCATCTCTTCATCTCATGGTAACCACTAATAATCTTGTATGGATTTTAGGCTGACCTCCTCCATATACATCCAATCATCTTGAGTCATCCCTCCATAGATCTTTACAAAGATCCTCAAAACCTAATCCCTCATCTAGATCTAGTCTCATGCTTGAAAAACTCAAGGTTAGCACATATCATAATTATTCATTTTCAAATTGACCTCATTATCAACCTACACCCACCTCTTTCAACCTATTCCAAACTAACACATTTACATCTACCACATTACCTCTAGTATTTGAACAACGTCTACCCTTACCCACAAAATTCTCACCACTCTACCCAACAACTATTTCACAACATCAATCCTACTTAACAATTATCCTATCTTAAGCTATCAAACAACATCTAACTCTACCCACCAAACATTTCAAAAACATCTGGCTCTTACTACTTACACTTAATAATTAACCCACATACCTTTCACAAATATTTTAAACCATAGTCATCCACATCTTTTACAACCAACCTTCCCTAAAAATACTCGCCCACTGATGGTTTGCCTAATTGTCAATGGTCCTGTCAACCTTTTTCTCTTGGTGTTCAACCACCGATGGTTAGGTTGACCATTGATGTTCACTATGTTTGACCACCAATGATGAAATCCTCCAAATCTACCATCCTTAAAACACAACCAAAATAACAAAAACAAAAAACACAACTACCTACTTGCATCTTAAAACCTTCCCCCAACCACAATCCTCACCTAATTTCACATTTCAATCATTATTTTTTCAAATCTCACCCAAAACCTACATCTAGGTCAAAAGCCACAAAAATCCCTCTCACACTAACTAAAACCTACCCAAATTCAACTTTAAAACACCCAAATCAACTAACCTATCAATTTTCCTACCTCATTCCTTACTTGCCATCAAGGTTAGAGCCCACATCTCGCTACTTAGCCACATCCTCATCCACCCTACATATCTAGTCCCATATGTCACCTTAATGAAAACCTTTAACCAATCACCAATCACCACCTCAACAAAATACTCATTCAAACACTTAGTAAAATTCCAAATAAGCAAATCGATAGGTCGTCAGTAAGCATGAAAGTCAAGATGTCAAAAAGTGAAAATGAAATTTCATTTTAACTTTTTATATTTTAGCTTTTTAGGGTTTCCCCCTGACCATAGATGGTTGACTTTAGAACCCTTGACCATCAATGGTTAGGAACCCTACCTTTTAAATTTTTTTAGGCACCTACATCTTAATGCCACTTTGGAGATTACCCTTTCTCTGACCCACCTAAACTTTTTGGAGATTACCCTTTCCAAACCAACCATTAGACCACATCCACCTTGATGTAGGCCATTTTTGACTTGTATAATCACATATTTCATGATAAACCTTACATTGGTCTTTTTGACCACATTAACCAACCTTGTCATGCTGAATATTTGAATTTACACCACATCATGCATGATCAGACCATTTTTTTTTCAAGGGAGAAATTCCTACCTTAGATACCTAAAAAAAACACCAACCCTATCTAAAAGAATTATAAAGTAACTTGACCATCTATGGCCAAAATTATGGACTGGTTATCCTATCACTTGTACTTCAAGAATTGACCTTATTTTTACCAATATTAGAAATCTTAGTCTTTATATGATCTTGAATATCATACTTAATTATATTTTGTGTACATATTTGCATCTCAAATACCCAACCCCACCTTTTTGTCATCAACCTTGTGACTCACCATATACCACTTATCAAACCTTGACTAAATTATGGTTTCACCTCTTCGACTTCTAGTTTGAGGGGGAACACCTCCTCCCATACTCAAGGAAAATAGACCTTCGACCAAGCAATCCATATTTATTTTATAGCTTACTAATTCAAATCTACATAATAAAAAGGGTCAAAATATAAACACTATAAAACCATACTAGGTGTTGAAATGCCTTGGGACTCTTTAGGGACCACGTAATGCTTCTCGACCTATTGACTAACCTATTAAGACCTTGAGTCTAGTTAGCTACTTAGGTAATAAAACTCACTGACTCACTAACTTGAATATTAACCCATGTTTTTAAACCCATCTTGACACCTTTTTCTTTGGACACTTGACCATCGATGTCTAACTTAACCATCAATGATTAGCTTGACTATCGATAGTCAAGTCCTCACCTTCTTAACCCATCACCAGCTATGTGCAAACTAATGAGGCAAAATTTAATATATTTTCCATAAATGGTGATAATAAACTCCTAAGAATTTAAATCAATAGCCTCACCCTCTAGGGAACCTTCTATCCTCCATCTCTCTTTACCTATAAAAGGAGGGGAATAGGAGGTGAAATGGATCCATCATCACAAGCATTCTTGAATACAGGTATTCAAGCATTCTAGCATCCAATCTTCCTTTATTAACTCAATAATAAAAGATACCCAAACCTCTATCAAATTTGTTTTTAAGGCCAAAGTACTGTTACTCTATAAAAATTACCCCAACCTTCAACAATCAACCATCTATCAAGCTACAGGTATATTGTACTTGTTCTTTATTTCATTATATTTCTAACCCCTGACCTGATCAAGCCTATCTATCCCTTGTTTCCTAACTTCTAGGTCCTTACTAGAACCATTATCAGACCATTCACCTATTCTAACTTCTCTTTTGACAACCTTCAAAACCCATAGGCAACTACCAATGGTTAGTATAACCACTGAAGGTCACCTCCAACCACTAACGATAACTCAACCATCACTAATCAGCTAAACCATCGATAGTTCACCCAACCATTGATGGTCACTATAGTAGAAAATAAGAAGTTATTTTTAGCCTTTGAACCCCAACCAAACCTAACTTTTTATGTTCCTACCTATTCATAGACCCTTTTCTAATTTTCTAAACTTGACTTCACCCCCTTTAACACAAGTATTGACCTAATTTTACTATATTTAATCATTTTCTTTAACAAGCATTATACTTTCTTCTTGTATTTAATTTCATTTTCTTTATACAAATTCCTTAATTTTATCATTTTCAACTTAATTGTTGTCAAAATTGGATTGACAGCCTCCTAGCAGGCTTATGCTTGATGGATCTAGCTCAGGCTAGGTATTCCACGCAACTATCTTGCTAACAACCCCTTTGTTAGTTCTTTTTTATCTGTAATTTATTCCTTCCAATCCAAAGAGGAGTTCTCCATTTTTTTCTAGAATATGCACACATCACCAACTAGGTATTTATACCACACACTTATTACTATTTTCTTATCTTCTTTCAAAATTAAAAAATGAGCAAAAATTAAGAGAAATAGTACCATGGAGTAGTTAACATATGATAAGAGGCTCTTTAAATTCATTAAATTTTGATTAAGTTTAGAATTCCACCAAACTAACCTAATACTATTTAATGTGACAACGATGGTACAATACACATTTATTGAAACCCATTGAGCACCAATACACAAAACATGTTAATATTCATATGAACTTCATATGATGGCTCATTTAGGACCATGTGGTTAGTCTTTAATATTATCAAATAATGACTAAGTTTTCAACTATTCACTAAACAACTAACAATAACTATGTAGGTTTCTGTTCAACCTATATTAGGGTTGAAGGATTTTATCACTAAGAGTAGATCATTATAGTTCCTCTTTTTTTATTTTATATAAATACCTGATCAAGCCTTTATTGTTAGGACCCAATTTTGAAAAAAAAATCTTCTTAAATTAAACTTAAGGGAAAATGGTAGTGTAAGTATATTTATAATCTTAACTTGGAAAATAATAATTTATTGAAAGTTTGAAACAATTAAACCTAACATAAGTCAATTGCTTGAATCAAGTAAACCTAATATAAGTTACTTTAACTTAAGTGTGGTATGCATAGAGGAGATTAGAGGTATCATCTACATGTCTAAATCTTACAATTCATTTGGCCAAAACTAGATAATTATTTTAGCACAAGGTTAATATTCATTTGGAAACATAGGTGAGAATATTTAACATATAATACTATTCATTAGGGAAATTAATTTCACATTTATAGTTATTGACCTAATGACCTCCCTTAAATTGTAAAAAATAGAGGGGAAATTATGGGCTTTGTAAGAGTAGGAGAATAATCTCATAGCTAAATTTTTTTGTATCTATTATTAATTTTTATGTGGGATTGAATAATAGAAATAGTATTCCAATTCGATAATTTCCATTTGCAATTCCAAGTTTCTCTCAATGTTTGGAAGGTAGTTTAGGAATGGGTGAATGTGGGAGAATTGAAACAAACATTTGTCGATTTATATAAGTGACCTATGTTGATTGTAATAGTTGATTGGGAAACTAATTTCATTAATTTGGAAAAATAATATACCATGGATATAAAAAACATCTTATGGACATACTTTTTGGAAATGATTGAAATTAATTAAATAAATTTAAAATTATAATAAGATAAGTTCAAGTAGTAGTTATTGTAAAAAACAATTTAGAACATTTTTTTTTGAATTCCTTTGCTATTAAAAACTTTCATTACAACTTTGAAAGGAGTGCACCAGTACTCATGCTTAGTCCACAATTATTATAATTTGGGCCCCATTAGTGCACATCCTAACAAAATTACACAAGAGCACAAGTGTTTTGAATCATAAGAAGATATAAAAATATGGAAGTTGGTATCACATTACACTTTCCAAGAGGTTGGATCTGATCAATTAAACTTGAAAAAATAGTTTAGAAAAAACAAATGAATTCCTATGATATTAAAAAAAATCATCATAACATTGAATGGGGTGCACCAACCCTCATGCTTAGTCTATAATGATGATAATTTGGGCCACATTGGTGCACATCCCAAAAAAATTACATAAGAATAAGATATTTATAACTATTATGAAGATACCAAAGTATGAATATTGGTCTCACATGGCATTTTCCAAGAGTTAGATCTAATCAGTTGAACATAAAAATGCATGAAATATATTTAAGAACATTGGTCATGTATCAAAAACTACTTCCTTAAAAATTTCATAACCTTCCAAAGTGAATTTTAGGGAGTTATTTTGTGTCAAAATATTGGGTGGTAAAAAATGGATATAAATAAACTCATAGGTAACCACGAAACTTTTATTTGAACATGGTATTTCCACCTAAGTTTCATCGGGAATCCTATTGTAATAACTAAGTTGGCTGAAAAAATTGTAAATGATATAAGTTGAATGTTTTTTCAATGCACTTGATGTTGTTTCAATACTTGAAGGTATGAAGGTAATGCATTATGTTGATTGTAATATGTAAAATAAACTAATATAGCAGTGATGAATTTAACATCAATTTTTATTACCACAAGCTATAATTTTTTTTAATTCACATAAATAATAGTGATAATTTGGGAAAACAATGAGTCACATTTTTAATTGGTTGGACCCCACCTTATAATAGAACTAATAGAAAAAAAATTCAACAATTCCTGCACTAAAAAATAATACACACAACATTAAACTATTAACTTCTATGAAAATTACATCAATCTCAGATACAATTTAGAAGTTATGAATGACAAAATGAGAGATATAAAATAAATACAATATCATACCATCATTGATATCACTCAATATCAATAACAATTATTTTTTATATAATAAATGGTTAGGTTATTTTTGTATCCTACCAATAACATCCTTTCAATTCTAAAATATTCATATGCAAAAAATATATGTATAGTGAAAACATCTACTAGACACTTTAAAACTTTGATGGGATATGGAATACTTAATGAGTCTTATTTAGACATATCAAGAATATTTTTATAATAAATGTAGACATATATGCCTAAATTTATGATAAATTGAATACATTTGTGCTTTATATCTCAATCAAATTTAAACGAATGAATTTACTCTTATAAAATTTTAAGAAAAAAAACTATTATCTCTAATAGGGGAACATACAAATGTGATACCAAGTAATAATCTAGCATAATTTCTCCAACATTGTTATTTGTATCATCGTAAAATTATTCCAAATAAGTGGAATTAAATAGAGGTTTAATTTTCACAATATAAGGGATAATGTAGCATGATATTTCCATCTTCATCTACATAAACCATATGCAAATTCAAATATTTTTACATGCTCTCCATCCACGAATAATTGACATTAAGAATGTAAAGGTTAGGATCATCATCATAATAATTAAATTACTTAAACTAAAGGTTTATAGTGTGAGATAAATGGATACTTATGGAGATAAGTATATCTTATAAACCATTGTCAACTTCTTAAGAAGAGAAACAATATCAAATTATGAAGCAATGCCCTTTACATAATGATTGGTGGAACAAACACAAATATGGAATAGTATAGGATTTTCATTTTAAATAATTTAAATATCATCAAGAAAAGAATATGAAATGTTATTTTAAAATAAATATTTAAAGTTGATATACATTTTTTTAATAATTTTTCCACTATTGAATAAATTTTGAAATATTTTCACTTTAAGAGAGCTAAATTGTATCAACTCTATATGGGGTAATGAAATATGTAGAGAGATATATAGAGTCTAACAATTAAATTATTGACTTACTTCATTGTTGAAAATATACCTATTAACTTTTTAGGTCACCCCTAGCTTGTGTGGAACTCACAAGGATCCTATACAAGGTCTGTGCACCTACGAAGTATTGAGTTCCTTAAAGCAACATTACACATAGATGCTTCCCATTCATGCCCAAACTTGAAGTAATAAATTTATATTTTTGAATCTACTAAGTGTTAATTCATACTCATAAGGAATTTCCAATGTGCTCCCCATACATAGATTCTCCATTACACAAGCTAAATGGTGCACAAGTACCCACACAAAACTCCCTATCTTTAGACAATGTAAGAAAAAATGAATAAGGAGTGGCTCTAAATCATGAAGAACACACTAAAGATTCAATCTTATTGCACACCCCTATTCAAAATACCTTTATGACTAAATAGGGAAGTTCCACACTAAATCTCAAAGTTTTATCACCCATGTAAATCATAGGCCATTATCTAAGCTATGGGCATGCTACTTCATAGACTAATATGATCCCTAGGTATGAAGTTAAGAATTATGAGAAATATCAAGGGTATTTGGTGTAAATTTTTAAAAATCCATATAAACCCTATATAGGACTTATATGTCTATATCTTTCACCAAATTATAGCTCATTGTGCAACCTAACAATGTCATCTTTAGTGTGCACTCTTATGTATAACACATTCAGAGATTGTGTTGGTGTAGGACAAGATATTAGGAAGGTGTATGACCTATGCACAAGTTGAAGAGCTAGGGAACAACCAAGTTGTAAAAAGACTAAGGAATATGTACATCCTCTTTCCAAAGCCATCTCCTCATACATGACCCACATGGAACTTAATCAAGTTTAGGAGTGTGCTAATTAATGTGAAAATATCCATAAAAGGTGTAAGGTATTAATTCTCATTAGATACACAAAAATCACATGGTAGTTCAAAGGAGTCTTGCACAACAATTGAAAAGTGACAACAAATTATAAATCAATAGTTGAAAAGTAATTGAGTGATATTCAAGGCCTTGTTAGGATGAGTAAATGTAGAAGTGGATATCAGACATCAGAATATGATCACATGCCACCCCTATGACTATACGAAAGATATTTCATTCTCAGACACATATGTGGATATATAAAAATCCTACCATTGATTCCCAGATATGGATCACCAAGTATAATTTAAGAAACATGGATGTGGCACCATAATATAATTAAAATATTGTATCTACCACCCCAAGGGGTGAATTAATTGTAAAAGCATTAATCCCTTATAAAATCCTTATTCTTCATTATAAGAGGGGGGGCATGTTTTAGGAAAACTCATGCTACCAAAATGTTCCCTCTAAGAGCACTTATGTTTGTTAGACCTTGTACTTTAATGAGAATTGAGTTTACCTCCCTCCATTCTTATTACACTCTATGTGTTATTTGTGTTTGTTGATCTTTGTCTATGGGTAATTTTTTAACCACTCATTACCATCCATTCCCAACACCTCTATGTGGAACGTGGAACCCAATTGAATTTCATATTATGTGTGCATTCAGGTCTATATAGGCCTTGTTTATGGATAACCTTTATCCCTCTCAATGATGCATTTATGAAAAAAACCTATGCATTTTAAGTATTCATGGTAGAGTCTATGTGATACTATATTTTTATCTTATATTTGTAGTGTGTCTAAGGAAATAGGGGCACTCACTCTATTCTTGGTGCATCACATTTCATGTTCTAGTAAAATCTTGAATTATCTTTCCCTTTTCCCTTGAAATTTTAGGTTTAGATTAATGGTATATTTACCTTTATACTCTTTAGGTTTGTGTGTTGGTATTAAACTAGGTGTACTTAGAATATAAGGAAGTTGGCTTATTCCAGAGGTTCATCTTAAGGAACACAAGGGTCCCACATTTTGGGGATGTTCCCATCATTGTGATAAGATAACTGATGATCAATGTATATGGGTGAGTGATAACACTTATAGGCCTAGTGTTGAAAACTTATACACCCTACATAAGACATTCATATTCTACACCCTATAATAAAACATCCCACATTGTAGACCATATATGGGTGCACATTTTGAATGACAAAAGTTTCTAAAATGCCCAATGGAAAAAATTTAAAGGAAGAGCTGAGGAATCAATGCTATCCTTAGCTAACAGTGTTGTAGACTCTAAATCTTAGCACTTGGTAACTTCAAGCATTTTTAGTTCACAAAGATCAACACATCTATATTCTAAGACAAATAATATCATCTTCAAGGGGTATTTATTTCCATTTTTTTTGAATTTTTTATTACCTCTATAAAAAGAAGGCTAAGACTATCTTCATCCTTATCAGGAAAAAGATTAGTTCAAGGCAAATGTCCCCTAGATCTTGGTCTACACCCCCATTTGGGAGCTTCCTTACACTTAGAGGAAGAATTTTGCCTATCCCATTTATGGATACACAAAAAAACCCACTATTTATGCCTTTCAATGGAGGTAGTCCATTAATTCTTACCCAATATAATGACATTTTAGTAATGACCCTCAAAATTTTATCTTACTTTACTAGTGAGAATTCAAATTCCCATGTGAAGCATATTCAGGATGTTATGAATATCTACTCAGTGTACCATGTCATGGAGGATAATGTGGAAGTTAGTTTGCTTGCCTCTTCTTTCAAAGGTAAAATACTTTAGTAGTATCAAGTTTTGAGACCAAAATACATTCACAATTGGGATGAGCTCATGCAGGAACTATCTAATCAATTCAAGGATCAGAGTGATCACTTATCCCTAATAGAGTATCTTACAACTAAAAAGAGAGCCCCACACAAGATGGTTGATTTCACCTTTAGGTTATAGAGAGTTTAAGACAAAATTATGCCTTTGTGTAATCCATCCCCCAATAATATGTTTTTATATTTTTTGAAAACATTTAATAATGATATATCTATGATGATATAATACATGGGAGGTGTAGTACTACCCAATGTGTATAAAGTTGCTATAAACATAAAAAAATGTTTGATCTAGGGAGGGAAAATTGTGCGCAAACCTACTATGTCATTATTCTTAGAGTTACCACGTATCCAATCTATTATGCATCCTTCATTTATACCCATCCCCATCATATTAATCCTACCTATCATATTTTTTATGCTCCCTAACTAATTAAATGAGGTTATAGCACTACTGCAAAGATTTAAAAATGTGATTGTACCCCTCAAAAGGTAAAAAGTGTAGTATTATAGACCCCATCAACCCTTCACTTAGTGATACTAGTTAAGTAAACCAACCTACTAAGGTTACACATAAACACAAAATTAGTGCATGCACAATATAATACTTTATACATAGAACTCTAGCATTGCTAGTACCTTTAGAGCCCTTGTACCCATGCAAAATAATCTTGTGCAAGATACTGAATAGTTTTTCCTATGCATTCAACCACATAATCAAGATACATGCACAAATGGAGTTGTGAACCAAGTGATCATGGTGTAAATTTTTTTGCATCCTCAAGAGTAGACAAATATTGTAACACTTCATGGAGAAGAGACTCAAGAGCCAATGTAGTAACAAGATGGGTATACTACTTTTAATTGGTAGCAGGGTGAATTTAACTATGTAAATTAGTGTGGTGTGTTATATGACTGAAGTGTTAAGCATGGAATATACTGAGAGAGGGGTGAATCAATATATTATATATCTTATAAAACTTTCCCTTTATCAAATTCCACTTAATCAAACATTCAAGATATGTAATAAAACTCAAACAATAAACATCACACAAGATAGAGAGAGACACCAGGTATAATGTGGAAACCTAATGTGGCAAAAACCATGGAGAATCAATCTCAAATATATTCATGAGAATAAAACCACAGGAGCACCATACCCCTTTACCAAGTACCACCCCAGCTATAATTCATGAGCACCAACCCATAGGAGCTTTAAACCCCTTTGTCGAGCACCAACCCAGCAACAATTCATGAGCACCAACCCACAAGTGCACTAACCCCTTTGCCAAGAACCAACCCAACAACAATTCATGAGCACCAACCTATAGGAGCACCAACCCCTTTGTGTATACCACACACCTATCTCTCAATGTTGCTATCTCAACAAATGATAGATCAATACAACATCTCCTTCCTCTCTCTCTCACCTTTGCTCTTCTAAGCTAGATATAACAAATACAAATCATATTCATCTCTCACAATTGATCTTCTAAGCTAGATATTATAATATCAAATCAACCTCTATCTTCCATATTACAAATGGCTTCTCAAGCCTTTATTTATAGCTTTCCAAATGAGCTTTGGCCTTCCCCCTTTGTGACCTTTCAATCCTCATGGAAAATGGCACCAATCTTGGATGACCCTTCATATTCAAGCCTTTGAAAGGTCATGTGGTGACCCTTCATGACCAAAAATGTCCTTCCCACTTTTGTTCTTATCTTTGGTGACTTTTTGTATTCCTCAAAGTGTCCCTTCATGAGAAATTGTGCCCTTACTCTTTTGTCTTCACTAGGTGACTCTTGGTATTCCCCAAGATGACTCTTCATGGGAAAATGCATCCCATCCTTCTTTTGTCTTTACCTCATGGCTCTTCGACTTCTCCATGGGCCCTTATTTTGTCTCATATGCAACCAAAAATATATTCATTAATATTAAATAAATATTAGCTCATATTAGGCAAGATATATTTATTGCAAACAACATTAAAATGGGGCCTTTATCACCATAATGCTAGACCTTTGACATCAATGAAAATATTTCCAAAAATCTCCCCCTTTGTCATTGATGGCAACCTCAATCCTGAAATTGCCACATCCTGTCACCTGCACATACCATCATCTGAAAACATACAGTAACTCCCCCTTACTATAGCAACCTGTACCTGTTCCCTGTACCTATTTTCTGCACCTATACCTGTACCTATTATTCTCCCCCTTTGACATCAATGGAAAAGGGCCTACCTAGAACTAACACTTAGATCCCCTCATTTGATGCTAAACATCAATGGCAAGAAGTAATAGAAATTACTCCCAACTCCTCTCGCATGTCTTTGAGAAGATATCTGATTAAAATGTTGCCTATCCTTTGAGAATCTGCAATCAACTCATTTGAATATTTCCTTCTAATCTCACAACCTTCCACATGAAACTTTAAGGTGTATCCTTAAACACATATTTAACTTACACTCAAAAGATTATGCTTACAAAAACATTCATAGCTTTGGTTTTACTAATATCCAAACTTAAAATACCTTTTCTGGCTATCTTGGCTATCTTGGCAGTGGTTTTATCTTCGAATTTCACTATGCCACCATTGATCTTCTTTATTCTTATCTCCTATCATATGCTTAAAACATTTTCTATCAACAAACTATGGCTGATCTTTATTTCTTACATGCAAATCTGTTTACACCAACATAAAATCTTCAAGATGTTTCTTCTACCATGAACATGTCTGAACCTTCTTCTTGATGAATGGAGCTTTGAAACTCTGATCCTCCTTGATTGAATATACATGAGTATCCTTTTCCTTCCTTTTGAAACTATTATCTCTTTTTCAACATTCCAATATCTTATGAACATAATCATTTGAAACATTGCATATGCAAGAATCATTCTAATAGCCTCAAACCTTAATACTGATGCAAAATTTTATTCAAAAATCTATTCCCTCAAAAGATATATAAATTAATCTATCAACTCACATTCTTGTCATGCAACATAGCTAAGACCCAAAAGCATCCACCATGCTTCAATTTTCTTAAAAGTCTCTCCTTGAAGCCTAGAAGAGACACCCCACACAATAGGGTTCTAGAAATAAATCTCAGGAGATTCCCACATCTCCTCTGTTTCTTCCTTGATCTTCTTGTGTTTTTATTTTAGAATCCATTTAAGCATGTCTAACCTTTTTGACTTACTAACCTTATCATTTATGATATTTTTCTTTTTCTCAACTTTTTCAACTATCTTATCTTGACAAAGCTCATGCTCAAATGTAACAAGAGATTCTACACAATCCTTCTTATCTGATTCTTTATCTACTATAACAAGTAATTCATTCTCATTCTTAAACTCAACTTGATCAACCTTTACTATTTTAGGTCTCCAAACCTTAATTTGACTCTTCTCATATCTTTTAGGGGCTTTGTAACCTTTGACATACTTTGAATATCTCTTTACTTTATTTTGACAAAATTTAGCGATATGTCCAACCTCATGACAACAAAAGCAAACAATATTTCTCATACCTTTTTCTTGAATGTGACTGAGATGTCCTTTTGATTGATTGCTTCTTCTCATACAATATCTTGCCCTATGACCAACATGATGACAAACAAAACAATGGCCATGAAAAGAATTTGAAAACTTGAAAGCATTGGGTTGTCTGATCAACTTCTTTGATTTGCCTTCAGAACCTGCATCCTTCTTTCCTTGGACTGATATTTCATGATTTTTTTCAACCTTGATTATAAGCTTTTCATGATTATCCTTTAAAGAGCCTAACTCAACCTTCAAATGATTACACTCTTCTTCTTTTGATGTTAAAATTGAAGTTTTAGCCTCTAACTGATTCTTAAGATCCTGAATAAATATCTTATTTTCTTTTTCTTCTATAGCCAACTTAGAATCCAAGATACACACCTGTTATTTAAGAGCTTAAACCATAGATTTCAATTATTGATTCTTCTTCTTTAGCTATTTGGCCATCTTGTGTTTTCTTTGATCTACCTTCAAGTTGTTAAACCCTTTCTGAAAGAACTTGCTCTCAAGGAAATTGCACCCTTACTCTTTTGTCTTCACTTGGTGACTCTTGGTATTCCCCAAGATGACTCTTCATGGGAAAATGTGTTCCATCCATATTTTGTCTTTACCCCATGGCTCTTTGACTTCTCCATGGGCCCTTCTTTTGTCTCATATGCAACAAAAAATATATTCATTAATATTAAATAAATATTAGCCAAGATATATTTATTACAAACAACATTAAATGCAATGGGGCCTTTATCACCAATAATGCTAGACCTTTGACATCAATGAAAATATTTCCAATATGTTTTTATATTTTTTGAAAACATTTAATAATGATATATCTATGATGATAAAATACATGGGAGGTGTAGTACTACCCAATGTGTATAAAGTTGCTATAAACATAAAAAAATGTTTGATCCAGGGAGGGAAAATTGTGTGCAAACCTACTATGTCATTATTCTTAGAGTTACCACCTATCCAATATATTGTGCATCCTTCATTTATACCCATCCCCATCATATTAATCCTACCTATCATATTTTTCATGCTCCCTAACTAATTACATGAGGTTAGAACACTACTGCAAAGATTTAAAAATGTGATTGTACCCCTCAAAAGGTAGAACGTGTAGTATTATAGACCCCATCAACCCTTCACTTAGTGATACTAGTTAAGTAAACCTACCTACTAAGGTGTCACATAAACAAAAAATTAGCACATGCACAATATAATACTTTATACATATAACTCTATCATTGCTAGTACCTTTAGAGCCTTTGTACCCATGCAGAACAATCTTGTGCAATATATTGAATATTGTTTCCCATGCATTCAACCACATAATTAAGATACATGCACAAATGGAGTTATGAACCAAGTGATCATGGTGTAAAATTTGTTGCATCCTCAAGAGTAGACAAATATTGTAACACCTCATGGAGAAGAGACTCAAGAGCCAATGTAGTAACAAGATGGGTATACTATTATTAATTGGTAGAAGGGTGAATTTAACTATGTAAATTAGTGTGGTGTGTTATATGACTGAAGCACCCCAATTTATTTCAATAAAATATTTAAGAGGAGATAAATGGAGGAGGTGCTACCAACTTTAACATCCTTGCCTTCAGTGCCCCAGGTCACATGCACAAGTACATGGTCCAAGGTACTTGCACAACCTTTAGGGCACACATAACATGCCACACAAAGAGAGGATCAACCTTAGACTAGTGCACAAGTATGATATGAGGATACCATATAAAAAATAGAACCAAAGGGATCCTAAGTTCCCTTCAGTATAGTTGAATAGATAAAGAAGATGAGCCTTCATATAACCATGTTGGATGCTCTTACTACTCCTCAAATAAATTTTCTAAAAGATGCTCTAAAAATATTTCAAGTATGAAAGGCATCACAACTTATGCCTTCCATCTCTATGATTTTATGTTAACAAAAGGAGTAGGTGTGAAAAAATGCTAAACCACCCCTATTTTACATATCATTGATTATTGACAAGCACCTAGTATATAATTGCATGATCAAATTAGGTGTAAGCAGCTCAGTGATGTCTAAGAATATTGTGAATATGCTTAAAATTTTATATTATCCTATTTCAAAGGGAGTGGTCTATTTAGATGGTATAATAGTTAAAATTGTAGGAATAATCATATATCTAAACTTACATTGCATACATGCCCAAGTATTTTGATTGTATAGGATATCACAGTCATTGAATTACCTCCTTACTTCACCATCTACCTCTCTCAAGAATTCATGACAAATATGGGTGAACACTTATATTCAGACCATTTGTATATGTTGATCATAACTAGATAAAAAACTAAAGTGATCATTAGAGTTGAACCCATCTTCAAAATCATGTTGAGACATACTCTCTTGACCTAGTTAAATTAAACTACACAATGTTTAATCAGGAGGAGAATTCAATTCTCCATGAAGCCAAAACACAACTTGAAGAGGTCTTGGATGATTTTATGGATGAATGGGAATGTGAAGATTATGAGTGTGACCCATATGACAATGTGAAAGAGATAGGGTTTGGAACATATTGCATCATGAAGGAAGACTATGTGTTATCAGAGCTCATTACAGTGTAAGAGGATCTTGAAGACACATGGAAATTATACTCTGATGGTTCCCATGGAATAAAATGGCATAGGGGGTAGTGTGATGCTAGTATCCCCTCAAAAGGAGCAATAATTCTATCTTTAGGTTGTAGTTTAGTTATACAAATAATGCTATAGAGTATGAGGTATTGATCTAATGTCACTAGCTTGTGCAGAAGAAAGAAATCAATGTACTACATGCATTTGGTGATAGTGAACTAGTAATTAACCAAGTTAGAACATAGAGCATGACCAAAAATGGTTTTTTGAAGGCCTACAAGAATAGAGTGTCATATATGATTGAAAGATTTTATGAATTCAATATTAGGTCCATATCAAGAGTGTGTAATATCGATATAGATATACTTGTAACTATAGGTGCATAGTCTGACATCTCATGTGATGTAATGAAAGGGTTTGAGCAGGTCATGAGGCTTGTAATTAGACTGGTAGTCCCTAAAAATGTAGATAATTAGAAAGTGTTTAAAATTGATGAGAATATTATCAAATCCCTACAAGATGAGGATGAGTTCTATGCCAAGAACCAAATGCAACTGAAAGCTCAATACAAAAATCAAAGTGTCTAATTATAGGGGAATAAGCTTCCAAAAGGGTCAGTTACCCTAGAAAGCATCTTCAATTCTAATGACCAGATCAAAGGAGAAATCCAAATCATGACAAAAATGGAGGAGGTCTATGTAAATGTAACCATATCTGAATGAAGGATCTTGAAAGCCAACAAGGTATGCTCCCCACCATAAATTAAGAAATTTATTGATCTTAATAAGAGATACAATGATATCTTCACATGGAACTATAAGGACCTTAGAGGATTTGACCCAAGCTAAGCACAAAATACCATTGATCTCAACCCTTTCACATGGCTAGTTTGACAAAATCAAAGACCCATCAACCCAAAGTTTGAGCCTTTCATGAGAAAGGAGATCTTGTAGCTCATTGAAGCTAACATAATACTTCCAATCAAACACTCTTCATGGGTTACCAACCTAGTCCTGGTGTGAAATAATAATGGGAAGATCTATTATAAGTAAAAATATTGAGATGGGGGGTCAATTAGTTGTCTTAAAACAATCCTTCAATTTCACTTAACATCCATGAAGCATTCATTCACATACATACATTAACCAATGCATACACAAGCATATATGAAAGAAAATAACATAAGAAAATAGAATATATGTGGGAAAACCTCTTGGGGGATTAAAAAAAATGATGAATAGCTTATAATAAAGTCCTATAATTAGTGAATCAAAATTTTAGTGAGTCACCAACCCCATAAGGATCACCAACCCCTCACTAGTCAAGCACCAACTCATCTAGTCTTTTAACAAGCACCAACTTACAATGAGGCTCCAACCCCCTATGTAGATAAAAACCAACTCAAATACCTTGAAACTTTGATCAAATTTGAACACATATTTCTCACACAACTGAATATGACCTTCTTTTGATCTTCTCACTCTTCTATCTCTCTCAAATAGCTTATTAGGCCTTCTTGCTCAGTTAGCCCTTTCCTTGGCAGAATTAGGTCAAATGACCTTGCTCATCACACATATAAAAATATTTATATATTCATGGAATATTCATAACACATATATAATGATATTCAATCCCTTTCCCTAGTTTTCAAAACTTTATATCCTTCACTCATTTTTTTAATATTCTAACTAGTCAAATTAGGCCTATTAGACATTCTCTTTATACTTGGATCTTGATCTCACCCATATTGGTCAGCCAAAAACCTCTCCATACTTGGATTAAATTTGGATTATATCAAAAAAAATGTTTCACAAGTGAAAAAACCACTTCATAGGTTGGTCATTACCCTTAGGTGCTAAAACCACCATTAGGCCTAATAGAGACCTAATACAATTATGCCTTCTCTAAGCACACGTTTCACTTAGGCCTCCTTGGAAAACCTTGAGCCTCAAATGTTTTTTGAAACACTTCATAAAAAATTCAATTATATCCATGAAAATTTCAACTTATGTCCCCAGCACCATTTATCTCATTTGACTGCTTGAACCACCCAATTAGGTCTACTCACCATTAGGCCTTCTTACTGCCAAAAAGTCTATCTAGTAGATCTAAATGATACACTCAACTTTGACACATAAACTTACTAAAAAATAAAATATATGGAACATTAATTACTTAATTTTAAACACCAAATCCATTATAATTGACAAAATAGGGCAAAATACCTCAAACTGATCAACTTCATATACTCACTCAGAACTACACATAAGACTTAATAACCTAGTCAAAATCCTTTGAATTTTAACACTTTCATGGGAGTTTTTCATGCATAAAAATGTGATAAAATGAACCTATGAGACCTAAATAACAACTTTATGTGAATTTTATTCATAAAGTCTATGTAAATATACTTAAGAATAACATTCTCACTCATACATACAAAATTGCCTATAACTCCAAAATCATAGTCATGAAGATCAAGATTTAGAACACCTATTTGAACACTTTTATGAAACTACAATGTGGTTTAATGATAATTAAACATAATTATAACATAACTAAATTAATATATTACAATTTTTAATATCAATATTGGTCTTACAGACCAATGCCACGTCTTCACCTTATATAGACTTCACTATATTAGACAAGTCACTTTGAGAACAACTTTTTGATTGTTTGTGTGCATCACCATTTATTATAAAAAAATGTGAAATTAGGTATATATATGTTACCTTTTTAGTCACCCTTATTCAATTTTTCATGAATTTTTTTTCATAAAAGAAGTTCACCCACTTATCACCTTTTGTGTGTAAATTCTTAAAAGAATTGAACGTTTGACCCTGAACCTTTCTCAGAGTTCAAGAGTTAAATAAGTTCAATGGTTCAATAGGTTTAATGGTTCAAAGTTTCTCAAAGTGAACTATTTGTTCCTTAGTTTATTTCAAATATGATTTTGAACCTTTTGATTGAAATTAAACCCTTTTTCAGAGTTCAAAAGTTCAACGGTTCAAGAGTTCAACTATTCAAAAGTTCAATATTTGATGTTTTGTAAAGAGTCATGTTCACTCAGTTCCCTTGTATAAATTAATGTATTATTGAACCTATCATTTAACATAACATTTGAACCTATGTAGTAGATTTCAAAATTTCAATGGTTCAATGTTTCAAAGTTTAAAGTTTCTAGAAAGATCATATGACTATTGGTCAGTCTGTGTAGTTCATCTCGTATCATTGAACCCTAAAGTTGAACCACATTTTCAAAAGTTCAATGGTTCAATGACTATACTCTCATATCACCTTGAGGCTTTCTCTAAGTTAAAAATAGTGGGAGATTTAGAGGAGAATATATCTAAAACTCATTATAAAGCAGAAAATTTTGAATTTTCATGAGGTTACAGATGATCATTACTCATCAAAATCATGCATAAAAAATTCTTGCCATTAATGCATATGTCAGAATACATGTCTTATCAAGCATGTTTATCATGTATTATTTCTATTTAATCATTTTATTTGGTTAATATCTATATCAAGAGCGAACAATTCAAATTTAGTAAATAAGCATACTGGGCGATACAAAGGAGAACAACATAGGTGATATAAGATATTTGATTACTCAAATTCATAGTGATTTTAGATAAATTTAAAGGTGAGTTTTACTCTTACTATAAGTTATTTCCTTTACTTGGTTTGAAAGAAGAATCCTTTTGAGTCTACGACATTATTTAAAGAGTTCAAAACTTTTTCTTTTCATCATATCCTTCAACTTGTAGCCATGAAATCTGCATGTCTCAATTACAAACATGGTCCTAGTCTCATATGTTCTCCTCTTGAAATTAGGGACACTTCTTTTGTCCAATATGACTTGGAATATTTTAAGGAAAGGGATATAAATCATGTATCAAATCCTATTATGTAGAAGATAGTAGAAAGTGGCTTAGTCAAAGTTTCAGCCTTTCCCATGGTTGTCTAATGCCCCAGATTAGTCTTTGAATACATGAATAGATATGAACCTCAGAATAGGTGCATTAGGACTGTAGATGGCAATGTTGTACTGCATATCAATAGATAAACCATAATGTCTATAATGAGAATTCCTCCTAAAGAACCACACTCTGACCTTAGTATTACTTCTTCATATGGTTATTTTTCATTAAAAAAAGTAATTTACAAGAGCGTGATTGTTAGGAATTGGCTTTTGAAATTCCAAAAAGGAGGTTGAAAATTGTCCAAACCATTAACAAGAAATCATATGATTCCATAGGTACAAGATATTATAGTATTACTACACAGACTAAAAGGTAATGCTCATGCATATTATTGGGAAGACTAGATGTATTTCTTCATACAGGTGATCCTCCAAGGAGAGAAATATTTGGAATGGGTGGAAATTATAGCAAAAAATTTATATTAGGGTTTAAGTAAATATTTAAGAAATAAAGATTTTTATATGTCTTCATACCTCTTCTATTGCTCATAGTTGTAAATGGGTAGGATTACCACATGCACCCTTGGCTAAAGACAGTAAAATTTATGAATATTACTCATAATTGCAAATGCATAATTTCTATGAGGATTACAAGAGAGTCAATGATGTTTTTACTAGGAGGATGACTTTTGAATTATCAAACAACATCAATAAAAGGTTTTCTGATGAAGCTATGCAAGTAATCAACATTTATGGTAGTTTCTTCACTCAGTTTTCCAAGTTCACTTATATCAGAGTTGGGGGTTTTGATGGTGAACCTTTGAGGTTACCTAGGCAATTTTTTGACTGATTTATGTTAATAGAAGTCTATAGATAATTAACACATGTAGATAAAAAATCCTAAAAAAGAATAAATTTGGTATATCTTTTCCTATTGAAGTTGGACATTATTCATGCAAGTCAGTCTTTGACGCTTTGAATCTAGAATTAGATCTTATGAAATTCAATTTTCAATACTTCAAAACTAGATCACAATTTAATAGTAAAGGTTTTGCAAGAGATGACTTGGATCTTGGAATAGGGTTATCACATATTCCTCAATTGGAGGATTATTGGGAGGATTGTTCAGATGAATTTAAAGTTAGAAAAAGACTGTGGTCTAGGTTCTCCTTAGGGAAAATTATTACCCTCAATTTAAATAATGATGAATAGGTGATTGATCCACAATTTGAGTAGATAAAATAATCACCTATTCCAAAATTTGACCAGGATAAAAGTGAAGAAGATAGAATTGAAGTTAAGACCCTCCCAGTGATAAGAAGAACAGATAAATGGTTGAGAGAGAAAAAACTAGGGGGAACTCAAAACATAGCTTTTCAATGATGTACATTAATAATTAAATCACCATCCCCAATAAGCTCCTCTAACCAACTTATTGTTATCTATGATGCAAGTACTTCCAAGTCAAAAATTGGAAGGGATCCTATCATCAAAGAATCTGAGAAAGTCCTTGTAACTACTCTGCCTCCTTGTGCCACCAGGTCAAGGACACAAAGCAAGAGAAGGAGTTAGATTTTTGAAAAATTAATTATGGATTTGAATTTTGAAGAAGACTTAGGAAAAGCCCAAGGTGATAAAGAATCTAATTCACTAATGGTGGAAGAGGTTAGTACATATCAAAAAATAGTGATTCCTTCTAATTCTACCAAACTAATGATTGTTTCAACTGTGCCTTTTGATTAACCAAATATTGATAAAGAAGCCTCATCCTTTGCACCTAAGTGGCTTGAAAGTTCAATCAGTAATAAAAGGAAAATTTTTCAATTTTCTTTGCCCTTAGAGGATATGGTAAGTGTTTAGGGAAAGCTCCTAAATCCAAAAAGTTAAAAACAACATCTAGGGTAGACATTAACCCTAACATAGGGAATTGGAAGGCAGAAACAGCCTGGACAAGAACCAATGAAGAAGTTAAAGATCCTAATATTCAATATTTTACAATTGAAATTGTATATCTTGGGACTAAATCACATTCCATGGATGTGCATCATCTTGAAGCATCCACCAAAAGGATAGTCAACAGAACTTGGAAGGATGAAACAAATAAAAGGGAATTAAAGTAGACTGTATGGTCAATGGTAGAGTACATTGACACCATTCATAATCTATACCCATAACCAATTACCCAAATGCCTCTATCTTTTAACTCAAAATTTCCTGTCAATCAAAGGATGTTGGACCAGATACACAGAGGCAAAATGGTTACTAGGGTATTTGTTAATTGGTTGGATAGAAACATTCAAAAAGGTATGGAATTCATCCATAAATTAAATAATGTATATGATCTAACCACAATTATTGTTAAAGATTTGAAGACTCAAAATTCTTTGTGGATAAAAGATGAAGGAAAATGGATGAGCGTGATGAACCAGATTGATGAAGTACAAAAGTATGGAATAACAAAGTTTTTGTTAGAGAATAACTTGACAAGTCTGGATGAAGATATATTATATGTAAGAAAAATATTGAATGGAGAAATTTAGTATCTCGACAAGGATGAATGGAAATCACACAAATGATCAAGGAAACAAATGAATTCATTTAGTCATTACAACATGATCTACATAATATTGATATCAAATACATAAAAGATGATGGAAAACTAGAAAAAGACATCAATATTGTGATTCAATCCTTTAGGGAAAAGATCAACATCATTAAAGAAAGTGACAAGTTATCAAATAAAGATTTTTCTTAGATTTCAAAGGTAGATTCACTTATTTATTGCTACATCGACACCATCCCAGAGCACATATAAAAGATGGGGAAAATTTAGAGGGAAGAAAACATCTGGAAAGCAAGGATAAAACATGTCAACATTCCCAATTTTACAAAGATTTAGAAGTTTGTTACAACATTTTAGGAGTGGAAATATCAACGTGTCTACCCAGCCAAACACATCAAATTTGTAGATCCTAGTCCGTCACTTCAGCAATGCTTTTACTTACATACTTTATTTTATTTAGTTATTCAATTGATTTTCTATTCAAAACTTGATCTTTATTTAATTTGTAAAAAAAACTAAATCTCGTATGGGTCAGAGTTTAACTCTGGTTTAGTTTTATAGGTGGATTAGTTATGGCAACTATATATATACATACATATATATATACATACATATATATATATACATATATATATATATACACACACACACACACACACACACACACACATACATACATACATATATATACATACATATATATATATATACATACATACATACATACATACATACATATATATATATATATATATATATATATATATATATATATATATATATATATATGTATAATTGTAACATATGTGAACATAGATAATAGGAAAGTAAAGATAGAAAATTTTAGAACTAGACCACTGTTGTTGACAATATATGTAATGTTTGTTTGAAACATTTTTTATCTATGAATGAAAGGAGAATTAATTGCTGAATACTTAGATCTGTGCATTTGAGTATTTTAAATTAGGTTTTCTATGTGAAATCTTCTTTTATACAGTAATTAATCTTCCATTAGACAATTCATTTCATATGCTTTATTCTTTATTAGTTCAACTATATATATGTTTATCCATTTAATCATTATTCAAGTTATAATGTACGTATTCTATTACCAATTACTATTAGAAAATATCATATTCATAACATGATGATGTGTGGATGTTAGTTTACCTTTAAAACACTTTCTAGTTAAAAGTGTATCTGAATATTTGAATTCATTGAAAATCTTAAAGGGAGCTATACCTTAATTCAGAGGGGACTAGTCTTAATAGTTCACCCATTTGTTGTTTAACTTATTTGTTCTTGAAAGAAGAAAGGTATGGAGTCAAAATAAATCATTTTTAGATAAGGACAAATCTGTTAGCCAACAATATATATATATATATATATATATATATATATATATATATATATATATATATATATATATATATATATATATATAGTGAGAAAGAGATTAGAGATCAGTTGCATAGGATTAAGGATGAATAAAAATGCATGGGGTATTATATATATATATATATATATATAATTGGCTAATAGATATATATATTAAAAATACCCCATGCATTTTTATTCATCCGTAATCCCATGCAACTAATCTCTAATCTCTTTCTCACTACTACCTAGTTTTCTCACTTTCTTGCTCATTAGGCCCTTTTAGTGATAGGACAACTTTCATGATCATTTTAACAAATTTTAGATCTGAAATATACTCAAAATTTCATGGACACAAAATAAAAGTCTCACACATCATACTCCAACCATTTTCATACTTTGAGCTAGTCAACCCTACCTGCTACATCAAAATTATGAGAAACAAGGGGTTTCCTATAGCTTCCACTCACTCTAATGACAAACCAAAACCACTTGGAGAAACCTGAAATATTCCTTTACATGTTTAAAACATATAAACATGTCAACCAAACCATTATAAGTCATAACCAACAAAATTGTTCCTATCATGTCATTATGAGGGTTTTAGGAGGGTTTTGACTAGTTTCCCTTCTTAACAATCATTCATAATGGATTTTCCCTCAAATCCAAAAATAATGTTAGTAAATTCAAGATATTAACCTTACCCAGCTTTTATGAATTGATAAATATCTCATTAAAAGGTTTCATGCACCAACGATCATAAGAAAATCCTTTTTTGGGTCTACAACACCCCATTCTGTACACATAGAAGACCTCAACACCAATTTTCATGCTTTTTCCTTCAAAATATGAATTCAAAATTGGTAAACATGCTTAAAACAACCTATCAAACATATGTAAATTATATCAAGATATTTTTCACCTTGGTAAATTAACTTTACCCCTCATTAGGCCACACTAGGTCTCTTTGGTCATTAGGTTTTGAACTACCAGTCATACTTAGACTTTAATCACACATTAAAACCTCTTTTTATATATTAAAAAGCTCATTATCATATCAAATGACCTCATAAATTGATCACACACTACCACCTATCATATCATAAGCCTTATACTTCTTACTTCATCTTGATACTAAGTCTATGCCTTCTCACTAGGTTTCTTTATGTAAGTACTAAGCCTCAAAATTTGACCTTGGAACTCATATGAAGGCTTATTTTCCTCTTGATCATGTTTACATATATTTATATACTCTCTCATTCCTATATTGACATAAATAACCAATCTTAAATATGCTTCATGCGTACACCTTCTCTCAAGGCTAGACTAGGCTTTTTAAGACACCTAATACACAACAATAGCTTACCTTGTATCATGATCTTGAATTTGACATGCCATCAAATTTATAATAATTAATAGGTTGAATTAAAATTATATATCGATAGAGAGAGACAAGAGGTTTCCTTCAAATTTTATCTTGTCATAATACTTCTTTGTCACATAATATTTCACCATGCATGGCCTCAATTTTGACCTTAATATTAATGACATCTATGTTGACTTTGACATCAATGATAACGATAATGACTAAACACAAAAATTAGGAACATAACTCAATAAGATCCATCTATGTATGGAATTATAGACTTGAACAAGGTGTCCCTTAAGGGTCACTATACCATCCCACCAATGAAGCAAATCCTATAAATAGTTGTAGGCACATGGAGATTATTTTTGCTAGATGGCTACTTAGGCTGCAACCATATTCTTATGCAAGAGTACAATCCTTACAAAATAACATTCACTACTAAGTGGGGAACCTTTACATACCAATAAATGCCATTTAGTTTAACAAATTTAGGATAAACCTCCAAAGAGCTATAAATATGGCATTTAAGGAACTCTAAAAGGAATATGAAATCATAAAAACAATTCCTTACACTAACCAAGAGGCAAATATGCAAACAATTTGAATAATTATTACATAATTAAAATAAACACATACAACTAAAATTAATAACATATCATAAAAAGTGAATTACGTAAGGAAAACCCCTTCGATAAAAAACCCTACACTCTAAAGTAGCCAAATTTATTAATCAAATCAACAAGATTACACCATACACTTGAAAAACAACCTTATAGGAGCATCACCAATATACTACACCTAGGAGAAGAACTAGTTACTTAGAGCTTCAGTGCCTTTTCACAACTCTCTATCTTACAAGATTACAAAACTTAGCTACTTCATACATTACTTTAATATTATTACAAAGGAGAACACTTCTTACTTATGTAAGTTACAAAGAATATTGCATGATGAAAAAACTTAATGGGCAAGGAAGGGAATTTGCCACCCTTTAGTGGCACCACTATTTATAAATAGTATCATTCTTGTATTATTTTTCTTTAATCAAAAATATATCCTCCACTTATGACACATCACACTCCATTCTCACAAGTATCCAAAACTATGCCCCACTCTCACATGTGCCTCCAAACTAGAATAGTAACTTATTTCCCACTATCCCATGTGACTCCACATACTTCTAAGAGACTCTCCATCAAATATTGGCTACTAATTCCACTAAATATCATGAATCCATTTATAAATTCACCCCATATCCATTATTTTGTCATTTTTTACTTAAATCATAATCATGTGCATCTCAAAAGACAACAACTTGTCTCCTTAGTGGAGTGGTATGCCCCACTTCCACTCACATACACTTACATCATGTAGATTAATCCATATGACATTATAAATCATCACAAGCTACACCAAAACCTACATTACCAACATCATCACATGTGATATCACTTGCATAATCATTTCCAACTCACCACTACTAGCTCATCACATGAATAGTGACTATGAATAATAACTCACAAATAGTGTATTGTGAATAAGGTCTCATGAATAGTATTATGATTTGTCAAGGTTGAGACACATAAAATCCCAACATTATTTCACTTTTTGAATACCTTGAAAGACCTAGAGGAACCATACCAACATGAACTTAATAGCTAGGGGCTAAGAGACCCATAGACTTTGAATACCATCTAAACTTCTTTGTGCTCACGGGCTTTGTCAATGAATCTAAAACAATCATCAAATTCTATACCTTTATCAACTTCACCCTACTATCCTTGACCATGTCTCTCAAGAAAATTATATTGTACATCAATATGTTTGGTCTTGGCATGAAAAGATGGGTTCTTTAATAGGCAAATAACACTCTAACTATCATAATAAATTATCACTACACCCTCTTTCAATCCAATATTTGAACACAGTCTCTTAATCCAAATGGATTATTTATAGGCATGAGTAGCTACCATATACTCTTCCTTTTAAGTGGATAAAGTGACCATAACCTATTTATTACTCATCTAAATTATTACACCACCAAACAAAGTAAAAACATAAGCATTGGTGGATCTTCTATGATCAACATCACCTACCTAATCTGAATCCACGTAACCAAGAATGTCAAGAGGACATTAACCAAGAATGTCAAGAGGACATCTATCTCCAATCATGTTAATATGATAACATAATTAATAATCTAAGGTACCCTAAAAATATTTTAAGACCCTTTTAACTACATCCCAATGAAATCTACCAGGATTAGACATATAACGAGAAAGAACTCCCACTATTGGGTAATGTTTGGTCTAGTGCAAACCATAACATACATCAGACTTCCAACTACACTCTAATAAGGAAATTTTCTCATGTATTCCATATCTAATGGTGATTTAAGACATTACGTTGTAGATAAATTCATTCTAATGGAAAAAGGAACACATAATGGTATTCAATCCTACATTGTAAATATTTGTACAATATAATTCACATAGTTACTATGGCCAAGCCATAGATTTATATTATGTATCTCTCTCCTAATCTCCATCCCAAGATTTTGTGTAATAGCGCCAATATATTTTATCTCACAATTTTCCAATATTTATGATTTAATCTCTTAAATCAAAACTTTCCCATTGCCAACAAACAATATATCATTAACGTATAAGGCAATAATGAGAAAATGATAACCATCAATTTTGTAATAAACCCAATGATCATATTTATAATTATCAAACCCAAAACTCAATAAATATGTATCAAATTTATGGTACCACATCTTACAACTTTGATTTATACCATACAAGGATTTATTTAACTTGCAAACCAAATTTATTTTACCTTTCATCACATAGTGCTCTGGCTATGTCATATAAATTTCTTCCTCCAAATCACCATAAAGGAAATCAATATTCACATCCATTTACTCAATGTATAAATCACGAGATAATGAAATATAAATTAAGAATCTAATGGATATAATTTTATCTAAAATATAAAATATCTCACCATAATCAACATCCTTAACCTGAGAGTAACCTTTTACAGACAACTGAGCTTCGTACTTCTCAACACTACAATCTAAACCAATCTTTTTCTTGAACACCCATTTGCATCCAATGGAATTACGTCCTTCAAGTAATGGTACAAGATCCCATGTATCATTCCTTTTCAAGGATACCATTTATTCTTCTATAACAACCTTCTAGGACTCTACATCATTCATACCCACATCTTCTTTTATAAATCTTAGTTCATCAGTGTTAGTACTCAAAGCACATATACATCTCCAATCATTAATAAAATACCTTTATAATTATTGTCTATGACTTTTATACCTTTGAACAAGTTAAGGTGGAGGTTCTTATTCATCTAACTCATCTTCAAAATATTTAAATCTTGATGGGCTCTGCTCAACTTCTTGTATTTGTCATGGCCTTGACTCAAATTTCTCAGGTGTAGGAGGAAGTTGAATCACATATTTATTTTTTATTTTATCTGGTTTTATTGTAATAGAAGAAGACTTAGTTTCAACAAAAAAATCACTTCTAGAATATAATTTCTTCTATGCTACCAAATCCAAATCTTGTATCCTTTCATAGCATAGCTATACCTGATGAAGATACATTTCACAACCTTGTTCTATAACTTTTTCCACTTCTCCTTTGGCACATGTACATATGCCTCATAACCAAAAACTCTAAGATGTCTCAATGAAGTATTATGGACAAACTATGCTTCCATAGGCATTTTATCAACAAGCTTTGATGTAGGAGACATGTTAATTAGGTAAAAATAAGTGGATACAACTTTAGCCCAAAATGTTTGCTTAAGTACAACACCACTAAGCATACTCCTAGCCTTTTACATCAATATTATATTCATTATATCTTCAATTCCATTATTTTAAGGTGAATATGTAGTTGTATTTTGTCTCTATATACCACAATATTTATAGAATGTGTCAAAATCACTTGAACAAAGTTCACTACCATTATCAATTCTCAAACACTTAATCTTATTTCCAATCTATAATTCAACCATTGATTTAAACTCTTTAAAATGACTAAAAAAATTATTTTACTCTTTAAAAAATAAACCCATGTCCTTATACATAATCATCAATAAATGAAAAATAATATGTGGATTTTAAAATTGAAGGAATATTAATAGGACTAAATACATCAGAATGAATAAGATCCAATACACCACATGATTTATGATAACTTGAGTGAAAATGAATGTAGTTTTATTTACCATAAACACAATTCTCACAAAAATCAAATTCAAGATCATAATCAATCAAACCTTCAACAAGGTTTTTATTCTTCAAGGTTATAAGACCTTTTCCTCTAATGTGGCCAAGTCTCTGGTGCCATAACATAGTCTTCTCTGTAGAAAATTTTAACTCCATATAATGGGCACCATTAGGTACCCAAAAACCATTACCATCCATAAAAATAGTGATTATCTCTTCATCCAATGGAGTAGTCTCAGATGTAGTCTTCACAGAAGTATTGTTGCACTCAACTGTGCATGCATCAATATTGTATAAAGTGCCAATCTTGACACCTTTAGATATCACCATAACACCTCTAACAATCTTACAACCTAATTCATAAAATACAACCTACATACCCACATCTATTAGTTTTATCATAGATAATAAATTCCAAGCTAGCCTCAGGATATGTAACACACCATCAAAGTGTTTAATCCTTCCATCTAGAAATTTGATTTTAACTCTACCATGGCCAATAATGTTTATAAAATAATCATCACCTAAGTACACCTTACCTCCATCAAATTCCTCATAATTATAAAACCAATTTATATTAGAGTTCATATGTTAAGATGCAATTGAATCAATTAACCATGTATCATTACCTGTATGGGTTACCAAGGATATAATAAAATCATCACTACCTTCCTTCTCAAACTAAAAATTAGAATCATACCTCTTCTTCTTCTTTTCCTCTTTACACTCTGATCAGTAGTGACCATGTTTTCCACAACTCCAACATCTCAAGAAAATATCATTAATAAGAGACTTAGCTTAGTAGATCTCACCTAGTTTCTTCCACAACTTCTTTGATATGGTCTCTTCATGGACATTAATCAGTACTAAATCTCCCAAGCACAATCTCATGAGACATTTGGATTTTTTATCCATAACATTATACTTAGATGCTTCATCTAGATCTACAAGTCTCTAAATATTCTCATCAATGGCATCCCATAAATCATGGTCAATCAATAGATCTTCCATCTTCAACTTCCACATCTCAAAAGTACTACCTAAAAAATTTTCAACCTCCATTCTCCCTAATGTGATTGACATATTAAAATTCTTGCAACAAATATCTCCTTAAACAAGCTCCCACTCAAAAATAGATTAGCTAAAAACATCCAACAAACCCATAACTAGAACCAAAATTGGCCAGGGTCTAATACCACTTGAAAGGAATACAAGATCTTGGAAATAATTCCTTACACTAACCAAGAGAGGAGAATATGCAAATAATTTAAATATTTATTACATAATTAAAAGAAACACATACAACTAAAAGTAATAGCATACTATAACAAGTGAATTACATGGGGAAACCCTTTTGAAAAAAAAAACCCCACACTCCAAAGTAGCTCAATGTATTAATCAAATCAATAAGATTACACCATATACTTGTAGAGCAACCTGTTAGGCGCATCATCAATATACAACACCTAGGAGAAGAACTAGTTACACAAAGATTCAGTGCCTTTACACAACTTTCTAGCTTATAAGCTTACAAAGCTTAGATACTTCATGCATTACTTATATATTATTACAAATGAGAACATTTATTGCTTATAGAATTTACAAATAAGATTTCATGATGAAGAAACTTAATGGGAAAGGAAGGAAATTCACCACCCTTTAGTGGCACCACTATTTATCAATAGTATCATGCTTATAGCCTTGTTATTTAGTCAAAAATTAATCTTCCACCTATGACACATCATCCTCCACTCTCACAAGCCTCTAAAACTATGCTCCACTCTCACATGTGCCTCCAAATTAGAATAATAACTTGTTTTCCACTATCCCATATGACTCCACATGCTTCTAAGAGACTCTCCATCAAATTTTGACTTCTCCTTCCACTTAATATCATGAGGCCACTTATAAATTCTCCCCATATCCATTACATTTTACACCTAAAGTAAAATCATATGCATCTCAAAAGATAACAACTTGTCTCCTTAGCAGAATGATATGCCCCACTTCCATTTATATGAACTTACATCATGTAGATTCCTATATGGGCCATGTCAACTCATCATAAGCCACATAAACACTTGCATCACTAGTTACATCACCTACCACATCATCTACATAGTCATTGCCAACTCACCACTACTACTTCATCACATGAATAGTGACTATGAATAGTGTCTCATGAACAGTGTCTTAACTTGTCAAGGTTGAGATACCTTAAAGTTTAAAAAAATCATCATCAAAATAATCTTGGTCTACTTTTATGACATAATTATTTCTCTTAGTGTTTAGAAGATCATTTAAGATATCTATAGCAGGTCTTTGTTGAGATTTAGGAATATATATGAACCCTATCAAGTGTATCTTCATAGTTCATGAAGGAACTTTACTAGGGAACATTTTTTCAAAAGAGGGGATCATAATTTATCCAAATCAATTCAAATATATTACATCCCTCCCTCTCCCAAGTCATAAGAAGAGTCTCTAAAGCTTCTTAGGGAGGATGAACTTTATCAAGAGATTTATGCATAACTTCACTACTCTAGCCAAACCCCTCACTATGATGCTCAATAATAATGATGAATTTAGTTATAATCATGAAGGAAAGAGAAATTTTAAAGCCATCACGTGTATTATCGTGCAAGATCCCACCTTGATCAACCCATATTATAGTAAATATTTTATCCTTTATGCATTTAGGGGGTCTAAAGGCATCTCACCTACTCTTAAGTATAAAAAAATGATCAATTAGAGAATAAAATTACCTTTTTTATCTAGGCATTGAATATTTATGAGCTGCATTATATCCTCATATAAAATCATGCCCTCATAGTTATAAGGGCACTTAAGAAGTTCTAATACATACTTTTCAATAACAAGATTCAACTGATGGTCCCATATATATGCATCAAATACTTATTAATTTTTGGAATAAAATATAATTATAGGGGGGGTGGGGTTGAATCAGTACCCCTAAAACAATAATTCAATTTCACTTATCATTCATTAAGCATTCATTCAAACACATACATCAACCAATGCATAAACAAACATCCACATAAGCATACAACATATGAACATAACATATATGTGAGAAACCCTCATTGGTGATAAAAAAATTAAAAAATATCTTGTAATATATTCATAAAATAAATTAATCATTATTTATTAAGGCACCAACCCCAAAAGGATCACCAACCCCTCACTAGTCAAGCACTAACTCAACTAGGCCTTTAGTAAGCACCAACTTGCAAGGAGGAATCAAACCCATAGATAACATATCACTAAATCATTCACATAGAATATATGATCACATTTGGACAAATTTTTATCACTCAAGTGATGATTATCACCTTATTTTTCTCTTCACACTCTTCTATCTCTCTTAAACAACCTATTAGACCTCTTCGCTCAACTAGCCCTCTTCTTGATAGATTTAGGTCATATCACCTTAATCATCATCTATATAATTAATGTTATAACTTCATGACATATTAAAAAACCCTATTTTATTTTATTTTTCTTAAAATACCTCTACCTAATTTCCAAACTTTTATTTCATTTGTTCATATCCTCAATATTCTAACTAGTCAAATTAGACATATTAGACTTTCTTCTTATACTTGACTCTTGATTTCACATACCTTGGTCAAACACAAACCTATCAATACTTGTATCTAAATTTTAATACATAAAATAAAATGTTTCATTATTAAAAAAACCATTACATAGGTCAGTCACCACTCATAAGGACCAAAACCACCGTTAGGCCTAATAGAGACATAATGCAATTAGGCCTTCTCAAAGCACACATTTCACCTTGACCACCTTATAAAATATTGATCCCCCATAAATTTATTAAAAAATTAAAATAAAATAAAATTATACCTATAATAATATTGCCTTATTTTCCCAAAACCATTTATCTCATTTCACTCCTTGAACCACACCATTAGGTCTACTCATATTTAGGCCTTCTTACTACCATAAAGTCTACCAACCAAAACTGAAGCAAAAAATCAATTTGATAAAAGAAACACAACATAAAATCACATGGATATAACCTACATGACATAAATGTCATCACCATGTTCATTATATTTCACCAAATAGGTCAAAAGACCTCAAACTAACCACTTCCATATGCTCCCTAAGAACTGCAAACACCTTCAAAACATAGTCATAAAAATAATGACTTATAACACATGTGTTATCACTTTTATGAACTTAAAATTAATTTATATGATCCAAAACTTCTCATCATATATTTAAATTAATATATTATTATGTTTAAGAGCAATATTGGTCTTATAGACCAATCTCATGGCTTCACTGTACACAGACCTCACTGTGTTCAATAAGTTAGTTTGAGATCAAATTTATACCATACACACACATATAAAAAACTTATATGAAATATTTATATGTGTCACATGTATTTAAAAATAACCCTATGTAATTTGATCCATCCTTAATCCATGAAAACACATCCCTAATCTCATTCCCACTTCTGCCTATTTTTCTCACTATCTTCCTCACTAGGCATTTTTAGTGATAGGACAACTTCCATGACCAGTTTAACATATTATAATTATGTAAAATACTTATAAACTTGCATATACACAAAATAAAATCCTCACACATCATTCTTTAATAATTTTCATGATTTGACCTAGTCAATCCTGCCTATTACATCTAAAATTTCAGAAACAAGGGGTTTCCTTTGACTTCCACTCACTCTTATAACAAACCAATGCCACTTATATGTACTTTGAATATTAATATACATAATAAAATCATAAAACTAGGTCAACCAATTCATTATAAGCCATTTCTATCAATATCTTCCATATCGGGTCAATATTAGGGTTTTAGAGAGGGTTAAGACCACCTTATAGTCTTAATGATCATTCATAAATCGTGGGCTCTTAATCCAAAAAATAATGCTTGGAAACTTGAGCTAGGATATTTAACCAAATTATATTAAATTATTAGTATCTCATTTAAAGTTTTCACATGCCAATGAGCATAATAAAATCCTTCTTGGGTCTACTAAACTTCATTCTATACACATAGAAAACCTCAAAACCACGTTTCATGCTTTATCCTTCATAATTTGACCTCAGACTTGGTCAACACACTTGACACAACCTTTCACATATTTGATAATTCTCTCATTATCTATAGCACCTTTAAAACTGAACTTGACCCCTTATTAGGCCACACTAAGTCTCTTTGCACATTAGGCCTTGAACTACCAGTCACACTTAGACCTTTAACATATATTAAAACCTATTACACTAATATAAACACATAATAAGAATGTCATAAAACCTCATACCATTCTCATAAACTACCAATCTTCTTATCACAATCCTTAGACTACTCACCTCATCATGCTACCAATCCTATGCCTTGTCACTAGGTCTTTTCATACAAATGAATAAGCCATGAACTAGCCTTGAAACTTCCTCTAAAAGATTATCTACCTTAAATACATGTATACAAAGTGTCAAACATATTATCACATGATATACCACTATTTTACATCCTTCATAGATCTTGATAACACCTCAAGACTCCTCATTAGGTCAGGTAGGGTCTAAGACTAGCCTAATTACATGCTTAGGCTTAAGGCCTTACCCCTAAAGGTTTACCTTGAAACTTTATTATGTTTTAAAACTTCATATTAAGTATATGGCATCCTTAAACATTCACTCATATTTATGTGTATCCATCTTATGATACCACCATCTTCATACCCTCTGATAATGTCTCTTCATGTGATGATTAATGTCATGACTAGGTTTCTCAAGCTCTTGAATCTTGAAAAATAGACTTGAAACATTATTTGATGCTTAAATACTTTGATCATATGACTTTTATGTTACTTATATAGTAACAAAAATCTTTACACACTTATTCATGCATATGCCCATGATATGATAATGCTCCTCAAGACTAGTGCTCAAAAATATGTTTACCTTGTATCTTGATCTTGACCTTGAAACATGTCATCAACCTTAGAATAATTACCAGGTTTCTTTCAAATTCTATTTCAATAGAGAGACAATAGGTTTCCTTAAAATTTTCTCTTGTCACACCACTTCACCATGCATGACATCAACTTTTACCTTGACATTAATGACATCCATCTTAACCTTGACATCAATGACAACATCAATGCCATAACACCAACAACATTAACATACCTCAATAATCTCCCCCTTTGTAATTGATGGAAAATACTCAAACAAAGATAATCATTCTCATCTCCCCAAGCTAGATCTTATTAAAACTAACCTTTCTCCCAAACTGGAACTTTATCCCCCTTTGACATTAATGACAAAGGGTAATCTCTTGACAACAAAATAATCATTGGACCTAAAACAACTCAACATATGAACAACACTCAACTATTAACAACTAAATAAGGAACTCCCTTTTTGATAAAGCATATCTAAACCAACAAGAACCACTTCTCAACATAGATCTTCTTTTTGAACTCATGAACCAACTAAAAGTCTTTCCCTCAAAAAAAGCATCCTCCATGCTTATGCTCACTAGCTGAGTGTCTCCATGAAGCCTATAGGGTACTAAAACAACATAAAATTAAGAGATTCTCAGAGCTCCATGTCATCACTAGACTTTACTTTCTTCATGATCCTCTTAGGCTTGACATTTTAAATATTCATTTTAAAAACATTATAACTTGGTCTATTTGTATTGACTCCATCAATAACTTGAGTTGATAGGGAGAATTTTTGGCACTCCTTTACATCTAAACTATGCTCCACCATGGCAAATAGTCCACTTGGACTTGCAGACTAGTCATCATTCACCTTACTTACCTTTGGTTTCTATTCACTATCTTGTCTTCTTTCTTAAACTCTAGGGGCCTCAACCTTCTTGTTTTGACTTGATAATCCATGATTAAAAAACTTTGAAATATGACCAAGATTTTGATAATTGAAACACACTATTCTTTTTGATGGAAACAGACCATTACCCATTCCTTTTGACTAATGATTTCTTCTTTATTTAATAGTATAGTATATTTTAATGTGTCTTATATCATGAAAACTATAAAAAATCACCTCATTCATATCCCTTGATTTATTATTATCCTCATAGTTTCATACATATTCATTTTTGGAGGGTCTTCTACAATGCCTTGATCTATGACCAAATTGGTTACATGAATAAAAATGACCATTAAAAGTATTAGTATACCTTATAGAATTAGGTTTCTTGATAGGATGAGTATTTATTCTACTAAAACCATCATTCCTTGATTTATCATTGACCTTTAAATTCTGATTTTCCTTGATCACATTAGTATTCTTCTCTTGATCTCTATTGAAACCAAGACCTATTTATCATTAATAGTATTTTGACTACTCAAAACATTGTCTAGATTATTAGTAATATTTTAAAGCTTCACCAATGCCTTAAATTTATTTAATTAATAATCCAACATAGATCTCAAGGAATCCACTTCAGTTACATACCTGGCACATTCTTATTCTTTAGCCTTTAGGCTTGCAGTCACAATCTCAATTTGAGTTTCCACCTGTTTGACTATTTCTTCTTATTCTTTAGAGTTATTGATCAATATATATTCAAATAAACCAATTTTCTCCTCATAGTATTTGATGAGAGACCTCATCACTTTATTATTATTCTTTACCATATTTAGTTCTTCTAGAGCATTCATCAACTTAGTCTCAAATTCCACCTCATCTTCTTCTTCATCTGAATCACCAATAGTACCTCCAAACCACGTGGACTCTTCTTGATTTGAACATTTTGCTTCCTCATCCATGAAGATAAATTCATTGACATCAATTACAACACCTTCAAATTTACTCTTAGAATCACTTCTCTCACTCTCATTACATGAATTGTAGTCTTGGTGTAAAATCTTATTTTGTTCTTGAAAGACTTCTTTTTGTCATCATACTTTCTAAAAAATTTCTTGCTCTTATTAGATCTATAGGACTTCTTGTCTTCATAATTATCTTAATCATGCTCTTCATAATCCTTTGTATTATGTTTATTAGGTCTTTTTTTTTCGAAGTATCTAATTTATCCACAATTAAAGAACTTGAAGGATAGTTTACCCTTGTATTCACCTGAACCAATTTTCAAATTTCTTACAAACATAAATATTAACGCATCATAATCAATATCAAAATCATCATTGTATTTGACTTTATTAACTTGTATATTCTTCTATTTTGAATTTGTTTACTCCTTTGAATACATATTCCTTATTTATATTTCTTCTTTTACTTGTCCTTATCTCGTAGGCTATTAAGGTTCTATGAAGTCCACCCATCTCTATCTTGTCTAGATCTTGCATCTCTTCAACAACATATACTTTAGAATAAAAATTATGAGTTAGATATCTCGATAAATTTTGAAAAATAGTATAATTTTTCAATCATTCACCTAGGCCTCTTATAATGTTGACCACTTCATCAACCCTCAATATGTAGGCTATAATAGTCTCATATTCATTCATCCTTAGGATTTTATATTGTTTTCTATGGGTTTGAAATTTAGACAACTTGACCTTGGAATCTCCCTCATGGATAGTATTCAAATTGTCCCACATCTCTTTGGTATACATACATTGCATCACCTTCACAAGATCTACATTTGATAAGCCACAAAGAATACCATTCATGTTAGTGTTTAGAGCTTTGATATTAGTTTTTAGTGTTTAGAGTTCTGATACCAGTTGTTAGGATCTTAGAGTAAAATTGATTACTTTTGTATAAGCAACTAAACACGGAATTGAAACTAGATGTAAAAAGTAACTAGAAATCAGAAACAACAAATAATAGGAGATATGAGAAATAACCAATCTATATTAAACTCTTCTAGAAGGAAATACAATGAGGAAATATCTCTTTTCTCATACCTTAAAGATGTACAATAACTCTCCCTCAAGAGTTCTCTCTCTCTCTCAATCAATTACAATCAACTCAATTACTGAATTGTCTTCTTCTAAATTGTACATGCTATGAGGATCTAACCCTATTATATAGTATATTATAACCCTAGGGTTCATGAGCCATGCATTCACCACCCTTAGATCCACCTCTTAAATCAAAGGCTCAAATTTGTTCTTCTAAAAATAGAAAAGCTAGAAATGCACAAAAGTCAGTGTCAGTCTGAAGATGATTGATGCCGACTGACCCCTAATCGATGTCAATTGGTTTTGATCACTCCTAACTGATGTTGGTTGTTTCTGACCGATGCCGGTTGACCCCTAACCAATGTCAGTTAAATCTGACCAATGCCAGTCGACCCCTAACCAATGTCAGTTGGTTCGTGTAAGCCCAACAACCTCCACATTAACTCATTAGTGAAGCTTTTAGCTCCACAACTCAACAATCCCCCACTTAGAGATAAATAGCTGCACCTATACCTGTATAGGAACATCCTCTAAACATCTCTGGCTTGTTTCTCCCTCTTCAATTTCAATCTTGAAGACCAACAAAAGTTGAATGAAGATTCAACTTCTCCTTTGTTACCAGCTTTGTTAACATATTAGCAGGGTTCTTATCCATATGGATCTTTTCTAGCTTCAACTGTCCATCCTCCAATACCTGTCTAAGGAAGTGGTACCTAAGCTATATATGTTTGGTTCTTGAATGAAAGGCTGAATTCTTTGCCAAATGAATTGCACTTTGACTATCATTGTATAATTTGCAACTCTCTTGCTCTTTTCCCAACTCTTCCATGAATCGAGTCATCCAAATCATTTCCTTGCTAGCCTCTATGACTAAAATGTATTTTGCCTCTATAGTAGACAAGGCAATAACCTTCTAAAACTTTGAAATCTAGCTAACCGTCATTCCACCAATAGTTAACACATATCTTGTGGTGCTTCTCCTACCATCCAAGTCACCTGCCATATCCAAATCTACATACCCATGTAGAGAAGTGTTTGACCCTCCATAGCATAAATGCCTACTGCTGGTCCCTCTCAGATATCTGAAAATCCACTGAACTACTTTCTAGTGTTCCTTTCCTAGATTGGCCATAAACTTGTTGACAAATCCCACTGCTTGGGCAATATCTGGTCTAGTACATACCATTACATACATCAAGCTCCCAACTACTAAAGCATATGGAACTCTACTCATGTACTCAACCTCATCATGTGATTTAGGACACTGTTCTTTGCTCAACTTGAAGTGTCTAGCCATAGGTGTGCTTACTAGTTTTGCATCCTACATATTGAAACTCTCCAACACCTTATTCACATAATCCTCTTGAGACAAATCAAACTGTGATTTTTCCTGTCTCTCTTAATACTCATGCCAAGGATTTTCTTTACTGCTCCTAAATCCTTCATGGAAAATGTGTGAGCTAATTTTACCTTAAGCTCAGTAATTTCCTACATGTGTGAACCTACAACAAGCATATCATCTACATACAGTAATAGGATAATATAACTACCATTATCCAATCTATTAAAATAAACACAATGGTCAGATTGACATTTACTAAAGCCATGCTCTATCATAAACCTGTCAAATCTCAAATACCATTGTCTTGGAGCTTACTTAAGACCATATAAGCTTTTCTTTAACCTGCACACAAGTTTCTCCTTACCTTTGACCTCAAAACCTTCTAGTTGATCCATATATATCTCTTCATCCAAATCTCCATGAAGAAATGTTGTCTTAACATCAAGCTTCTCAAGATGCAAATCCTCAATAGCAACTAAAGACAATACAGTCCGAATAGAAGTCATCTTTACTACAGAAGAAAAAATTTCACCAAAATCAATACCTAGTTTCTGTGTAAATCCCTTTACTACCAACCTGGCCTTATGTCTCATTTGTCCATTCTCTCCTTCCTTTAACTTGTATACCCATTTGTTTTTCAGTGCTTTCTTTCTGGCTGGCAACTCAACCAAATCTCACATATGGTTCTCTTCCAAGGAATCAATTTTCTCATTCATGCCATGCTCCCACTATTTCCTAGATTCTACTTGCATTCCCTCATCAAAACTTTTTGATTCTCCACCATTAGTGAGAAACAAGTAGTATAAAGAAGGGGAATAATGAATTAGAGGTTGAATTACCCTTTCAGACCTCCTTATGGGCATTTGAGACTCATTTATAGCTTGCTGTCCACCCAAATTTTCTTTTGACAGTGACCAATCCCAGTCATCTCTGATCGATGTTGGTCTGCACCTGACCAATGTTGATTCCTCCTGATCAATGCTGATTTTCACCTGATCAAAGTTAGTTGCCACCTGACTGACATTAGTTTCCACTTGACTGACGTCAGTTTCTATGTTTTTTTGTGAGTGATGATTTTTACCCACGAGCTCATTTTGGATCATAACCTCTTCCAAATCAAGATTGCACTGCTCAAAATTATTCAACCTCTTGAGTTGATCACTGTACATCACCTTCTCATTGAAAAATACATCATGATTCTAATAATTTTGTTAGTTTCTAAATTCTACAATTAGAATCTAAAATCTCCAAAACCATAACCAATGAAAGTGCACCACATAGATTTAGCATCCAGCTTCTTTCTATTTTCTTTATCAATGTGCACAAAAGCTTCAGAACAAAAAACTCTGAGAAATGAAAGATCTACCTTTTTACCTATCCAAGCCTCTTTTGGAATTCCACCATCCAGTGTAGTAGAAGGTCCTCTATTAATTAGGTAAACCATAGTATCTACAGCTTCTACCCAAAATTGTAAGGGCAAACCAGCATGCAACCTCATACTCCGTGCACGCTCCATTATTGTTTTATTCATCCTTTCAGCAACTCCATTTTGCTGAGGTGTCCTTGGAACCATCCTTCCCCTGTGTATTCCACTCATAGATTAATAACTATTGAATTTATTACTGCAGTACTCACCACCATTGTCAGATCTAAGGCACTTCAATCTCAAACCTATTTCATTCTCAACCAAAGCTTTCCATTTCTTAAATGTGTCAAAAACATTAGATTTCCTCTTTATGCAATAAACCCATACCTTTCTTGTAGCATCATCAATGAAAGAAACATAATACTATGATCCTCCAATAGAAGCTACCTGAGCTAGTCCCCACACATCTGTGTGAACAAGCTCCAACTTATGCTTCTTCTTTGTTGACCTAGTTTTGAGAAACCTCACTTTCTTTTGTTTCCCAAAAATACAATGCTCACAGAAATCTAGATCTATGTTTTTTAAATCTGAAAGCTTACCTTTTGACTTAAGAATATTCATTCCCTTCTCACTCAAGTGACCAAGCCTATAGTGCCACAACTTTGCATCTACATCTAAAGTAGATAAAATAGAAAGAGAATAATCAGTAATACAAGTAGATAGATAAAGTGTACCTACTCTCTTACCTTTTGCTAATACAAGTGCACCCTTGGAAACTTTCTAAGATTCAGCTGTGAGAGTTATTGTACAACCCTCATCACCCAACTTTCCTGTAGAAATCAGATTCCTCTTCAGGATGGGTACATGCATGACATCCTTCAACACCCATGTGTTGCCATTCTATAATTTCAGTTGCACTTTTCCTTTGCCAATAATTTTACAAGGCTCATCATCCCCTAAATAAACTTTTTCAAAATCTTCATGGACATAATCATTGAAAAATTCTCTATTTAGGGTTTCATGGAAAGAGGCACCAGAATCTAAAACCCATGATTCTACTTTATTATCCAAATAAAATATAAGAGCATCTTGTGTAACAATACCTGCAACTTTTGCTTCTTTATTACCTTCAAGCTGATTTTCTTTATTATCCTTCAACGAACAATCTTTCTTTGCATGCCCTTTCTTTCCATAATTCCAGCAAGTTATTCTTCCATTTATGGATTTGGATCTACTTTCCATCTTTAACCTTGATTTCCCTTACTTGCCCTTCTCTCTTTGCCTTCCCCTGATTTCAACACTTAAAGCATTACCTGATGTTTTCCCTGTGATTTTCCTATGAATTTATTCATTCAAGATTACACTAACAACATCATCAACTTTCAAGATATTTGAAGTAGATGCAGTATTACTAACTGCCATTACCAAACTATGCCAACTTTTAGGTAAAGAGCATAAGATTAAGAGAGCCTTAATTTCATCATCAAAAACTATTTTGACTGAATTTAACTGATTTACTATTGTATGGAAATCATTAAGATGACTAGATACAAATCCACCTTCTTGCATTTCCAAATTAAATAATTGCTTCATAAGATATACCTTATTCAAAGCTGAGGGTTTTTCATATAAATTTGCCAAAGTATCCATTAACTCTACCATTGTCTTTGCCTGTGATAAGTTGGAAAACATAGAAGCTGCCAGGCTCAACCTTATAGATCCAAGAGCCTTTCTATAAAGAAAATTCCATTCTTCATCTTCCAAATCTGTGGGCTTCCTTGAAACCCCACCCAACGGTAAATATAGATCTTTTTGATACAGATAATCTTCAATCTACATCCTCCATAATTGATAATTCTTGCCATTGAATTTCTCCATTCTTAGTTTAATTTCTTCTACCATTGCTTTGCTCTCACTCAATCAAAAACCCCTGTGAGTGAATTCTGTAATCAACAAACACTAACATGCTCTGATACCACTTGTTAGTGTTTAGAGCTCTGATACTAGTTGTTCGGATCTTAGAGTACAACTAATTACTTTTATATAAGCAACTAAACATGAAATTGAAACTAGAAGTAATAAGTAAATAAAAATCAAAAATAGTAAATAATAGGAGATACGAGACAGAACTAATCTATATTAAACTCTTCCAGAAGGAAATACAATGAAGAAATATCTCTCTTCTCACACCTTGAAGATGTACAATAATTCTCCCTCAAGAGTTCTCTCTCTCAATCAATTACAATCAACTCAATTACTGAATTGTCTTCTTTTGAATTGTACATGCTATGAAGATCTAACCCTATTATATAATATACTATAACACTAGGGTTCATGAGCCATGCATTCACCACCCTTAGATCCACCTCTTAAATAAAAGGCTCAAATCTATTCTTTTAAAAATAGAAAAGCTGGAAACACATAGAAGTCAATGTCGGTCTGAAGATGACCAATGTTGGCTGACCCCTAACCGATGTCGGTTGGTTCTGACCACCCCTAATAGATGTCAATTGGTTTTGATCGATGTCAGTTGACCCCTAACTAATGTCAGTTGGTTCTGACTGATGCCAGTCGACCCCTAACCAATGTCAGTTGGTTCTGATTGATGCCAGTTACTGTGTAAGCCCAACAACCTCCACATTAGCTCATTAGTGAAGCTTTTAGCTCCACAACTCAACAATTCATTGTTTTTGAATTGTTGTCACTAGCCTTCTTACTTATCACATCTATAAGGGGAATAGAAGGTTTAATATCTCCATCCATGTTAGGATTAAGAGCATAATTGATTACCTTTGTATAAGCAAATAAACACGAAATTTAACCAGAAGTAATATGTAGCTAGAATTCAAAAATAAAAGAGAATATGAGAGATAATACAATCTTGTATTAACACTCTTCCAGAAGGAAATACAATAAAGAAATCACAGTCTTTCCACACCTCTTAGGCGTACAATAATTCTCCCTCAAGAGTTTTCTCTCTCAACCAATTACAATCACAACTCAACACTGAGTTGTTCCCTCCACCAGTAAGTGACAATCAACACAACCGTTGTTGCCTACTTCCAGTCCACCAAGTACTCAAAGTACTCCAAGTAGATCTCTTTGATCTTGTACACTTACAGATCTAACTGATCTTATTTACCATATAGATCTCCCCTAATCTTGCTACCTGTAGATCAACTGATCTTACAATTGGAAGGATCTCTTCCTTGTCCTTGATTACAATACAACCCCATGGGTCTATTAAATAGATCCCATACAAACAATAATTAGAAACATAGACTCAAGACTTAAATTAGTCTTTACATGCAAACACTTGGACCTCCTTAAATTAGACAAGTCTAATTCTAGAAATGCATGCAAACACATGCACACACACAGGTAACCAACATCGGTTGCTATCGGTCTGCATATGACCAATGTCAACTGATCCCTGACTGATGTCAGTTGCTCTATAACTAGATATGACCAATGTCGATTGATCAGACTGATGTCGATTATTGTAACACTGAGCAACCTCCTCTATTTGCATACTTATAAAGCTTTTAGCTCCACAACCTAACAATCTCCCACTTGGAGATAAATAGTTGCACTTGTACCTATACAACAATGTCCTCTAATTTTTTTCTAGCTTGAATCACCCATCTTCAAGTTCAATCTTAAAGACCAACAAAATTTGAATGAAGATTCAACTTCTCCTTTGTTCCTGGCTTTGTTAACATACCTGTAGGGTTCTCATCCTTGCTAGTCACCATGACTGCAACAACCTTCTACAACTCTAAAATATAGCTAACCACCATACCACCAATAGTGAACACATATCCTATGGTGCTTCTCCTATCATCCAAGTAACTTTCCATATCTAAATCTACATACCCATGTAGAGAAGTGCTTGACCCTGCATAGCATGTATACCTACTGGTCCCTCTCAGATACCTGAGAATCCACTAAACTTCTTTCTAGTGCTCCTTTCTTAGATTGGCCATAAACTTGCTGACAACTCCCACTACTTGGGTAATATCAGGTCTTGTACTCATGTACTCAACCTCATCATGTGATTCAAGACACTATTCTATGAACTGTCCAACCATAGGTGTGCTAACCGATTCTGCATCCTGCATATTAAACCTCTCCACTACCTTATTCACATAATCCTCTAGAGACAAAATCAACTTGTGACTTTCCTTGTCTCTAGAAATACTCATGCCAAAGAATTTCTTTATTGCTTCCAAATCCTTCATGGCACACCTCTGAACTAACTTTACCTTTAGCTTAACAATTTCTTGCATGTGTGACCCTAAAACAAGCATATACACTACATATAGTAATAGGATAATGTAGCTAATATTATCCAACCTGGTAAAGTAAACACAATGGTAACATTGACATTGACTAAAGCCATGATTTGTCATACACCTGTCAAACCTTAAACACCATTGTCCTGTAGCCTGCTCAAGACCATATAACCTGGCCTTCTATCTCACGTGTCCATTCTCTCCTTTTTTTAACCTGGGAATCCATTCATCTTTTAGTGCTTTCTTTTTGGCTGGAAACTCTACCAAATCTCCCATTTCGTTCTCTCCTAAGGAATCAATTTCCTCATTCATGCCATACTCCCACTATTTCCTAGATTCTACCTGTATTATCTCTTCAAAATTCCTATTTCTTGACCATCAGTGAGCAACAAGTAGTGTAAAGAAGGGGAATAATGAATTTGAGGCTTACTTACCCTTTTAGTCCTCCTCATGGGCATTTGAGACTCCTTGACAGCTTACTGTCCACCCAAAATCTATTTTAACAGTGACCGATCTCGGTCACCTCTTAGTCTGCACCTGATCGATGTCAGTTCCATGCGACTGACCTGACTACCAATGTCAGCTCCCTAACCGACGTCAGTGTCCACCTGATCACTGATGCTAGTTCCTTGACTGATGTCAGTGTCCACCTACCTGACACCACTAACTCTGGTCTGCACATGATCGACATCGGTACCTACCTGATCAACATCAATTCTCACCTGACTGATGTTGGTAATTGTGTTTTCTTGTGAGTGATGACTTTTACCCGCGAGCTCACTTTGGATCATAACCTTGTCCAAATTACCCTACTCAAAATTATTCAACCCCTTGAGCTGATCTCTATCCATCATCTTCTCCTTAAAAACCAAGGCTTTCTTATTCTTATCTTTGTCAAAAACATCAGATTTCCTCTTTATGCAATACTGTGATCCTCCAATAGAAGCTACCTTCTTCTTTGTTGACCCAGTTTCAAGAAACCTCACTTTCTTCTGTTGCTTACAAAAAACTCAATCTATACTTTTCAAACCTGAAAGCTTACCATTTGACTTAAGAACATCCATTCCCTTCTCACTCATGTGACCAAGCCTATAGAGCCACATCTTTGCATCTACATCTAAAGTAGATAAAACAGAAGGAGAATCATTAATACAAGTAGATAGATAAAGTGTACCTACTTTCTTACCTCTTGCTAAAACAAGTGTACCCTTGGAAACTTTCTAAGATTCCATTGTGAGAGTTACTATGCAACCCTCATCACCCAACTTTCTTGTAGAAATTAGACTCCTCTTCAGGACTGGGACATGCATGACATCCTTCAACACCCATGTGTTGCCCGTCTACAATTTCAGCTGCACTTTCCCTTTGCCAACAATTTGACAAGGCTTACCATCCCCTAAACAAACTTTTCCAAAGTCTCCATGGACATAATCATGAAAACATTCTCTATTTGGGGTTGCATGAAAAGAGGCACCAGAATCTAAAACCCAAGATTCCACTTTATTCAAGGAACATACAAGAGCATCCTGTGTAACAATACTTGCATCTTTTGCTTCTTCATTTTCTTCATGCTGATCTTCTTTCTTTCCACAATTCTCATAGATTATACTGCCATACCTGGATCTAGATCTCCTGCCTATCTTTGACCTTGATTTCCCTTGCTTGTTTTTCTCTCTTTGCCTTCCCCTGCTTTCAACACTTAAAGCATTCCCTGATGATTCCTCTATGCTTTTCCTATGAATTTCTTCATTCAAGATTACACTAAGAACATCATCAACTTTCAAGATATTTAAAGTAGATGCAATATTACTAACTGCCACTACCAAGCTATCCCAACTTTTAGGTAAAGAGAATAAGATTAAGAGAGCCTTAATTTTATCATCAAAAACTATTTTGACTGAATTTAACTAGTTTACCAAACCATGGAAATCACTAAGATGACTATGTACCGATCCACCTTCCTACATTTACAAATTAAATAATTGCTTCATAAGAAATACCTTATTCGAAGCTGAGTGTTTTTCATATAAATTTGCCAAAGATTCTATTAGCTCTACCATTGTCTTTCCCTGTGATAAGTTGGAAATCACAGACGATGCCAAGCTCAAGCTTATAGATCCCAGAGCCTTCTGATCAAGAACATTCCATTCTTCATCTTTCATATCTATGGGTTTGCATGCAACCCCACCCAATGGTAAGTATAAATCTTTCTGATACAGATAATTTTCTATCTATATCCTCCATAATTGATAATTCTTGCCATTAAATTTCTCCATTCTTAGATTACTTTCTTCTGCCATTGCTTTACTCCCACTCAAATAGAAACTCCTGTGAGTGACCTGTAATCAACAAACACTAACCTGCTCTGAACCAGGCTTTGATACCACTTGTTAGGATTAAGAGCACAATTTATTACCTTTGTATAAGCAACTAAACATGGAATCTAACCAGAAGTAATATGTAACTAGAATTTAGAAATAACACAGAATATGAGAGACAATACAATCTTGTATTAACACTCTTATAGAAGGAAATACAATGAAGAAATAACACTCTTCCCACACCTCTTGGGCATACAGTAATTCTCCCTCAAGAGTTCTCTCTCTCAACCAATTACAATCACAACTCAAAATTGAGTTGTTCCCTCCACCAGTAAGTGACAATCAACACAACCATTGTTGCCTACTTCCAGTCCACCAAGTACTCAAAGTACTCCAAGTAGATCTCCTTGATCTTACACACCTGCAGATCTAACTGATCTTACTTACCATGTAGATCTCCCCTGATCTTGCTACCTGCAGATCAATTAATCTTACAATTGGAAGGATCTCTTCTTTGTCTTTGATTACAATACAGCCCCATGGGTCTATTCAATATATCCCATACAAATAATAATTAGAAACACAAACTCAAAACTTAAATTAGTCTTTACATGCAAACACTCAGACCTCCTTAAATTAGACAAGTCTAATTCTGGAAATGCATGCAAATGCATGCACACACACAGGTGACTGACGTCAGTTGCTATCAGTCTACATATGACCAATGTCAACCAATCCCTGACTGATGTTGGTTTCTCTATAATTGGATATGACCGACGTCAGTTGATCAGACCGACGTCGGTTACTGTAACACTGAGCAACCTCCTCCATTTGCATACCTGTGAAGCTTTTATCTCCACAACCTAACAATCCAAAATTTATTTTCAAACATCATGACCTTGCTAAATCAAATATGTTCTCATCTTGACACTCCAAAAATCATAATTAGATCCATTGAACAATGGATCCTTGCTTTTAAAGAAATCAACTTGTGCTTGACTAACCATCTTCACTTGCTTAGGATCTCCTTTAGGATATTAGGCCTAATTCAAAAGACCTAACCTAATAATAATTTTTAGAAGCATATATAATTATATGGGGTTGAATCAATTCCCTTAAAACAATCATTCAATTTCACTTATCATTCATGAAGCATTCATTTAAACACATACATCAACATATGCATAAACAAGAATCCACATAAGAATACAACATATGAACATAAGAGATATATGGGAAACCCAAATGGGGGATATAACCCAATAAAAAATATATTTTAATAAATTCATATAATAAATTAATAAATATTTACTGAGGCACCAACCCAAAAAGGAACACCAACCCCTCTATAGTCAAACACCAACTCAACTAGGCCTTTATCAAGCACTGACTTGTAAGGAGGCACCAACCCCCTAGATAACTTAGAACCAACTCAACCACATAGAAAATGAGAAAAAAACTGGACACATTTTTATCTCCCAAATTATTATGATCACCTTATTTTGCTTTTCACACTCTTGTATCTCTCTCAAACAACCTATTAGGCCTTTTCACTCAACTAGCCCTCTTCTTGACAGATTCAGGTCATATCACCTTGCTCATCATCTATAGAATTAATTTTATAAATTCATGAAATATTCAAAAACCCTATATTATTTTTTTCAATTTATTTACCTAGTTTCCAAAATTATATTTAATTTTTTCATATCCTCAATATTCTAACTAGTCAAATTAGGCATATTAGACCTTCTTCTTATATTTGACTCTTGCTTTCATATACATTGGTGAGACACAAACCTATAAATGATTTTATAACCATTTTAATATATATAAAAACACATTTAAAAATTAAAACAACTATTACATAGGATGGTTACTACTCATAAGGACCAAAACCACCATTAGGCCTAATAGACACCTAATGCAATTAGGCCTTCTCAAAGCACACATTTCACCTTGAGCACCTTGGAACATATTGAGCCTCTATAAATGGATGAAAAAATTCAAAAAATGTTAAATTATACCTTTAATAATCTCACTTTATGTTTCCAATTCCATTTATCTCATTTCACTCCTTGAATCACACCATTTGGTCTACTCATAATTAGGCCTTCTTACTGCCATAAAGTCTGCTAACCAAAACTAAAGCACAAAACCAATTGTGTCAAAAAAAATACTATAAAATAATATGTATATAACCTAAATTACCTCAATTCAAACATCATGTTCATTATATTTCACTAGATAGGGCAAAATACCTTAAATTGACCACTTCCATATGCTCCTTTAGAACTGCAAACACCTTCAAAACACTGTCATGAAAACAATGACTTAAACACATTTTTGAGAATTTTTATGAAATTAAAATGAATTTATATAATCTCAAACTATTATAAAAATATAATTAAATAAATTTATTATAATTTCCAAGATCAATATTAGTCTTACAGACCAATCTCATGGTTTCATTGTACACAGACCTCACTGTGTTAGACAAGTCAGTTTGAGAGTAACTTTCTACCATACACATACATTTAAAAAAATTATATATAATAGTGATATATGTTAAATATATTTAATAATAACCCTATTCATTTTTATCCATCCATAATCCATGACAACACATCCCTAATCTCATTCCCACTTATGCTTGTTTTTCTTGTTATCTTCCTCACTAGGCCTTTTTAGCAATAGGCCAACTTATATGATCTATTTAAAATATTTAAAGTATATAAAATTATTATTAAATTAAATTTAAACAAACTAAAATTATAACACATCATCTTCCAATCATTTTCATGATTTGACCTAGTCAACCCTACCTACTACATCAAAAATCTAAGAAACAAGGGGTTTTCTATACTTTTCTAACATACCAATACCACCTAAAGGTACCTATAAGATTCCTATGAATGATAAAATCATAAAATTATGTCAAAAAATTCATTTTGATCCATTCATATTAATATATTTCATATTAGGTCATTTTTAGGGTTTTAGAGAGGGTTAAGACCACCTTGTAGTCTTAACGTTCATTCATAACTCTTGGGCCCTTAATCCAAAAAATAATGATTGGAAAATTGAGATAGGATAATTACCCAACTTAAATTAAATTAATATGATATAATTAAAATTTTTTGCATGCCAAAGAGCATAATAAAATCCTTCTTAGGTCTACTAAACCTCATTCTATGTACACAAAAAACCTCAAAACCACATTTCATGCTTTCTCCTTTAGACTTTGACCTCAAAATTGGTAAAAAAAATTGAAAAAAAATTTAAAACCTATGATAATTATCTCATGATATATATCACCTTGAAAACTAAACTTGACCCTTCATTAGGCCATACTAGGTCTCTTTGCACATAAGGGCTTGAACTATTAGTCATACTTAGACATTGAACATACCCTAAAACATATTTCACTAATATCAACACCTCATACTCATTCAATATAACATAATACCATGATCACACATTTATAATATTCTTATAAAAATCCTTAGACTTCTCACCTTATCATGCTACCAAACCTATGACTTCTCACTAGGTCTTTTCATGCAAATGAATAAGCCATGAACTGGCCTTTAAAATTTATATAAAAGTTTATCTAATTTATACAAATGTTTAAATAGTTTCAAAATTATTATCACATTATATAACACTTTTTACCATCCTTCATATACCTTGATAACACCTTAAGACTCCTCATTAGGTCAGACAGGGTCTAGGACTAGTCTGATTACATGCTGAGGCTTAAGACCTTACCCTTAAAGTCTTACCTTGAAACTTTCATAAGTGTTTTAAAACTTCATATTAATTATAGGTCATCCTTAAACATTCACTCATATCTATGTGTATCAATATTACTAGAAAACCATCTTCATACCCTTGAAAGTGTTTCTTCATGTGATGATTAATGTCATAACTAGGTTTCTCAAGCTCTTAAAGCTTGACAAATAGACATGAAAAATTACTTGATGCTTAAATAATTTGATGATATACATTTTATGATTCTTATATATTAACATACATCTATACACACTTCTTCATTCATATGCTCATGATATGATAATGCTACTCAGGACTAGTGCTCAAAAGTGTGTTTACCTTGTATCTTGATCTTGACCTTGAACCATGTCATCAACCTCAGAAGAATAACTAGGTTGCCTTAAAATTATCACTCAATATAGATACAATAAGTTGGCTTCAAATTTTATCTTGTCATACCATTTCACCATGCATGACATCAAAATTTACCTTGACATTAATGACATCCATCTTGAACTTAACATCAATGACAACATCGATGCCATAAAACCAATAATAAGAACATACCTCAATAATATTCCCCTTTGTCATTGATGGAAACACTCAAACAAAGTTTATCATTCTCATCTCCCTAAGCTTTATATTCTTCAAACTAACCTTTATCCCAAACTATAACTTTCTCCCCCTTCGACATTAATGACAAAGGGTCATCTCTTAACAAAAAATTGATCCTTGGACTTAGAACAACTCAACATATGAAAAACACTCAACTATCAACAAATGAATAAGGAACTCCCTTTTTGATAAAGCATCTCTAAACCAATAAGAACCACTTCTCAACATATATCTTATTTTTAACTCATTAACCAACTAAAAGTCTCCCCCTTAGACCAAACACACTCCATGCTTATGCTTAGTAGCTGAGTGCCTTAATGAAGCCTAATGGAATCACCCCTTCTATAGGGTACTAAAATAACATAAACCTAGGAGATTCCCAAATTTCGATGTCATCACTAAATTTCACTTTTTTCATGATCCTCTTAGGCTTAACCTCTTAAATATCCATTTGAATAATATTTTTAATTGGTTTATCTGTCTTGACTCCTTCATACACAACTTGAACTGATAGGGAGAATTATTAGCACTCCTTTACATCTGAACTATGCTCCACCATGGAAAATAGTCCACTTAGATTTACAGACTAGTCATCATTTACCTTAGTTACCTTTGGTTTCCATTCACTATCTTATCTTCTTTCTTGCACTCTAGGGGCCTCAACATTTTTATTTTGAATTGAGAATCCATGCTTACAAAACTTTGCAATATAATCAACCTTTTGAAATCTAAACACACTATTCCTTTTGATGGAAACACACCATTACCCATACATATTGAATGATGATTTCCTCTTTCTTTACTGTTAAAATATCTTTTAATGTGTCTTATATCATGATAAATATAACAAACAACCTCATTCATAGCCATTGATTGATTATTCTCCTCATAGTTCCATGCATATTTATTCTTGAATGGTATTCTATAATTTCTTGCTCTATGATAAAATTGGTTACATGCATAATAATGACCTTTCAAAGGATTAACATACCTTATAACATTAGGATTATTATTCATTTTGATGACAACATCATTTCTTGATTGACCATTGACCTTTAAGGTATGATTCTCCTTGATCAAATTAGTATTCTTTTTTTGGTCTCCACTAAAACTAAGACCTATTTTGTCATCAACAGTCTTTTGAATACTTAAAAGGTTGTCTAGATAATTGGTACTATTTTAAAACTTCACAAAATAATTCAAATTATTTTATGTTTTATCCAAATCATCTCTTGAGGAATCTACTTTATTTACATACCTAGCACATTCTTCTTGTTTAGCCTTTTGGCTTTTACTCACAATCTCAATTTGAGTTTCCACCTATTTGACTATTTATTCTTTTTCCTTAGAGTTTTTACTCAATATCTCTTCAAAAATCTAATTTTATCCTCATAGTATTTGATAAGAGACCTCATCACCTTATTTTTCTTCTTTACCATCTTCAGTTCTCTAGAGAATTCATCAACTTAGTCTCAAAGTCCACCTCATCTTCTTCTTCATCTAAGTCACCAATAATACCTCCAAACCACATGGAATATTCTTGATTTGAACATATTACTTCCTCAACCATAAAGAGAACTTCTTTGACATTAGGACCAAAATATTCATGGTTACTCTTAGAATCACTTCTCTCACTCTCATGAGATGATTTTTAGTCTTCCTGGTGTAAAATCTTATTTTGTTCTTGAAAGACTTCTTATCATCATACTTTCTAAAACATTTCTTGCTCTTATCAATGACCTGCATAATGATCTTATAAATCCATTTTCTTATGCTTATGAGGGCATTTATTATCAAAGTTCCTAATTTATCCATAATTAAAGAACTTGAAGGGTAACTTACCCTTGTATTTACCTGAACTAGGTTTCAACTTCTTACAAACATAGCTACTAAATAATCATCATCAATATCAAAATCATCATTGTATTTAAATTTATTACATTTTGTCTTCTTCTCCTTTGAATTTTTTTCTACTTTTAATTCAACTTCCTTATTTTTAGATCTTCTTTCACTTATCATCATCTCATAGGTTGTTAGGGTGATATGAAGTCCATCCATCTCTAGCTTGTCTAGATCTTACATATCTTCAATAACAAATACTTTAGAATCAAACTTAGGAGTTAGAGATATCAATACCTTTTGAATAATAATATACTCTTTCAATTTTTCACCTAGGCCTCTTATGATGTTGACCACTTCATCAACCCTCAATAGGTAGGTTGAAATAGTCTCATCTTCATTCATACTTAGGATTTCAAACTATTTTGTATGGGTTTGAAATTTAGCCAACTTAAAATTAGAGTCTCCCTCATGGATAGTCTTAAAAATTTCCCACATTTATTTATCAAACATACAATACATCACCTTCACAAGTTTTGCCTCTAATAGGCCACAAAGAATACCATTCATTACTTTTGAATTGTTGTCACTAGCCTTCTTACCTATTACATTTGTAGGGGGAATAGAAGGTGAAATATATCCATCTAAAATTGATTTAAAAACATCATGAACTTGATAAATAAAATATGTTCTCATCCTGACACTCCAAAAACCATAATTAGATCCATTAAACAATGGAGCCTTGTTTGTAGAGAAACCATGTTGTGTTTGACTAGCCATCTTCACTTACTTAGGATCTCCTTTTAGCTATTAGGCATGATTAAAAGAAACTAATATAATACAAATTATTAGAATAATATAAAATAATATTGGGGGTGAATCAATTCCATTAAAATAATAATTTAATTTCACTTATCATTCATGAATCATTCATTCAAACACATATATCAACCAATGCATAAACAAGCATCCACATAAGCATACAACATATGAACATAAGAGATATGTGGAAAAATATCATGAGGGATATATCCCAATAAAACACATATTGAAATATTTTCCTATAATAAATGAATCAAGATTTATTGAGGCACCAACCCCACAAGGATCACAAATCCCTCACTAGTCATACACCAACTAAACTTGGCCTTTATCAAGTACCAACTTACAAGGATGCACCAACCCCTTAGGTAACTCAACACCAAATCAACCACCTGGAACCTATGAACACATTTGGACACTTATCTATCACTCAAATTATGATTATCATATTACTTTTCTCTTCACACTCCTTTATCTCTCTCAAACAGCCTATTAGGCCTCTTCGCTTAACTAGCCCTCTTCTTGACATATTTAGGTCATATCACCTTGCTCATAATCTATATAATTAATATTAAAACTTCATAAAATATTAAAAAACATATATTATTTTTTTCAATCTCTCTAACTTGTTTCCAAAGTTCTATTTCATTCGTTCATATCCTCAATATTTTAACTAGTCAAATTAGGCCTATTAGACCTTCTTATACTTGACTCTTACATTCACATACCTTAGTCAGACACAAACCTATCCATTACTATATAAACATTGGAATATATCAAAAAATATGTTTCATAATTTAAACAACCATTACACATGCTGGTCACCACTAATAAGGACCAAAACCACAATTAGGACTAATAAAGACCTAATGCAACAATGCTTTCTCAAAGTACATGTTTCACCTTGACCACCTTGGAAAATATTTATCCTCCATAAATGGATGAAAAAATTAAAAAAATATTAAATTATACCTATAATAATCTCACCTTAGGTACCCAACACCATTTATCTCATTTCACTCCTTAAACCACACCATTAGATCTACTCATAATTAGGCCTTCTTATTGCCAAAAAGTCTACCAAACAAAATTGAAGCAAAAAAATAATTTGATAAAACAAATATAACATAAAATAACACTGATATAACCTCCATGTCTTTAGGTTCATCACCATGTTCATTATATTTCACCAAACAAGGTAAAAGACCTCAAACTGACCACTTCCATATGTTCCCTCATAACTATAAACACCTTCAAAACACAATCATGAAAACAGTGAATTTGATGACATGTGTGAACACTTTTATGAAATTAAAATTAATTTAAATGATCCCAAACTATTCTTATAATATATTTAAATAAATATATTATAAGGTCTAAGAGCAATATTAGTCTTATAGACCAATCTCATGGATTCACTATACACACACCTCACTATGTTAGATAAGTCAGTTTGAGAGTAAATTTATACCATACACACAAATATACAAAATTTATATCCAATATGGATATGTGTTACATTTATTTAAAAATAAACCTATGCAATTAGATCCATCCCTAATCCATGGCAACACATTCCTAATCTCATTCTCACTTCTACCTATTTTTCTCATTATCTTCCTCACTAGGCCTTTTTAGTGATATGCCAACATCTGTGATCAATTTAGAATATTTTAAGTATATAAAATAATTATAAAATTACATGGATATAAAATACAAGTCTCACACATCATCCTCCAATCATTTTCATGTTTTGACCTATTCAACCTTGCATGTTACATCAAAAATATGAGAAATAAAGGGTTTCTTATAGCTTCCACTCTCTCTTATGATATAAAAATTCAATTTAGAGGTAATTTAAAGATTAATATACATGATCCAATAATAAAAATATGTCAAACAATACATTCTAATCCATTTATATCAATATCTTCCATATCAGGTCATTGTTATGATTTAAGATAGGGTTAAGACCACCTTACAGTCTTAACGATCATTCATAAAGCTTGGGTCCTTCATCTAGAAAATAATGATTAGAATATTGAGATATTATCCTTACCCAAATTACATGAAATTATTATGATCTCATGAAAATATTTCACATGCCAACAAGCATAATAAAATCCTTCTTGAGTATGCAAAACCTCAGTCTATGCACATAGAAAACCTCAAAATCACATTTCATGCTTTCTCCTTCATAATTTAACCTAAATTTTTTTAAACACATTTGAAAAATAATTTCACACCTGTGATAATTATCTCATGATTTATATCACCTTGAAAACTAAACTTGAACCCTCACTAAGCCACACTAGGTCTCTTTGCACATTAGGCCTTGAACTGCCAGTCACACTTAGACCTTGAACATACCTTAAAAATTATTAAACTAATCTCAAAACCTCATAATCACATAATATAACATCATAAAATGCTCACACACTACCAAAATTATTATCACAAGCCTTAGACTGCTCATCTCATCATGCTACCAGGCCTATGCCTTCTTAGTAGGTCTTTTCATGAAAATGAGTAAGCCATGAACTGGACTTAAAAATTCCTATAAAATATTATATAACTTATAAAAATGTTTACATAGTGTAAAAAATATTATCACATTCTCTACCATGATTTTTAATCCTTCATAGACCTTGATAACAACTTAAGACTCCTCATTAGGTCAGGAAGGGTCCACAACTAGTCTGATTGCATGCTTAGGATTAAGATCTTATGCTTGAAGGTTTACCTTGAAACTTTTATAAGTGTTTTAAAAATTCATATTAATTATAGGAAATATTTATAAATTCACTCATATCTATGTATATCCATCTTACCATACTAATATCTTCATACCCTCTCATAGTGTCTCTTTATGTGATGATTAATGTCATGACTAGGTTTCTCAAGCTCTTGAAGCTTGAAAAATAGAATTGAAACATTATTTGATGCTTCAATAATTTTATAATATGCCTTTTATTATCCTTATATAGTAACAAACATATGTACACACTTTTTCATGCATATGCTCATGATATGATAATGTTCCTCAGGACTAATGCTCAAAAGTATGCTTACTTTATATCTTGATCTTGACCTTGAAACATATCATTAACCTCAGAAGAATTACTAGGTTACCTTAAAATTATCTTTTAATAGAGAGATAATAGGTTTACTTAAAATTTTATCTTGTCATACCACTTCACCATGTATGACATCAAATTTGACCTTGACATTAATGACATCCATCTTGACTTTGACAATAATGACATCCATCTTGACCTTGAAATCAATGATAACATCAATGCCACAACACCAAAAATAGGAGAATACCTCAAAACTACTTATTAATGACGTAAATAAGAAAAGATATGGATAGATCACAATGGTGGTAGAATATGATGTGGACATCCAAGTCACTAAGCTTGTGTGAGGAAAGGGGTTATATGAACAATTGGCAGATATTGCGAGAGATGGTGATAACATAATTATCTCATTGTCTAAAGATTAATTAGTAATATAGAACATCCTAGTAATTTATAACAAAAATATTAAATCCTTCCTTTAGGATTATGTATATCCCCCTGACCTAAGTAAGGTTAAGCATATGCACTTTAGGTTACAAGCCATTCCTTATGTATTAGTCGATGGTGTGCTTTTTTTAAAGGACTTGAATAGAGTCCCTTAAGATACATAGAATCAGAATAGTTGATCAAAAGTCTTTGATAATTTTATGACAACCCATCAGGAGGCCATTATTCACCCAAGACTATCACCATAAAGATTATGCAATCTAAATATTATTGGCCAATATATTCAAAGATGTATGTGCATATGTGTGAGGTTTAAAGAAATGTACCTTCTTCATAGGTGAAAAAAATTTGTTGGCCTTACCATTTTTCCCAATATAATTTGATCAACCCTTTGCACATTGGGTCCAAGAATTTATAGGCATGATCAACCCACAATCAAACAATGGGTATAAATGGATCCTTATGACCACATACTATTTCATGAGATGGATGAAGACTATGGAACTTAAAGAATCTAATAAGGCATTAATTCTAGACTTTTACAAGGGCATCATAACAATATTTGGTGTTCCAACCACTATTATTTTTGACAATGCATTGACCTTCCTTAGAACCAAGATCAATGAATGGGCCACCAAGAATAGCATCCACTTGAGCACCTCATCAAATTATTACCCTCAAGGTAATGGTTTGGCTGAGTCCACGAATAAGAATTTGATTTGAATTATAAAGATAACCATGGGAGATAATAAAATATCTTAACACACTAAGATTAGGACTGCCCTTTGGGTTGATCGAGTCATGCCAAAAAGAGTGTTGGGAAATTCATATTTCATGTTAGTTTATGAAAGGGAAGCTAAATTACCCACATTCCTTAAATTTCCTTCAGTGTAACTCACCCATACGTTAGAGATACTCGAGATTGATTCCCTCATAGTAAGGTTAGATGAGCTATTGGAGCTCAAGGAAATTAGAGTGTGAGATACACACACTATAAAACTTAAACATGTCGAGACAAAGAGGACCTTTGATAAAAGGGCCACTGATAGAAGTTTTAAAGAGGGATATTTAGTGTTCAAATAGGATGTAGACAAAGTGAAAGCTATAAGGCATACTAAATTCAATGTGATATGGAGTGTGATGAGTCATTAATACATCATTTAATCAACCTTCTGATTGATGTCATTCAAACTAAGGCTAGTGTCCAAGACTATCTGCATTAGAGGTAGGAAGATATATATCAAGCAATAAAATCCAAACTTATAGGAAATTAAATCATACCAAATTTTGAAAAAATTAAATCACACCACACTTACTGGAATGAAAATCACACTTGCAAAAATTAAATCACACTTACAAGAAAGTAAATTGTTGATTTGAAAATAAACAAATAAAACACTTGTAGGTTCACAAAAAACTTTACAAAAAATAAATGTTTACATGAAAATTAAATGATAAAAATTCAAAAACATAATTACATAATAAAGGAATCAATAAAAATACATTGATCCATCTTCCTTGGAATGAGTGGCTAGATCATCCCTCAAAAGGGGATTTTAATTAGAACGCTAGATTTTTTGTCATAAACTTTAGAATGTATTATTGATAAAGATTGATTATAATGTTGTGGAAGGTTATATTTATAATTTCATACTTCCAACCAACTCCTTATTTAGAAGTAACAACCCCATATGTTTTCCTCCAAATATGGAAAGAAACATCACCACATAGATATTCTAGCTTATCTCAATCTTCCACAAAATATGGAGAGAGACATTATTATTTACTTACAACATAAGCTCAATCTTCATGAAATATGAAGATAATTATTTATGAAATTAAATTATACAAATCTAAATTTAGATGTAACTATACAAGGGAATTTTATATATGGAAATCTATATAAGAAATAATAGCCATGAAAACATAGCTATAAATAAACTTGAAGGGCCTAAGAAAAGAGTTTGTAGATAGGCCTACATAATACGTAGAGAGGCTTATATGGTCCATATATATGCTTGCATAGTATATATATTTTAGACCTATAGATTTCATAGATTTCAGACCTACAGAGTATGTAGATTCTCCAAATTACTTTATTTGAACTATTGATGACTATGACGATTCTCTTGGTGTTTGATGCTTTGAACTAGTCTTTAATTAATGAGCTGCATGGATGTAGAACTACTAGCCAAGTCTGTAGATATGAATTTAGTGAGTCTATAGCTAGTTTGGGTGAGTCTATAGCTATTCTCAAAGTATATGTATCTTACGTCAAAGTTGATATTTTGTTGGGTCTTCATATTCAAGTCTAATATAGCTTATTATGGGCTACATATACACACATTAATATCTTTTTCCAAATATTTAGTAACAATAATCAAAAAATAAGAAGACAATGAGTTATAAAGAAATAACCAAGATATAATTCTTTGTTTCATTCTAAATAAATAATAAGTTTAGAAATTACACTTAGATCCAATTCTTATTCAAGGAAAAATGATGTTATCTCATGGATAAGATGAGCCCTTAAATGCATGAGTTAGATGTTCTCATTTTTAAATAGGCTTTCCAAATTTGACTTTACATGATTAAAATGATTTTTAATCTTGTAGAATCCTCTTGAATTTCATAGACAAAAGTTTTCAATGAAAGTGGTCAGTAAAACACATTTGTCAAGGATAGATTCTTGTGTGGAAATTTGCCTTCTATCCTTGGTTACTCTTTGACACAGGTTCTTGGAATTCTTATGTTGCTCTTTTATTTATTTATTTATTTATTTTTTAAGAACATTTTATTGTGTTGAGAAGTTCATGTTGTGCCTACATAACTCTATTTTGACCACAAAACAATTATTGACATAAAATAAATTTTGATGCTTGAAATCTTTGAAGAATCTTAAAAACTATATACCATTATCAAAGTCATTAACTTGATTTTACTAAGCCCCATTATTTATTTATTACTGAGACTATTTTTATTCTCCTCTCCCACACCTAATCCCATGCATGTTCTCATGCATGTAAATGGAAATATGTATGAAGTGTGGGGGTATTTGACTCTTTTTACTTCTTCCATAATTTTACAAAAATGGATCTTTATGTAATAAAAAAACTTACAAATAATTTTAAAAATGAAATAAAATAAACTAAATACCTTATCACAACTTTAGTTTATCTTGCCATTCTTACTGTCAACCCCATGGATCATATTAAAAAAGATGTTTGAGAAATGGAAGCCCAAGTAATGTTAAAAATGAGAGCATAAAGAGTCAACAACTAAGTATTTATTGTAGGTGGAAAAAGCAGCCATTTACTAGTTTTCAATTTTTCCTAATTTATTCATTTTTTCTGCCTTGTCTAGCTAGTAAAACTAGTTTTATAATCAAGGCTCACTTTTCCAGTACTTGGCCTGCCAACAAGCTGGTTTTCAACCAGGACTACCAACAACATCTGAGGGTTTTCATTGCTGGGTTTTTTTTAAAATATGCAAAAATGATGATAAATAAAATGTTAGAAATATATTTTATACATCCTTATACTATTTTCAAATGTATCATTAAATTTCCTGCATGTTTGACATTTTGCATCATTGGTCTATGTAGTGATGATCAATCATTGGTGGAATATTCTTGATGATTCTGCTATTCACTTAGGATAAAGTGTTAGGTACTTGATGGCTATGAACAAAAATTGAGCTATTTTGATCTTTTTAAATGACTTCATAATCTCCAAAATTTTATTTCATATACACAAGGGTGTAGGCATGTAGGTGATTCTTTTCCATTTAAAATCTTGCCTATTGATTTGTCTCATCCAATCTTTTCCATTGAGGAGCAGCCCTATGAGATATTTCACCCTTGTGATGAAGCAAATTTGTCTTCTTATATTCTTCCTTGAAAACTTATTGTTGATCTATCTTTATGAATTATCCTACAAGAACACAAAACCATAAAAACTTTCTAGACCAACATAGTATCAACAACATCAAATAGTTATAAATGCCAATAATATGAAGAATAGGAGGAACATTTAAATATACATGAAGGAATGCATTTTATCCTACTTAAGAATTATTTATGGTTTATAAATTAATATTATTTCTAATGGAATTTTTTGATGGGAATAATAACTCCCTCATATAAGTTATATTATTATAATTGGTGGATATGTGTTTGGCTAATAGATGGAATGGAATGAAAATAAATGTCATCAAATATTTTTATTTATAAGGTGAGTAGGAAAATATAACTATGATGATAGATATTTAAAAATATTTAGCTAATACTAACTATAAATTTTATAAAAATCTAACATACCTTAAATGATAATGCATAGATGGAAGGAATATACAATGATAAATGATTTGTATGCAAAGTAGCTGATGGAGAAATGATATAAAAATGCCAAACTAAAAATAAAATAGAGTACAATAAAACATACCTAAATATTCTTCATATATAATATTATACTATAGGATATCCTTGCTACTGCTATTGTATTAGACCAAGGTCTTTTTTAGTCTCAATAATCAAGGACTAAATCAAGGTCTCTATTATAATGATAATGTCAATACCTCAGCCTCAACCTTGTTATTGATATTAATATTTCCATTCACATCAATCCATCTAGTATGTATAGTGCATTTCTATTTGTTCATCATTGTTTTCTTAGGCTTTAAATAAAATTTTCAAGCTTCTCCTTTTGACCACAAATTCTCTATGTTTATCTTTATTTGGCATTCTCAAAATCTAGCTGTAAAACATCAGTGAGGAATTATCATCATAAAATATTTAAAATTTTATTTTATTATTATTAAAATAAATAAATAGGGGTCAAAGAAGGAATATTTTAGTGTAATAAAGGGTGGAGCCCCATATATACGCTCCCTATCATGATACAAGGTGGGGTCGAGGGGAAGAACCCCTTGAAGCCAGGACTAGTTTACCTAAATTTTTTCTCATTAAATCCCTTAACATTGAAGAAAAAGATGAAATATTTTTGTTGTGTTACAATATACTATAAATCATTAATACTACCTTTAATGTTTGGATGTATTTATGTTTCCATTTAAAATATAGATGCCAAATCTATTGCGTGATCTATTCCAATAATCATACAAACTAATGTCACTTTTCTTCCATCAAAACTTGGATTAACTTCTGGCATGATCTACTTTGCATGCAAATTTTATTATTTTTGACTTGTCAAATCCATTGACCCACATGTAATTCTCTCTAACTCCTTCTATGGTAATTTATTTATATGCAATGCTTGATTTGTGTATTTATCCCATATTTGCATGAGTTAGAAGAGTAATTACCCAACATTATGTAGGTTTAAGTTTCCCTCATTAGTAGTTTCATGAACTCTATTAGAGACCATTTTTATCAATATTTTTAGTAAAGATTAATGACTTTCTCTTCTTTCTTTTGAGAAATTGAACAATTGTCTTTGGACACTTTGACATGCCCAAAATCAATTTGAATACATGAGCTTCCTTTTCTTGGAAATTATGTGATCCTTTGTTGATAGTTTTAGAAAAAGTGAAACTATGTTTCATCCTCCACATAGTTTATCTCAACTCTTTTGGAAGGTAGATCAATCCTTAATTAGGAAAATTAATTCTTCAATAGGCACATTAGCTATAAAAATATAAATTCTAAATTCCTCTTTGTGAGCAGCTACAAAAATTTGGTGGGTTTTCTCCATCTTTTATGATATTGCAGATCATCATTTTCTTTTTATAATATTCATCAACATCTAAATACTTTTATATGATGTTAGAAGTTTCTATTTCCTACACAATAGTGTTAGTATGGCATGGGGGGTTTTACATTAAAAAATTCTAAATCTAAATTGCAAAAATTAAAATTCTAATATAATTGCACATAACATATATAAATATAATTATTTGACTAAATATCTTCTTTAAAAATTCTCCAAAATAAGGCTCCTATCAGTGATTCTAACTCCAAGAATTATATCTGTTGTCACCAGATGATTTTATCTTGAAGCATACACCTCTAGTTTCAGTCGAATATGATTTCCTTCAGTCAATTTGATCCTCTAATAACACTATGGTTCCTCGATAATGGCACCAAGAATGATGATTCATCAATTCATCTTTTAATCAACCTTTTGGTTGATGTCATTCAAACTAAGGCTAGTGTCTAAGGCTATTTGCATTATAGGTAGGAAGATATATATCAAGCAATAAAATTAAGACTTATAAGAAAGTAAATCATACCACACTTTGCAACAAGTAAATCACATCACACTTATTGGAATTGAAATCATACTTTAAAAAATTAAAGTAAACTTGCATAAATTTAAGCACACTTACAAGAAAGTAAGTTTTTGATTTGAAAATAAACAAAGAAAACACCTACATGTTCATAACAAACTTTATAGAAAATAAATGTTTACATGTAAAGTAAATGATAAAAATTAAAAACCATAATTACATAATAAATGAATCAATAAAAATATAATGATTCATATTCCTTGGAATGAGTGGCCAACTCATCCCTTAGAAGAGGATTTTAATCATAACACTATATTTTCTATCACAAATTTTAGAATGTATTATTGATAAAGATTGATTACAATGGTGTGGAAGGTTGCATTTATAATTTCATGCATCCAACCAACTTCTTATTCAGGATTAATGACCCTAGATGTTCTCCTCTAAATATGGAAAGAAACATCACAACATAGATATTCTAGCTTGTCTCAGTCTTCCACAAAATATGGAGAGAGACATTATTATATATTTACAACATAATCTCAATCTTCATGAAATATGAAGAGAATTAATTATGGAATGAAATTATACAAATATAAATTTAGATGCAACTATACAAGTGAAGTTTATATATGGAAATCTATATAACTTGAAGGGCCTAAGAAAAGAGTCTGTAGATAGGCCTACATAATCCGTAGATAAGCTTGCATAGTCCATAGATATGCTTTCATAGTTCATAGATTTTAGACTTATAGAGTTCTTAGATTTTAGATTTACAGAGTCCATCAATTCTCCAAATTACATTCTTCAGACTATTAATGACTATGATGATGCCCTTGGCATTTGATGCTTCGAACTAGACTTCAATCAATGAACTGCATGGATGTAGAGCTACTAGTTGAGTCTGTAGATATGAATTGAATGAGTCCATAGCTAGTCTAGGTGAGTTTGTAGCTATGCTCTGAGTGCTTGTAGCTTACGTCAAATCTAATATTTGGTTGGGTATTCATGCTCAAGTCTAATATAGATCATTATGGGCTACATATACACACATTAACAATGTTTTCCAAAGATTTAGTAATAAGAATCAACAAACAAGAAGACAATAACTTATAAATAAATAACCAAGATATAGTTCTCTATTTAAATCTAAATAAATCATAAGTTTAAAAATTACACTTAGATCCAATTCTTATTCAAGGAAAAAGGATGTTATCTCATGGATAAAAAGAGCCATTTTATGGTCTCATCAGAGAGGTCCATATACCATAATTAGCTGTAAGCAAGCCAACACTTTACAAATCACTAAACTAACTGAGAATAACTAACCATTCTAGTCAATGGGATCCATCTTAAGCACTACCTCCATTGATTCATGAATAATTTTTAAATAAGTAGATTATATTTTTTCATTTCCCTAAGTGCCTTATGCACATTATTCTAGGATTGTTTTTATTTCATCTAAGTGTTTATGCATAGTGTTCTACTTAGCTTATATCTTCTTAATCTAAGTTCCTTTGGCACAATTATTTTCTTTTGTTAGGAAATATTAGTTTATTCTAAATCTAGAAGTACACAACCAATATATTTAAGGACAAAATGACTATAAGTTTCAATGACTTCATACCCACTAGATTGAATTAAAGGTTACTATATTCTCACTTAGCAAGCAAGGAGACCACAAAATTTACCAAAATTGTTGACTTTATAAGTCACCCCTAGCTTACATGGAACTCACAAGGATCTTACATAAGGTTTGCCTGCCTGGGAAGTCTTGAGTTATTTAAAGCAAGCTTATATGCAGATGCTTCCTATTCATACCCACATTTAAAGAAATTAGTGTATAATTTTGAATTGACTAAGTGTCAATTTATTCTCATAAATAATTTCAAATGTGTTCCCCATGCATAAATCTTCCATCGTATAATCTAAATTGTGCATAGGTATCCACGCAAAACTACCAATCTTCAGACAACATAGGAGAAAATACATAAGGAGTGGATCTAAATCATGAAAAACACACTCAATATATTTAATATTCTTGTGATCCTCTATTAAAAATACCCCCCATGACTAAATAGGTAAGTTTTTTACTAAATCATAGAGTTTTTTCACCCTTACAAATTATAGGCCATGATCTAAGCTATGAATATGCTACTTCATAAATTGATATGATCCATAGGTATGAAGTAAAGACTTTTGATATAGAGGGTTATGATAAAATCACAATTTCACCATTCCTAGATCTAAACTTACCCATTAATCTCAAATATAAATGCTTTATTTTATCTTTAAGCTTCAAGCTTCACTAATAGTCTTTCAACTTTCACTAGTTTTGGTAGCATTCTCTTGCATGACCCTATTCAAGTGGAATCTATGAATAATTACTCAATATCATTAGAACTTGAATATACCTCTTAATCATCCCCTAAATTCATTTAATTTATTGATTCATCTCCTTTCACTAACTCACTCACTAGATTCACATTAGTTAATCTCCTCAAGGCTTAAAACATCAAATCTTGTTATTGGTCTCATGAGTACAATCCTACCACCATGGATAACCTTCTCTAATCTTAATAAACTTGTCTTAACCACTTTAAAATTCTCACTCACTCTCTATCATCTATTGGCACACCTTAAGCTCGATAATGAACCTACTTGCTTGTAGTTTTTTTTTCACAAATATTCTTTTATTGAACATTTTACAAGTCATCTAAATGTTGTAAACCTATATTTTGTCACCCTCTATCTTTTTACTACTTACTAAGAAGTTTTATCACCTAAATCCTTGTTAATATATTCTTTCCTTTGTAACCACCTTGCCAATTAAGCCTTTGTAGTCATATAAAATGTGAAATTTGGTTACTTGAGTATGGTTAATGGCACCCAATCTATAGGTCATACTACTTTCTTGCACAACCCTTTTAAGCTCTTATTTCATTGGTTCTTAGTCATCCACAACCTTCTAGACTTAACCCTTGTAGACCCAAGTATCTCTCTCAAGCCTAGATCCATCCCCTCAAGTCTCATTCCCTTTGGACAATAGTGCCCAAGTTGGATAGGAGCACTGAAACCCAGGGTGTCTAGTTTTTACCATTATTGTCCAAGTGTACTTTTGGTCTTAATGGTCATATTTTCCTGAATCCTTATCTTAATTCATATCATACTCACATGAATTCATCTAACCCATGATCATTAAATCCCATATAAAAGGCCATTCAAAGTCCATTTAGAAGGGTTGGCACTCATTTACAAGAGAAAAGCGAGAATACAAGAAATATTACTCAAGGACTCTTCCTTATTCTTTACATACAACCATCTAATAGTATTTAAATCTTATTCAAACCCTTACACTAGTCCCTAGTCATTACAAGTACACCCATCTTTGCATTTACTAACATTTTCATCACACTATCACACCAAGCACTTTAATGGGAGAACTACATATAGCTTGATCCCTCCTCAGATTATTGGTCTGTAGGTAGCGTGTCCACACACAGGGTGTGAAGTGTATCCAACATATCCTTTACACACTAAACCCTTTTCTCTATTTGTCTAAGCTCTATTCAGTTGTATATAAAATACAAACACACAAAGAATCAACTCTTAAGGAGTTTTGTCAATAATGAAGACCTAAAATTTGGTACACAAGCTCATATTGAGCAGGTGAATAGAACCCAAAAAGCTCAGATCTTGAGGACAATAGTACTAAGATATGACTACAGTGCCAAAACCTAGGGTGTCCCACTTTTGGCACTCCTATCCCATCAATAAATGAAGTTTAAGAACCTATTTAGGATAGTGTCTATCTTACATGCAAATTTATAGAACTTATCTCAGTCAGAATAGTCCAAATAAGACAAGTAATATTTTCTCTCACTTATTACTATTTCTAGAAAAGACAAAAATATAATTAAATCACACAAATTATTAGCTTAATTGTGCATATTATTTACTAATTTTATCATGCTTTAGACCTTTTATTATTGAGGAATTAAACATCTAATTTCCTAAAATAATAAAACATTTGGTGAACCTGACTTACTTTGAATTTTGTATAAAAACCGTAGAAACCCTAGGGTAAATTCCTAGCTGATTTTTCACATAAATTTTTGAATTTTTAGTTGAATATCAAAATCAAAAATCCCTCTCAAATTTTTTAAATTTTGTAGTGAATTTTAAAATAAATTTATTTCAAACACTAGTTGTATTTATTAGTTCCTAGTAATTTTCTAGTAAATTTCCAATCATTTTTTGAATTTTTAATTGAATATTAAAATTAAAAAACCACTCCAAATTTCACAAATTTATAATAAATTTTCAAAAAAAAAATCTCAAAACCCTAGTTGCATCTACTAGGTCCCATCAAATCACTAATTTTCCACTAAATCTTTGATTTTTCAATTACATATTTAACTCAAAAATTCAACTACAAATTAAAAAATTCATAGTATTTTGTAAAAATATTTTTGAAAAATCCCTAGTTGCATGTACTAGCTTCTAGTTTGCTTCTTGAGGTATCACCTTACATCCATACTCAAATTGAAAAATGTTACTCATTTATTTATAAACTTTTCTTATATTTCTTGTATATAATAAGGAAACCATAATGGGCCTTATCATGTACATGAATGATGAAGTCTATCATATGATAGTCAAAAGTTTCATCCTTTGCATTTCATGCTTAATTTTCATAATAAGGGATGATATTACAACATTTATTATGAAAATTACACAAGATTTCAATATTCCTTTTGCATACTCTCTATCTCTCATATGGAAAAAATTTCAAGTTTATCACGCTAAACATGTTAGCAATATCATGTTACAAGTCAAAGATTTTTATGTATTCAAGAACAAAATCATGTTCTCTATTCTTTACTTTCTATTTGACATATGGAAAAGTCTTTAGATTTATCATATTTAACACATATAAAATGTTATATTGCATATCAAAAATTTCTACGCATTCATGCACAATGTCACATTCTCTATCTCTTACTTGTTATCTTACTAATGGATTATTCTTTATAAGTATATCTTTGTACAAATACCTACTCAAATTATATGCATTTCACTCTATATTCATGCTTTCTACCTTAATGTATATAACTCATTATCTATTTTTGAGTATCTCCCTATCATTACTAGACACCATCAAACACTAGCGGTTGTATCTATCCCTCCTCCCTTCAAACTTGGTACATCTAGCTCTCATCTTGCATCTGCTACCAGCTCTATGCCTATATCTAATCATGCGGTCCACGCTATTACCCAAGTTTATGAAGATAGGCAGGTTGGTTACACCCATGGATATAGATTCATCACTCAAGATAGTACCCCTTCAGATATAATCTCTATTCTTGAGTTCCTTTAATGATCAAATTTATACAAAGATGTGTTGTATACAACCCTTCACAATACTAGAATCCCTATTTCAGTTGAACTAGCCTATGTTACATCTATCCACAACATAATGCAATAGACTAAAGAGCATACTTATTTTGACAAAGAGGATTTACCCCTATAACACATCATTGAACAACACTTAAGTCTATATATTCAATTATTAATTAATGATCTGGGGGTAAAAATATTTTTAGTTGATAACAATTCAAGACTCAACATTTTCAACATTTTTTCTCCTAAACTTATTAATATACCTCATGACCTAGACCATTCTGACATAAACATTAAAGGTTTTGACAACATCCCATGAAAATTCATGGGTCAAATAACACTCAATCTTACCTTAGGTCCTAAGACACCCCCAACTACTTGTCAAGTCATGCCAAATGACCTCAACTATAATTCATTACTTGGTCATCCTTGGATTCATGATATGCATGCAGTCCCTTCTACACTCCATGCTTGTCTTACATTTAGTCACAAAGGCTACATATACACATGCCCAATTGATAATGAACCTTTTAAATACTATCAAGTTACTGACACTCCATAGAATTATATTCCACACTTTAATCTTGGTTATTCACCTACATAACCCATTATTCACAATGTACCCCCAACCATGTAACACATTAACAAACTATAAATATTGTAATAACAATGACACCAAAGCACTATTTCATCTCACCTTTTGCCTTAAATGCCTTAATAAAATGAGATATCATGGCAAAGGCCTTGAAAATCATGAATAAGGAATCATCAATCTTGTCAAGGCATCTACACAACATAGAATGCAAGGACTAAGATATCAATTTACCTATTCTCATAGTAAACCCTCTTCCACCACTTCAAAGCATATCAAGTTTTGTATTCCCACTACATCAGTAGATCACACAATTAATCATACTTCAACATTATCATTAATCTACCATGATCTCGTTGATGATACAGTTTTATAAAACATATTCACATTCGATGAATTTTTAAACAATGAATCCCTCCTATAATTTCTTGGAACATATGAGGACTTCCCATCTTATTATCATAAAAATATATTTCCTCATCACACAAGTACCCATGAATATTTTGAATTAAGTATAAACTCACCCCAAGACATACCAATTTATTCAAATTATGTTATCCCTACCACTCCTTACACACTTGATCATTCCACATTGCTTAATGAAGAAATCATAAATTTTAATTTTTAAACGGATCGAGATCCCCACATTATCTTATTAGTTGCTTCCATTCAAAAGGATGAAGATATAGATATCTATCAAACTTTAACATATGCCCCAAGCCTATTTGCTTTATTTTACTTAGATATGCTAGGAATCGATACATCTATCACCATCCATTGAATTCTCTTATACCTCGGTGTTAAACCAATTAAACAAAAAAATTACAAAATGCATCCTAAGGTGGCTCTCTTGGTCAAAGATAAAATACAATAACTCTTAGATGTTGGATTTATTAGACCAGTAACACACCTTGAATGGATTTCCAACATAGTCCTTGTAGTCAAACCTAATGGACAAATTTGGTATTGTTCTGATTCTTGATATTTAAATAAATCATACCTAAAATATGATTTCCCTTTGCCTAATATTGACATGATCATTAATTATATAGCTAGGTATGAAATTTTATCATTCATGGATTGCTTTGTCAGATATAACTAAATCAAGATTACTAAAGAAGATTAAGAAAAAACATCTTTTACAACACCCTAGGGCACATTTTGTTATATTGTCATGCCTTTTCGATTAAAAAATGTCAAAGCCACATATCAACTTACCATGACACATGTATTTCACAATTTAATTCACCATATGGTTGAGGATTATGTTGATGATATATTATCTAAATCTAAACAATGACAACATCACGCTATTGATTTATGCAAGATCTTTCAATGACTCAGATAATATAATGTCTAACTAAACCAAAATAAATGTGTGTTTGGAGTTACATCAAGTAAACTCCTAGGTTTCATTATCTCTCAATATGGCATAGAAGTTGATCCTAAAAAAGTCAAATAAATTATTGCTATGCCACCTCCCACAAACTTAAAATAACTCTGATCCCTATAAGGTAAGATCTAATCAATCCATCATTTTTTAGCTCAATTTGCTAATAAAACTCTATCATTTACTCAACTAATAAATAAAGATACAAAGTTTATTTGGGACCAAGCCTGTCAAGAAATCTTCAATACAATCAAACATCTTCTTAATCCACCTATCTTAGACAAGCCTTTCTTGTTATATATCTCAATAATAAATAATGCATTAGGATCACTCTTAGCACAACAAGATGATCAACATACTTAATGAGTAATTTATGAATTTAGTCACACATTGGTTGATTATGAAAATAATTACTCCCCAATAGAAAAACTATGTCTAGCATTAGTTTTTGACATGTAAAAACTTTGACATTACATGGTCAATAATGAGACTCAAGTTATCACAAAATTAGCCCCTTAAAGTTCCTACTAGCCAAGTCACATCTTTTTGGTCACATTGCAAAATGGGTTATGTTATTAACATAATTTGACTTAAAAATAGTCCTCTAAAAATCAATAAAGGGCCAAATCATTACAGACTATTTGGTAGCATCACGACTATTAGATACCAACCATATTAGTGACATATTCAAAGATGTTTTCACCACCTATTCTACTTATTCAGATATCTAGACCGTGTTCTTTGATAGCTCCTGATGCACATCTAGTGCAAGGGAAGGCAATGGTCTTTGTCAATCCTTCTGGTCACACAGTTCCTATAGCATACTAATTAGGTTTCTCCTACACTAACACAATAAAATATGTAGCACTTATCTTAGGACTATTCACTACCCAATCCCTTCAAATAACATATATTCAAGTCTTTGGTGATTCCCAACTTGTGGACAATCAAGTCAATGATGTTTATCAAATAAATGAAAAACAACTTATCCCATACGGCAACATATATGGTGTCTATCATCACAATTCAACTATTTTTATATTAAGAGCATCCATAGAAAAGATTATAGACACATAGATGCAATGGATAGTGTTGCATCTCTAATTCCCATTGACATCAATGATGATCAAGCAATATTTACAATTAAATGATTACAATCACCATCAATATCCAATGTGGATTTGATAGCTCTTTCTATATTAGCTACCACATGAAGTTTTGTATCCCCAAAATGGTTATCTAATATTTATAACTTTCTAAACAAATCTAGCACACTAGACACTTTCTCTTAAAATGACAAATGTAAGCTACAAAATTAGGCAATTCATTATGTAATCATTGGTGGGGACATTTTAAAATGATCCCTTAATAGACACTTATTATGATGCTTAACCTTGATAGAAGCCAAAATTGCCCTGGCTCAAATACACGATAGTGAATGTGGTGGTCACTTTAGTGAAAAATCCATGTCACACATTTTACTTCAACAAGGTTACTAATGACATACCATGGAAGATGAATGTTTACAATAAACAAAGATATTAAATAAATGTCAATAACATAGTAATATACAACATGCACTATCACAACAATTACAACCTATCACCTTTATATGGTCATTCATGTTATGGGGATTTGATCTCATTAGAAAAATTAACCCTGAATCTATCAATGGACATATGTTCATAATTATATCTATAGATTACTTTACCAAATGGGTGGAATCAATTAAAATTCAATATACCATAGGTGAATACATTTGTAGTTTTATCATGACTCATATTATTTCACATTTTGACCTACTAGCAGCTATCATTTCAGATAATGGAACATCATTCAAGAATAAAACTGTCAAATTTTGTTGTACCAAATATAAAATTAAGTACAAATTCTATAATCCATATTACCCACGAGGAAACGGTCAATCATAAGCTACTAATAAAACTATTAATACCATTTTGAGTAAAATAGTGACAAAATTTGGTGATGATTGGCATAATCAACTAGTTTTAACATTATGGACCTATCACACAAGTATCTGTAAACCTACATGAGCTACTCCTTATTCACTAATTTATGACATAAAATTAGTTTTACCATTGGAATTATAAATCCCATCTCTCTATGTCTCCCTTAAAGGTATTCTCACTGATGAATAGTATTGTGAAAAGCATTTACACCAGCTTGATTAGTTAGACCATACATGAATTTAAGATGTAGAACACCTTATAATCTACCAAAAACATATATAATGATCCTACAACAAATGAGTTCACACCTAAGAATTCAAAGTTAATGATCTTGTTCTCAAACAAAACCTTCACAATGTCAATGCCAAAGAAGAAATCAAAGGAAAATTCAAACCAAACTGGCTAGGTCCATATATTATTACCAAAAAGCTTAGCCATAAAGTGTATCATCTAGCCTCACTTAAAGGAAAGAAACTAAAAAACCTAATGAATATTATGCATCTACATAAATTCCATGTCTATCATGCCATTTTACATATTTAATTTCTATTCCAAGCATTAATTGTACATAGTTAATTTTCAAAAATCGAAAAACATTCAAATATATCCAAAAACACAAAAACATTTTGATTATATGCATCATCTATGCTTTACATTTCTACTAATATGCTAAAACTTACATTTGATATTTCATTCTATTGTTTGTTGATTTATCTACATTACCATGCTTCACTTGATCTTCTTTGAGTGTGTGTAGTGGCATCTATATTTTTGATTGCTTCACTCTACCCATTGAGGGGGCATCCTAATTATACATTCGAGACACACATAGATATACATACCCACTGGGGGTATATTTTATATGACTATACCATCTAATTTATGTCATTCCTACACTATACACTCCAAGTTATCATGCTATTTTACATTACATATTAGCTTACATAGATTACTATATCAACATTTCACTAGTATCTAACACTTGTGTATTTCCTAGCATATACCCAGTCTTTTGCTACCATGTCTTGCATACTCTCACTCTTTATTTTCTTAGTTAGATGTGATTTTATCTTTGCAGTTATTACATGCTTTTTCTTCTTTCTTAGCGTAGCTTGTTGGATTGTATTTCTAGTTCTTGATTTTCTCCTATGTGTACCTTATGACATTTGCCAATGTTTTTTGCTTCTATTCATGCATGTGTACCTTTAAACATTTACCAATGTCCCTTTCTTATACTCTTCTATATGCATGTGTCCCTTGTGCCAATATTTCTTATCTCTATAGCATGTGCATGTGGCATTTGAACATGTCTTGTATGATTGCTTTCTAGTATGAGTGACATGTGCCCATGTCCCTTATTTAATTGGCCCCTTGGCCACCCTTGTATGCTTATTGCTTCTTTATTTATATGCTTTTTTATTAATTATTTTCCCTTGTTTGTAAATGCCATGATCTATATCATGCATTTATCCTAATTTTTTGGATGCCATGATGGACATCATGCTCCATCCCTTCTTGACAACTAAAAACTAACAATTAAAAACTAACACTTTCGATTCTAGTTCAATACATTACACATACTTTCACATTGTTATATCTATCTAGGCATACCTCTATTGATCTAACATTCTCTCAATACAAATATTGCTATATCTCAAGATATCTTATTGATTATCATTACTATATCATGTATATTTATATCTTAACACAATTATAGGGCTTCTTCTTCTAAGGGAAGTAATTTTAGGGTACATATTCCTACCCTTAAAAGAGGGGTAAACAAATAGAGGTTTTGTCATAGAGATCATAACTCCTATGTGGTCAAAACAACAATTTTTAGACTAGGCAAAATATAATCTAGACATTAGACCAGGCAAACAACAGAGAATCCAAAATAGGGGATGATGGTCTCACAACCATGTAGGCTCAAATTTTTATTAATTATTGGATTTTTTAAATTTTTTACATGTTTTTTAGTTTTTTTAATATATTTATATAAGTTTTTCAAATAGTGAGAATTTTTATAATATTATAAAATTTATTGTTTTTAGATTTTGTTAATTTGAGTTAAATTCTAGATGCAGGTTATGAAAGGATCAATGTTAAAATCTAAAAATTGATTTTATTTTCCTACCAATCATCCTTGATTGCATCCAATTGACACTAATCCTCAAGGATTGGTAGCATTTAGTTAGGATTGAGGATGATTGAAGTTAGGATAGAAAAAGATCTTAGGATAAACCTAGGAGTATAGGTAAGAAAAAATTACTTAGGATAACCTACACTTGTAGGCATAAACATGAATCATTATATGGGATCAAGTTCCAACATTCCTAGAGTGGATATGTCATCAAATGGATAATGATAACTAGAGACATCTAGAGGCTATTGGCTTGGGAGGTATACACCACTATTATTGAGTTCAAAGAGATGTGGGGTTACTAATAACATTGCTAGAGCAATGGGTTATGGCCACAAGGATATTTTGGCTATTAACTAGGGAGATCACTATGATGGTAAATTACATCTACTAGATACTATGGTTATAAATAGAGGGTGTAGTGATAGTTATATTCGATGAGAGGGGATGTATAGTGGAACTGGCATGAATATATGGAGATGATGTACTAGTCATCACTTTCACTATTGGGGGTTATGTGTTTGAGAATTTATATGAAGAAGATATGGAGGGGAGATTAGTTATGACCATGATGATATTATCCATCTCATGCTATGCACTACCAAATTTAGGCAGAGTTTGATTTCTTTAGAGTTTTATAGGTTTAGTATCAGACATATGAGAGCATCACACTATATTTTCATGGGCTCTTACTCTTCTAACACGAGTATATAGGGGGTTATGCATCTAAAGGATAAACTAATATTTTGGGCTTGATGTCACTTTTTATTCTAACATTTTGGGAATATGAGCATGTTAGGGTGGTGTGCCCACTTGGTACCCCTTGGTCACAATGGCACCATAGAATATATAGTGTGGGCTTCCTTTAGTGGATAAAAGACCTTGTCTAATCTCATATAGATGTAGTGGTATGAGACTTAGCATACTATCAATGGGTACTAGAGGGTTTAGAGGAGGGAATTTTTATTTGGAGTTCATAACTAGGGTTTTTAGCATGGCCAAGGGTGGAGAGGGAACTATCAAGCAGACAACTATATAGGTGGTTATGGGGGTGGAGAGTGGAGCACATAGAGTACTTATAGTTTGATAGGATGAAACACCAGTTTGGGTTTATACAAGGTGTCATAAATGTACCTATGTTATATAGGAGGGATGATTTATAGACTGGGCTACCAGAAGCCCACTAAACTAATCCACAGGTAGGGATAGAAGAGAAGCTAATGGAAATAGATGTGGATGATATAAGGGATACATTGGCAAACTCATTTTGGTTGTCAAGTTAGTTTGGGGTAAAGAAGGAGAGGGTAGTATGGCCTCATTAGGATGGAGATGATTTAGAGATGGAGGATATGGGGGAGGAGGGACCAATAGAGGAGGAGCCAATAGAAGAGGGACCAATAAAGGAGGAGATGGAAATGGATATTCAAGGGGTGATGGAAGAACAAAACACTCTATAAGGAAGGTTAATACACTACATGTAGATTTGGTAGAGGTGTGGAGGGGCCAAGATGGTTTACAAGTTTAGTTAGAGGTGTTACATGGGAGCCATGAATAGGCATTATATGATTATGATAAATATAAGGTGGAAAAAGATAGTTTATGGGGAGGAGTTATGGTAGTGACAGGTCATAAGGGTACAAGAAGAGTCAGACCTAACACAAGATAGGGAGGCATAATGAGATTAAATAGGTACCAATATGTCCTCAAAGAGTTGTAATATTATGAGAGGATTATACAAGAGTAACTCCCAGAAGTGCCCCAGTATGCAACTTATATTTTGATATAGGTGAGAGCATATCGATAGTCATAGGGTGACACACCTAACATGAGGAGTGTGGTAAGGGGGAGAGTTGGTAGGGATGGATATGGGGGTAGAGACAAAAGAGTCAATGGAAGAGGGCCTAACATCCATATAAGTCAAATCTAGTTTACAAACTAGCCACATTTTATTTATTATATTAGCCATAGATCCATTTGTTATACTATTATTGGCTAGAGAGCCACCTTGTACATTATTATTTTGAGATATTTATTACACACACACACACACACAAATTCCAAATTTTGATCATTAGTTATTTTTGGATTTATGATTAAATGTGATGTGATTTATAGATTTTAGATTATGTGATGCACTTACTTTTTTCATCATGGTTATGGATTAATTATGTGACTATGGTGTATGTTGTTGTTATGTTATTATGGATGGTAACAATGGGATATTTAGTGGTTATTGTTTTTATAGATTTTGACATTATGATAGTTGATTATATTTAGATTTTTTTGCTGATTATGAAAAAAATAAAGGAGGTATATATGACTCCTTATTAGATTGGATTTTAAATAGAGATAAATAACTTATTTCATCTGCATGTGCATCCTTTGTTTACTATTAATAATGACCTAAAACCTATGTAAAATAAGTTCAATTCCCTTTTATAAGGGATTTAATATGGTTATGATAAGTAAAAGATTTTATTTTTAGGAATATAGGTCTCATCTCAATTTTTAAAGCTATGAAGCTAATAATAGAACCTTTCATGTATACTAATCAATGTGAGAAGTCTATAATTTTGTATAAAAATGATGAATGTAGGAAGTGTTCTCGGGATATCTTTGATTTTTTTATTTTTGTTCAAGGATTTTGTATTTTTAGAGCCATCTTTTAGAAAATTTATCAATACAAGAAGTTCTCCATTACTTGTTATTTTTAGATAGTCATCCTTTAAGGCAGTGGTATATATTTTAATATACATGATCACACAACTGTCCTTCAAGGGAGAAAATTGTGATTTTTATATCTCGTTATGGATAGATGTCCATTAAGGGAGGAATTTATACTTTCACCCTTTATTTTGAGACATTTTTTTTCTTTATCCTAGATTTTTGATTTGGATTTGATGTAACCAAGGTTAAATTCTAGATGCTTGTATGAGACAATATTTCTATCCATATAAATAAAAAGTTGTTAGGTGAGGGGATTTATTTATAGGAGATATTGATTTTAGGGCTCTTTCCTATCACATGTAGAACTTATCCATTTAGAGCATGATATGAACAGAGTTGGGGTGTTCATATTTAAGATGAGGATAGGCATGCTACCAAATTTTCACATGATTCTTTTATCATTATTAGGTACTTTATGGGTGATGGGAGATGTAACTTCTAGGTTGTTTTTGAGACTAAAGGAAGATAACTCTTGTTGACTATGGTTTTTTTAAATTTTATTAACAGTAAAAGGGATGTAAATGTAAAGAGTTAAGAGGTTCACATTTTGGTTTTAACTTAATATAGGCAAACTATTTACCCTAGATCCATATTTATGAGTGATAATATACAGTCCAAGCCAATTTAGAGAAAATTTTCCTCTTTTACTTTTTTCCATATTTGTTACATGCTAATTTTATTTAAGGACGAGATTACCAATGTTAAATTCTCATTATTTTATATGTTGTTTATATGCATGTTTTATTCTTTCTTGATATACATGGAGGTGATTGAGGGCCACAGATCGATGCTCATCTAAAATTTCAAGCTATGCTAAATGATCCTGATGATATTCCTCTTCAAAGATGATGTCCCTAATATAAATTCATAGAGAAAGGATCAATATTTCTAGAGATAGGACAATTTTCATTCCATAAACCAAATAAAAAGGTGTAGTACTAGTAGATGTTCAAAAGCTAGTATGATAAGTCCATAAGGTGAAGGGAATATGAAGATGTCAGTTTTTCCCAACCTCATTGACTACTTTGGTTAGAATTTCAATTAAGGTTTTATTATATGCTTCAGCTTGTCCATTATATTATAGATAATAAGGTGAAAAAAAGCTGAGCTTAATGTCAAAAGAGTCACAGAGTATCTAGACTTGCTTATTTTGGAAATATTTTTCCATTATCTATAATTATCTTATGAGGGACACCAAAGTGTTAGATAATATGATGGACACTAGAGTAGCCTTAGTGTTATGAAGACTTCAAATTAGTAGACTATCAAATTCTCTCTTGTATAGAACACCCCATATATAATGTAACAAGTGGTCCTTTAATAAAAATCATGCTTGGAATTATTATATAAATTGAGAGGGATATTACCTTTAGAAAGGTAATTGAATGTCTATGTGTACAATATATCTAAATGATTTTATTCCACATTGTGGACAGAAGGCAAATCCATTCTAGTATAAGATGGATGATTAATTTTGTATATTAACACAAAAATATTAGACTCTTGAGGGGAGGATGGGATAAAGGATGCTAAAGAGTCCATGGTATCCTCAAATTTATTAGTTAATCAAGGAGTGGATTGATGACATAAATATTGAAACTAGCTAATAGCTAGTCTATTAACACTTTGTATTTATAGAGGATGTCATTTTTACACTGATACAAGCTGTTGATCTAATTAATAACCAATTGAGAATCTCCATAGATATAAAATTATCTAACTCCTAGGGTTAAAGTATTTTGGAGACCTATAATTAGGGATTCATATTATACCATATTATTAGTGGAATCAAAATCTAGCTTGAATATAAAGGCATAAGAGTACCCTTAGTAGGTATCAAAATAATTCTAGCACCCCCTCCAAGATCACATTTCAATCCATCAAATAACAAAGTCATTTTATAATTAGGATCTACCTTGGATGTAAGTGATGGATTCATCTAGGAATTCAAAATTAGATGGTTGAACTCCTATAAGAGGTAATTCAACTAATTGATCAATGATGATTTGGCCTTTAACTAACTTCTATTAGAGAAACTCCAAATCAAATTTTGATAAAAACATGGGCCACCTTTCCATACACTAATTTTGGTAAGGCTTCAAATGCATAAATTTGAAGGGTCAATATTCATAATTACATAGGTCTTGTGATTAAGTAGATAGTGGAAAAGCTTAGAATTTACAAAAAAAAAATCCAAGTAGAGTTTTTTCTAAATTTATATAATGTGTCTCATATTCAATGAGAGTATAAATTATTTAATACAATAATTTTTATTTGTCTTGCTCATCATGATGGGAAAGAATATCCCCTAGAGCATGATCTATAGATGAAATAAACAATAATAAGGTTTGATCTTCATCAGGATGAATAAGAACCAACAGGGAAAGGAGATAGCTCTTAAGGTCTTCAAAGGCTTCTTGGAAATTAGAATCCTAGATGAACCAGGTATCCTTCCTTAAAATATGATGAAATGATAGACAACAATTAGATAGCTAAGAGATAAAATGTTGAATAGAATAAAATTTTCCTTATAGGCTATGAAGCTGCTTAAGTTTAGATGGGGGTGGCATATCTATGATAGCCCTAATCTTAGTGGGATCAACTTCTATAGTGTAAATAAAAATGATAAAACCTAAAATTTTACTGGTCAAGATCACAAAATCACACTTTTTAGAATTGAGATGGGCATGGATTTGGATTAGATAGTCAAAGATTACTTTGAGAATAGAGAGATGGTCCTTTTAGAGATTTGATTTATTGAGAAGGTCATCTACATAATCCTCAATAATATTATGGATTATATCATGAAGTATATAGTTCATAGCTCTTTGGTAGGTGGTTCTTGCATTTTTTAGGCCAAAATGCATAACCTTATAGTAAAAATTCCCATATGGAGTAATAAAAGACATAATATGTTGATCTTCTAGGGTGATAAAGATTTGATTATATCTTAAGAATCCATTCGTGATTGTTAACATATTGTGACCTACCATCAAGTTCACTAGTTGATAAATATTAGGAAGAGGAAAGTCATCTTTAGAATAATCTAGGTTTAAGTCTCAAAATTTTGTACAAAGATGGAGACCCCCCATGGGCTTTATGATAGGAAAAATATTAGACACCCACTAAGGGCACTCGATCAAATGAATGAAATTGATGGATAAGTGGCATCGTATATCCTCTTTGACTAAGAGTGTAACATAAGGGTACATCTTTCATAAATTTTGTTTCACTAGCCTAGCTTCTTGGGTAGTGACAATATCATGAACAATAATAGGAGGATCAATACCTAGCATGTCACTTTATGACCAAGCAAAATCCTTGTTATGGTCTTCCAAGAAGGTAGTTAAGTCTTGGTGCTACTTATGTTTTAGATATTTACTAACCTTAACAATATGTATGACATCATGATACCCTATGTTAATGTCTATGGTAGCTTAATTTAGTAAACTAGACATTTTACCTCGCAAAGAATTATGTAAATGTGAGTTCTTAGTGCCTAAGTAAGTCAAGATAGATTCATCATCTTAACACTAAAGAACAAGGATGGTAGGAAAGTCTTATGCTACCATATTAGGGTAGGTAAGGGGGATGTATTTAGTTTATCCATTTTTATGATAGGTGAGAGGTTCTAGGGTTATCATATTGACTAAAAAAAAGTTTGGGGGGATGAACATGACATCATCCATTTCAAGGAGAATGGTAGAGGATGATACTATGGCATTATCTTCAAGATCAAATTTAGGGGTGACTTCAGGGATAGTTTTAGGAGTTTATTTAAATACCAAACCATGTTTTTCATGTGTTTTTCTAAAATCTACTAATGTAACATCATGTGGTCCTTAATCGTATCATCCCATGCCAAAACCATTTTAATCACTTCATTGTAACTACATATGAGCAAAGTGTGGTTTGTATAGAAATGATAAGTTTGAGGGAAATGGTTTGGATGGGATGGGACATCAAGATATGAGGATGGTTGATCAATCCCCCTATAGACCAAATGAGTCTACAAGAAAGGGGGGATAAAAGGAACAACATCCTCAAGATTAGGATAATAGTCACATTATTTATTAGGATGTCCATATACTTGAGGAATGGGAAGGGTGTTAAGTGCTAGTAGGTGGTACTCTATTATTAAGGAATCCAAAGGAGCCTTATCAGAGAGATGTGATGAAGGGATTATTGCACTAGTTGATGTTTCATTGGATGATGGTGATGGGGTCACAATTTTTAGGGGGAGTAAAACATTGTTTGGTCAAAAGGTGAGATTATAGGTTTTTAATGGATGTGGATCATTAGGGACAAAGTGGACTTGTCCCTCATGTTAATATTTGATATATTGGTGTAAAGTGGATGGAGAATACTACATAACATGGATCCAAGGGTTACCTATGAGGATATTATATTAGAATTATCTTTTGTGAAGAACATGAGAGCCTATTTGGATGGGAAGGATAATAATTCCTAAAGTAGGAGTCATTTTTTTGTTTAAAAACTCACAATGCTACTAGAGTTTAAGCTACAACCATTTCCAAAAATTTTAGTTTTTTGAATACATGTGATGAAATAATATTAATAACATCCCCATTATCAATCATTATTCTTTTGATTAGATTTCGATTAACCTATGCTATGACAAATAGGGGTGGATCTTGGTCTTTAAATGGAAAAGGAACCTTCTTAGAATCATTAAAACTAATAGATGAGACCATATGTAATGATCCAATGAATGCTGACATTGGTTGAGGTTCAATAGAATACAATCCTGAAGAGCCTCAATCATTGGTTGATAATGGTGAATGGAATTCATAATTAGTTCATAGAGGGACATTTTGATAGGAATTTGGTGAAGTTGATTCATAATCGATATTTTTATAAGTTCTAAACAATTGTTCTTTTGAGGTTTTCCTAAAATTAAAACCTTAGGTTTGGTAGGGGAAGATTTAGAATATACTATGGCTAGGGTAGGAACTTTAGCTATGGAAAATTTGGTTTTGTTTGATTTTTGGGTTTTGGTGGCCTGCACTTGAGACCAAATTGATAAATTTATTGTGTCAATATAAAATAATGGGGGTTTTGTTGAAGTCCTTGATTTATTAATTTTCAAGGATCCTATTGACATTTTGGCCTCATAGGCCAAATATCAACCCCCTATATTCGAAACTTTTCATATCATGCTAGTTTGTCTTGTGAGTCAGTGAGTTGGTCTTGAAAAGTCCTTAAAATTATCAATAGAATCCATAGTGAATAGCTTAGTTTGTTTGTGAATTTAATAATTTTACTCGATAATTCAACCAAAGTTGAAGGATTACATAAAAATGATGTACTTTTTGCCATGAATATCCCCTGAGTTTAGGGTCTTGGTATGTCTCCTATCTCAAGATATAAGCCTTCAAAATGATATACTAGTGTGGGATGTACTAGGAGACATCAAATTAAAGCTACCAAAAGTAGTCATTTGGATTCAAAAAATATAATTGAATGGAGACTGATAGCAAGGTACATAGAAGGCACATAGAGCTACCAAGTGTCAAAATTAAATTCAATCATACAAATGGATATCTAATGACAATCACAAAGTTAATAGGTCAAAGGATCCTGAGATTGAACATGATCGTGACATGTGACACAATCACATTGAATTGGAAGTAGAGTAACAACCTGTGTTTGATCATATGTTTAGAAAATCAATGATGTACGTTTAATAATGTAGATTAAAGATCAACTATGTGTGTTAAATTATGCGGATGGAGATCTAATGGTAAGAATGAAGTCAATAGGTCAAAGAATCCTAAGGAAATTACACTACATAAGAGTGTTAACTAAATAGAGACTGATAATAGGGTACATATAAGGCACATAGGGATACCAAGCATCATAATATTAGAATCCTAGATTAAATATCAATGGATAACATTAAAATTCAAGTATATATGACTCCCAAAGAGATATATAAATTAAATTTGATCAAATTTCTAGGAGGCATGGGGTGAAGACACATGTCCTAAATGACAATGGTCATATTTTAAAATTAAATAAATAATGTGGAAAGGAGATGACACATAGGTAAACATGTCAAATAAAAATATTTTGTGAGCCCAAGCATATAAATTACTTTAAATTCATATGCCACCATTAAAGCTCAGTTAAACCCCTTAGAAGGACTTTCACCATCTCGTTGAAAATTGCTAGTTTGTGAGATAGGTTTTTGGGCTTATTAATGCAAAATTAAGGTGTGTTGTAGAATTTTGGAAAGCTAGCAATTTAGCCTTTTTATCAAACAAGTGAAATGGTCTAGCAAAGGTAAGTTGGTGTAAAGACATTTATTACTCTTTTCAAAACCTTATAACTTTCATTTGGGTGAGGTCACACTAGAATAGGGGTCATTACTACAAGTTAAAGATAGTTTCATGAGGAATTTTACATGCACATTGATACCAAGACTACTCAATGTCTAAGATGAGTATGTAATAAAAAATGAATCATGTTTATAAATCAATCCTAGCTCAAAGAATATAGAGCATGACCACTTCTGATTGGGAACACATTTGTTAAGTGGGAACATGACCAATATGAGGATCTACTAGACCTAATTAGGGGATCATTTAACATAATACACTATGATAAGGAGGGTTTTGAAGCCTCCAGTTTAACATAATCACACAATAACCCTAAGGGGGTCCTAGGTTTGAATATTTCACTAATTTAATAACAAAAAAAGTAAATATAATCTAGTGATCATTAAAGCTTGTGGCACAAAGTGGGGATTAGAAACAATAAAACTAAACATGCTTAAAAGACATATACTCACATCAATGTATATAGAATCCTAATGTATGGAAGAGAATCACAAATTCGTATCATCTAATCTTATAAAAGAGAAATAAAGTAAGGAATACTTACCTTTGAAGATGAACCCACTGAGCCTCAATGTCTCCCTTGGCCAAGGTGATTTTCAAGGGGTTGTTGTGGTATGTAAGGATGATAAAGACAAGTTATCTCTAGGATACACAACTTATTAATACATCCAAAAGACTTATCCATAAGACAAGATTTGTATCTCCAAAGAAAGTATAGAACCCTAAGTTTTACTTCTCAAGTAGAATGGTCAATAAGTAGATGTTCATTCGCTCTTAATTATTTTACTTATCCTTGTAATAATGATGAAATGAACTTGTATATAGGTGGATTTGACCCTAGAACCTTCCAAAAATGTTAGTTGATGGGGTTGACCTAGTTGACCTAGCATAGTTTCAGATAATAATTCACTAGGTCATGAACTAGGTCAGCCAAAGTTCAACTAGCTCCTATTGGAGAACTTAGGTTGCACCCTGGCTGAGTAAAAGATTGTTTAGGTCCTTTACCAAAACCTAGTCTAATATTGACTAACCATAGGCTATGGGTTACCTAAACTTGGGTCAAACCTCTAGGATTTTTAATGAGGCTAGATCCTCAGATATGATAATATAGTCCCTTTATTAAACCTATACTATTAGGATGAAAAGGGAGAGAGAATACATGAATGAAAATCTATTATAAGTGAAGTGATTCACCAACTATTCAATGATCCACTCTAATCTTAGATAATTTTATGACTACTAATGAATTTAATCAAGACAAGAACTGATTGGATTTTATGACAAGGTTGCAAGCATGAGTATTTGGTATGAAGGCTTAAAAGAGACATGCAACTTGAAGGAAAGAAAAAGATAGGCCTATATAAGAAACTATGGACTTGTGACACTTCAAGAGGGACCTCAATATCTAACACTTCATATAACCTACAAGAAACCAATAAAATTGAAGCAAGGTATATGAAGGATATACAGATGATGAATATGAAACATACACTCTACAAATTAAACTTTAATAAAGCACACTTAGCATTTAAATATAATATGAACTTATCTTATATTGCTTCAAATGAGGGATGATTTACAAGGCTTTAGGTCTTATATTTATTGTAAAAATGGGGTGATAGCGATGGGGGACCTACGTGGGAGAGTGGAAAAGGGGTCATAATGACCAAGATTATGCAACTTCTTTAAGCTCCTAAATGCATTAATGTCACTATAACTATTTGGTCAAGAAGCCCAAGATTTACATTGCACGTAATCATGAATGGTTTTGTAAACCCTCTTTGAACTTCTCTACATTAATGTCCTTCACTATCTTCCTCAATCATGCTTGATTTTTCTTTAAATTACTTGAGCCTACTCATTGATTTTAAATCCTTAATATAGATCTATTATAGATGAAAACCAATCACCCTATTCATTTTCATGTAGATATGATTTTAAATGAAGATCATAGGCTAGGGCCTCTTGAATCTAAATGAGATGTGAAACCTACATCTATAAGCTCTCAAAAATCTCAATAGGGATTTAATGGTGTTGTATAGTTATACAAGGTTTGGTCCCAACAACTTAGACCATGTTTGATATTGTATTTATGTGTCCTACCTACTTAGGGTGGAAAAATACTTTGTATAACTTGTCTGCCTCTATGACATCCCTTTGAAACCTTTATCCTAGCTCAACCTAAGTCAAATTTTCTCTCTATTGAAGTCCCTATATTTTAACTTTTGATCTTACACCATCAATCTGTGATCTACTTTGGATGAGCACCATTAGATCTACCCTTGGCTTGTCAACTCTAATGTGATTTTGACACTTGTCATTCATGCATTTTCATTCAGGATTTGTTGACCCTTTGAATTCTATTTTATCATTGATCTCCTTAGTATGAATGAACATGTACCATTGGATTTATCTAGACCCACCAACTATGTCAGGTTACTTGTTCCATTAGATCTAGATGTATGCTTGAATATGATCCATTGATCTTAGACCCATTTGAACTCAAAAAACTACTTCTTATGGATTAAAATTGATGTCCATGTGGCCATATTTGATGTCCATGTGAATGTCATTGACATTATCATGACTTTTGCACTTTAAAACCCAAACGATTAATTATCAAGGTTTGATTTTGAAGTTTGTGTGAACATTTTATTCTATTGAATCAATTTTAAGGGATTGTAAATTGAGATATACAACTCATCAAGTCATGAAAATTTCAAATTAAGTCCAAGGCATGAAAAAATTCATGTTCATGCAATCTTTTGGCTCACAAGGCTCCCCAGGTGTATTTATTAAATATGCAATCATATTGACCTATTTGATTTTCTATGGAATGATGATGATATTATATCTCTTCTATACTAATTAAATGAATTTAAAGGATTTAACAGAGTCTCTAAGACCTACAAAAACTTTTCCATGATCCTGACGACATTGATCACCATGAAAACCTTCTTCCTCAAAATTTCATAAACTACACTTTAAGTTTACTTAAAGTGTTTCAAAATCTTTATATTTTATAGGTGATATTTGGACCACTCATTACATCTAGAGCTTGATTCATATTCTCAATCTATTTCCATGCAAAATATATTTATGTGGGCCAAATTGGCTAACATTTTTGGTGAATCAGCTGGCTTGACTAGCTTGCTGGTCAAGGAACCTAGATTTTGATCAAGCTTGTTCATGATGACTAGACAAATGAAGATTTTAATAACAAAAGGATTATACCTAATATATATAAACAATTTGAATAAATTAGATACAAAAAAAAAATCAACAAGACACACCAAACAACTAGCTAAATGACAAGAAAATAAAAAATAGAACAATGTGCAAGGGAACTTGGAGGAAAGACTGACCTGTCTACCTATATACAAAGGTCATGAGATAAAAATAGTATAATAGTTTGAGATACCTCTCATTGATAGTGATGGTAATTCTCTCTCTATTCAACTTATCAAGATCAAAGGCATTTCTCTCGTTGCAACCTATGATAACATAAGGCCCACTTCAAAGACTATCAAACTTGGAGTGCTTTCCTAGTTTTTCATGGTCTTCATCCCATTTGAAGACTATATCACCTTGTTAAAATGTCTTTGAGGAATATATATTGTAAAATTACCTCTCAACTTAGTGTTTATTAAACCACATGATGTGCATAGTATTTTCCCTTATCTCCTCCAGTTATCTTAACTCATTCAACCTTATCTACATATCATCATCCTCAAAGAGCTCAAGTTGGTGTGCACATTCTAATATAGGTAATTCAAGAGAAATAGGAAGCTTTGATTATTTCCAATATAAAATAAGTTATGGAGAGTTTTTATTATCTTTCTTAGGTGTCACTCTTTCTGCCCATAGAGAAGTCCTTAGCCTAGTATGCCACTCTCTCTGACTATCCTCCATAGTTCTCTTGATAATCCTCAACAAGTTCTTATTTGTGGACTCTGATAGACCATTTGCATATGGATAATAGTTATATTATTATTTGAGATAAATTATATGTGAAATATCACACTCAAATACCCTATAATTTTTGAATATTGATGCATTGTGGAAGGCACACTAAATCTAGTCACGAGGCTATCATAGAAGTCCAAAATGGAAACTTCATTAGCTTCCTTGAGGAAAGCTACTTTAGCCCACCTTTTAAATTGTTATATAACTATAATGATAGATTTATTTCCTTTAATTTAATGGGTGTGTATCATCTTTATGAAATCTAAGCCCTATTGCATGAAGGGTTGTTCTACTTGTATGGGTTACAAGGGAAGGGCAGTCGGTTTCTACTTGCCAATAAACATTGCACATTTTGGGAATTTCCTTACCCAAGAGTGTCAATATTTTAAAATTTTGGGATAAAATTACCCATATATAATTATATTAAATATCATGCTATTGGTATCAAAGTTCCCACCAAATGGACCATCATGGAACTACTCAAACAACTTATCTATTTGACATGATTCCACACACTTTAAAAGCATGCCTCCTATGTATCTTTTGAAAATTACTCCATAAATAAATACATAGGGTATGTTTTTAAACTTAAATTACCTTCTATTGGCTATATATATCCCCATATGACACTATCTTGACTAAAAATATCTAGTTATATCATGTGTCCAATTGAAAGGTGTGTTGTCTATAGTTGCATGTTGGTTGTCATGGACTACCAACAATTGATCTTTGTCTTATTTTAACTTTGATAGAAGGTGATCACATAACCCTTTTCCCATTATAATATTTATAACTCTAACCTCAAGGTCATATTTCATGCATTTTTTTACCCATCCAACTCTTTTCTCATTGAGATCCCTGTTGAGTATAAACTCTTTAATGCTTGGGTGTACCATCATGAGTATGATCTTACTATTGGATACCATGTGCCTAAATTTATTAAAGCCTCTCAATAATGTAATAACATGTCTCTATAAAAAGATATACATCTATTCATACCTCTCTAAGTTTTGAATAAAAATGTAATAGGATGTTTTAGGCCTTACTCATTCTATTGCATTAACATAGTAGAGATCGCATCCAATGTAGAGAAGGCACACAAATAAAATTCATTGTTAAAATTAGGATTAATAACTATATTGGAATGATATATTTCCTTATTTATGGACTTAAAACTCTTCTTACCTTATTTGGTCCATGTAAACTCCTTGCATTTCTTAAGAATGTGAGTAAGAGGCTTGACTAGCTCTACAAAGCCTGAGATAAACCTTCTAATAAAGTTAATCTTTCTAAAGAAACTCTACAGACCATTTTTGTGTTTGGGTAAGGGTAATGATAATATGGACTCAACTCTTTTAGTGTCTATGTAAATATTTTTTTATAAAATTTCACTATAATAGCTTTTATGCTTAGTCAAATGCTTAACTATCAAACCAAGTCAATTCTAGACTTGATGGAGCTAGGAACGAGCATAGTAAGGTATGTTACACAAAATTTAACACAATATTTCACCAGCATCAGTTTCACATATGGTTTAATCCTTGTGTGCTCACCCAAAGAATAATAGTGAAAAGACTACGCCTATGTTAGGTTAGTTGGAACATGGTGCAATGTGGGTTTAACTATCGGTAAGAGGGGTTCAAGTGGCCTTTCAAAACTAGGTTATTTTAGAGGGGTTCAATAGGTGTGATCCTTTTCAGTGGAATGAGTCCTAAGGTGTAATTCCATAACTAGCTAGGCAGGACTCTTAGTGGTGTAAGTTAGGAGAATATCTAATATAGGGCCATTTAGTTACTTAGACAAGTCATAGGGATGGCTTAGGTTTAAATGCCATCCTCAGGGTAGCACTCTCGATGTGGGACTTAGATCCTTGGTGAATTTAGGTCCCAAAACTTAACCCATTTATAGTTTGGTTGAAGTCTATATATGGCACAAGGATGCCATTAATGACAAGGGATAAACCTCCATATCATAATAAATTCAATTAAAGAACTATATCATTGCTATTATAAAACTAAGTCATATCATAACACTGCACTATCTATATTACAAGAAACATCACGTTAGTTCTTCAACCAAATTATTCATTTACTTCATAGTTCAACATACAAGGTTCAAGATATAAAATTAGAGAATATAGTCTTTCCTAACACCACTCATGTCCAACAGCTCACAAGCAAACTTGGGATATACATTCAAGATACTTAATCTATCATACGTAGAATACAAATACTTAGGTTAGTTATTCATTTTAATATAGCTTTAATAAATTCAATAACCTCCTTATTCTCTTAATAACAATCCTCCTTTTATATCTAAAGGGTAATCACCTCGCCATGTCAGATGGGCACATGCTAAGTGGTGAGGTGTTGTTGGGGTTCTCTATCCTGTCAGCTCTACTATGCTACCCAAGTTAGATGAGCTCATGCCAAATGTTGAGATATTTTTAGGGTCACTATCCCCACCTAATCCACCACTTTGACACCTTTTATTCTCAAGCTACCACATAAAATTTCTTGTAGGGATTCCTTTGAAGGTTGGCACCATGTAACTACCTGCCAACTAGCATAAGATCCATGAGAATTCCTCCAACTGGTACCAAAAGTACAAAATGGAGAAATCATCACACAAGGTTGCCTTACACTAAGATCTATCAAGTTGTCATGGTCCACATAGTTGGTATAAAAGGGGGCCCAACATTACTCCATACAAAATTACTAATCCACCCTAGACTAGTCTTTCAGTGACTTAATTGTGCAAAACATGGGCATGCCCTACTCTAATTTTACTTTAAAGTTATCAATTATCTAAATAGAACCCTTTATTTCTTCCACTACATTATCTACTTCAGTGGATTTAGCCTTAAGACTAAGCACGTTCATGTTTTTCAGTTCCTTTATAAAGGCCTCAAGCCTTTCTTTTGCTATTATTACCTCATCATCTAAGATCTCCCCTTAATCATTAGACTTTATTTAAAAGGTATGAAAGAGATCATACAAGTATTTCTCCTAGGTCTTTAATTAGTCACAAAGAATATTAACCTTTTCCATTACCTGAATGCACTCAGTCCTGCTCACTGAGAAGGAGTGTTGAAACAAGGTATCCTTTTCTTCCTTTTCCTTTTTAAGGCACACATCAATGACTGCTACCTGGGTGGTGAAGTTAAAAAATATAGAATATACTTCTTTGATGACCTCTTCTAGATTGGTAAAGAGGCCTTCAACCACACCCAAATGTTTGTTCAACTCTTTCCTTAGGGCCTCACAAGGGTCTTCTTTCTCCTCAAGCATTGACCTCATCTTTGGTAGTATCTTCTCTATGAGCGTGCAGACTTGATCAACTTATTTCATCCCAAAAGTATCCAAACCATCTAAAAGGGATGGTTATACCTATTCCATGTGCTCCAATTGCTATTTAATATTGAGATTTGTTGCCTAAAGATCCTTCTCAATTTCTTTTTCTATCTTTCTCTAGTTGCTAGTGTGAACATCATTGATGAAGTTTTTTCATGCCACTAAGGAGGCTATCTTGATTAGGGTGTTTGCATAGCACATGGGGTTCATATTGTGAAGATTAAGGAGGTGGTAATTTTTGACACTTGGATTTTCACCCTTGAGGAGATGCCTAACTCTCCTCATCTAAGTGGCACCATGGAGACATCCCTCTTGATATGGGTGACAATATTGAGAGATGAATCCCTAGAAGGGCTAGTTCCCTTGATGCACTCTTTGAAGCTCTTCTATACCTATCAAATTTTAGATGAAAAGGGATTAGGAAAAAAACTAACAAAAACAAAAAATTTGATACACCAACATGTATTATCCTCCTATTTGACTCAAAATCCACTACCTAAAGAAAACAAGACTATCTCACACAAAACTCATAACATAAGATGCATTGTCACATCAATGTTTCATAGGTTAGATTAAAGAAGGTATTTGATGTTTAGGAGGGTAATGGATGATTCCATGAAGGGATACAATCATGAAAAACTTCTAATACACCTATAAAATTAGTAAATAATACTAATAAAGATCCGTAACAACACACTTTCTATAAATTGGTAGACAACCAAGACTGACATGCTAAAAAATAAGATCTTTCACTAGGTAAATCAACAAGATCATAATAAATACTCAATAGAATATCATATGAGTGGAAAAATCACCTTTATATTTCTTTAAGAGTCCATCAAGTATAAATTTGGCTAGATTTTCCCCATCAACCAACACAGGTTGCTCAAAAGAGCCAAAAGAATGCATATTTATAGATTTAAGAGAAGAGTCAAGCAAAGGAATTCCAAATGTAACTTTGACATGTGTAAACTTGAGAAAATAAGTTAAAATTACATGTGGAAAAGAGGTGGGGTGATCCATGCCATCTCATGATGTCTACTAGTCCAAAACAAGTCATAAGAATAGTGAAAAGTGGCATAAAACCTTTAGACTTAGCATAGAAAACTATCTTCATGATTTTCCTTCTAAAACTACCTTATCAATACATATGGTTAGGTATGATGATGGGTATAATTATGAGGGGTTATAAAAAATCACTTACATTCATTAGATTATCCCTTGACCATTCCTATTCCTTTGGCCATGCATAATCATCCTTGGCAGTCTCAAAATAGCTCCTTTCCATGCACCTCCCACATTTGGCACCAAAAAACTTCCAATTTTGAAAAATTATCCATGAATAAATGGTAATTACACTTTTAAAATGTGTCTATACCATCAATTTTAAGAATTAAGCCTTAAAAGGCTTCCCTAGTTAAATTTCACCATTTTCCCTAAGTGTTTACTAGCTTTCCCACTATACTGGCTGAAATGAGAGAGGCGGTAAGTAAAATTATGAGTTGATATACCTAATAAAATGACCATGAGGACTTATAAAAATTTATAAACCTTCTCCCAAAAGTAATTTGGTCTCTTGAAAGTTCACCATGCCTGCATAACACATAAAAAGGTCAAAAATAGCCCAATTATGGTCTATTCCATATAGTTCCCTACACCTAAGTCACATGTGGAGAATACTTGGAGATTTTTCTGAATCATTTAAGTGGTTTCATTCCATATCCATTGTATATGGATGCTTAAATTTAGAACTTTCTCTAGTCGGGTCCTTATGAGGGTTTATAAGGGTTTTAGAGAGATTTTTAATCTTGACATTCATTCATAAATTTGGCACATTAGAAAACCTTGATAATTCCACATTTTATTATTAATTACTTCTCCATCATCCCCAATTATCTCAACCTACCATGTAAAGGGTTATGAAATAAATGAGTGTCTAAAGCCTTTGAGTCATTTTCATGTTTCTTGTGAGGGTCTGAGCACATCTTAGGCCAAAAATAGTTTCTTGGGAAGTTTATCTATAAACCAAAGGTTTTATAACTTATTTATATACCTTAAAAACGTGATCCAATCCCTATAATAGGTCACCTAGAGATTGGAATGAAACTAACCCTTGTTTTGAGACTAGGTCCTTACCTTACCAATGAGCCTGCTTGCACTTTTGATCTAAACAAATATTATTGACACTTAAAATTCAATAATATATCCTTAACACATGATTTTAACCCCAATATTAATTATTCAAAACACTATAATTCTTGTTATGGGTTAGAATTTTTAATGAGCTTGTATTTGGAGCTAGATTTGCATGTTTCCTCACTGGGTCTGCCTACAAACCTTCTTGTTTAGACAACCTTGTTTACATTCAAAAATTATAGACTTTTTTTTCATATTCCTCCATGTAACCCAGATATTAAAACCTTATTTAATAATCAAACTAACCTCTGGATCATTATTCATCACTTTTCTCCAAAACTACCATTTTGTGCATGAAAAAAAGCACCTTACCTCTGAGACAAAACATAAGCATATTTCCCTAATGTTTTGTTCAAATTTAATATTTATGAAGCCTAAAAATTTCTTTATTACCTAATTTACTAAATTATTTTTTCTAATTCCATGGTTATGGGGTCTAACCATCTCAATCTTCTAAAAAAAGGGGTCAAAAACCCTATTTTTTGCATATTTTTGCTCAAACCTCCTGATGGATGATCTTTCCAAAACACATTCATGATTATAATCTGTTTATAAATTATATCCACCCTCATTTCATTATTATTTAACCTTTGAGTTCATCAAAAACCTTTCTTGTTAGTGAAACCTCTATGTTTAACCCTTGAGTCAAGGGTTTCTCACCATGTACATACAAACTGAGTGTATTTTGCTAAGAAAAAAGGTATTTTTAATGTATTAGGAATTATATAAGATTAATTTTATGATAATTATTCATATTAACATTCTTTAAACCTTCCTCTTCTTCCTAAGAATTCAAACTCATATCTTGCTCTTTCCAAACTAGGACCCTGTCTAATTGTAACAATGAATAGGGGTGTTATATTTGTAGATGTATTTATTTTTAGGTCCTTAAAAATGTTAATACTATTAAATTTAATTCTTAAAAAGTTTTTCATGGTCAAATCAATCCCATTCATTTGGTTCTTAAGTCATACTAGCACTTTCAAGGCTTAACATGGCTCATTGCCTTCCACAGTCTTTTTAGCTTAGTTGTAGGTCATTTTATAGGTTTGGTTATATAAATAGGGTATATAAAACGTTATTAATCTACTCATACAAGATATAATTCATTATTTATCACCTTTAACCCATGTTATATGGTTAAAACCATCATAATCTTTGCCCAGCCTTTGACCTCCTTATGACCTCTATCTCAGTCCATATAGGGGTTGTAGGTGTACCTTGGGTTCTTGATAATTATTTGTGGGTTGGGTTAATTTCTCATGATCAATAGGTTTATAAAATTTCTCTTTATTTCACCTTAAAATATCAAATTCAAATTCAAATCATGAGTTTATGACCACTACCTAGTAACCCTACTGTAAGTGCAAACTTTGCCCTATGTACAGATAAGGTGTGGGCCTAGAAGGTAATTTTATTCAAATATATATTATATTAATAAATTTTTCTTAGGAATTTATTTTTAATCATTTATAATTGTTTACCATCCTTTTTCATAGTCTATGACCTTCAATGTGAAGTGCAAGGTGAATTCTCCTTCAAAACCCTGTAGGTTTCACTATCAATTTTTAGTGGTTTCTTGGACAACTTTGAACCTCCAAAGAAATCTCTCCCTTTATCATATATTCCTCAAAAATTTTTAATTCCTTATCCTTACTATGGAAAAAAAAACTTAGGCATTAAAATTTCATTTAAATCTCCTTTTTCTATCTCACATGATGGTTTCAAAAAGCAAGGGGTGCTTTATTTTGTAGTTTTAGGGTAGACAGTCCTAAAATAGTCCCTATATTCTTCACATGGTTTTACATATAAAATTGATATATTTATACCATATCATGAATTTAAAAAGCCTTTTTCATACTAATATCTCTCAAATTTCAATCTATTTCATTTCTTCATGTAATTTCCTGTAGGTTTCTTACTCAGCCACCTGTAAGTGAGCATTGGCATTCTCTTCACAGGTAGGGTATGAATATGACTAGAATATGTCAAGAAATGGCCTTAAAAACCCATTAAATATCATAAATAAACCATTGGAAACATATTTTTCATTAAATACACATATTGAACTAGCTTTAACACCAAAATTCTAATGTAGAGGACATTTTCAAACATATATATTAACTATCAAAGGTTGATAGTGAGGAGTAACTCAACCTTTTGGGTGTTTTTTGGACATGACAAAGGTTCAAACTTGATATAGTATTTACAAATGTGTCCTCATGTATTAAATCCTCTGAAACCACCTTCACTTTCATTTCTATGTAGAAAAAATTTCTTTAAGATGCCTGCGAGTGCTTGAAGCTGACAGTTTGTGAACTATCCAAGCCTATAAGAGGCTTCCTTGTCATTTTATTATCTATATGCTAGAATGGTGATGGATAATAATTATATTAGTAATTATAATCATGTGAAAACATCAAACCCATAAAAAAAGAACACAAGAATTAGAAACAAGCTCAAAAGGAGAGCCCTCATGATTGTAAATGCATAAAAGGATGCCTGAAGTCTAACTAATTATTCATATATGAGGAAGCAAAAAATTCAAAGTTATTATTATGGATTTTAATTACATTCAAAATAATATCCACCTATAGAATCACTCTCTCCATTTCCAGTTGTATGTCCCATGTCAAGTTCTTGAAGTTGACCCTTCCTTGCTTGCCAAGACAAGGAGGAAGGAAACGAAGTAAGAATTGAAAATATTTATGCCTTATCTAAAAACAAAATGTGTAAATTATTTTTGGGAGGTGAAGACGTACATAAATAATGTTTTCACTTATAAGTGAGATGATCCATTTTGTACAAGTGCCCAAAAGGCCCTAAAAATAAGGGGAAACTACCTTTCTCTACGCATAATTGATTCTTGGACTGTCATATGACTGATTTTTAAATTATCTAACCTACCCCACATTAACCATATCTTGATGACAAGTTTTTCTCTTTATCCCATCTATACAAGTCCTCTTTTTGGCTAAAAAAGTGTCCCCACAAGGCATATTTGATATATGTAACATGTTAAGGATAATTAAATGACTTAGAGAGGTCCTAAAACACATCCAAAACCATATTATGACCAAAATAACATAATTTATACCTTTGACCAGGTTTGACACTATTTGACTAGGCTTGAATTTCATTGACTTGATTAGTGCAAGGGGGCTAGACTTAAACTAAGGTTAGGCTAGGGATCAGTAAAACATCTAAATCAATATGAAACCCCTATATGACATGAATAAACTTATACAAAGTTTAATAAATGTAGGGGTTAACTCAAATTTGACCAAAGGTCAATTTTGGTCAACACTTTTGAAAACTCTTAGGGGTAACATGCTTACCTATGTTAGAGACTAGAAACCTTATCCAACCAAGGAAAAATGGAGTCAATAGATTCTTAAAGATGACTAACAAGGACATGCTAGATCAAAACACAAGTAAACACACCACACCAACCATAAAAATACCAATCAGAGATAACAAAAATAAGATAAAAGACAAACTCACACTTGTGCATGAGCACTTAAAGAACACAAGGAAAACAAGAAAATATGTACAAGGTAAGAGGATAAACTTTGTAGAAATGTTTGATGTGTATCCCATTGACTGGGATATGAAGCTCCTCTTCATCCAACTTTGAGAGTTGGAAAGCATTGTGTGACTTGCATTGAGTGATCACATATGAGTCACTCCACAAAGCATCAAAATTTATGTGTTTTCCAAGTTTGGCCCTATCTTCATCCCATTTTAGGCTAATGTCTCATTTCTTGAAACTTCTTGGCATGTATTTCTTGTTAAAATAATTCTTTGTTTGTTCCTGGTGAGTGGTCATAGTTTACATAGCTTGATCTCTTGTCTCTTCAAGCTCCATCAACTCACATAACCTAACCTCCATGCTCTCATTATCCATCAATTACAACTGATAGGTGAGGTCTAAAGCTGGTAACTCAAGTGAAATAAGTAATCTAGCCTCCCTTTCATAAACAAGTGTGTATGGTGAGTTCCTAATTGCTCTCTTTGGGTTGATCCTATCAGTCCAAATGGCTATCTTTAATTTGAAATGCCAATTCCTTTAAATTTCCTTCTTTGTCCTCTTTATGATCCTAATTATATTTTTGTTTGTGGACTCAGATAGTCTATTCCCTTGGGGATAATATTTGGAGGAGGTGTTAAGATAGATGTCATGCTTCACAGCCCATTCACTTGTCCTTGATCTTAGAAAAGATTAAGCATTATCTAAGATTATTATTGAAGGACCTCCAAACCTTATTACTATACCTTCATAAAAGTATAATATAGAGTTTTCATTTTCCTCCTTAAGGTATATATCCTCCACCCATCTTGTAAAGTAATCAGTAGTAGTCAACACCTATTTGTGACCAGCAATAAAAGGTGGATTGATTAGTCTTATGAAATCCAAACCGCACACGCATGAAGGGTTGCTCAAAATGGATTGGATTAAGAGTCAAGGAAACTAATTTTTGTTTGCCATAAAAAAGAGCACACTTTTGGCATTTTATTATCCAATCATGAGTGTCTTTAAACAAGATAGTCCAAAAGTATCTAGCCCTCATAATCCTAGCAGTTGTAGTTCTTAGAGAAAAGTGACCACCAGCTGGTTTATCATGTAATTAAAATAGTAATTTGTCAATATAATATAAATCAAGATACCTCAATAATACATGTAAAAATTCATTCATAAATAACACTCCATTAATAAGTACATAGGGAATGGATTTCAACCTAAAGTACCTTCTTCTATATCTATCAAGACCTTGTGGACACTCATTAATTTGGAGGAAATGAGTCATGTCTTGTGTCAAAATATTCATGGATGAAGGTAAATATGATATGGGGTCATCATAAAGTTCCAAAAAAACCTCCCTTTTCTCCTTCAAGTCTAAATCAAGATGTTCACATAAGCCCTTTCCCTTCACTAGCTTGGTTGTCTTGATTTCCACATCATACTCCATCACTTTGGTGATCCAACCTACCCTTTTCTCATTCAGATCCTTACTCAATATAAATTCCTTGACACTTGGGTGAGGCACAAGAATGTGAATCTTTTTATTTGATAACATGTGTTTAAACTTATTTAGGATCCTAAAAATTGAAATCACTTGTTTCTCAAAATTAGTATATCTTACCTCATAGCCTTCTAAACCTTGGCTAAAGAAGACAATATGTTATTCCAAATTATCATCATTTTATTGAGTCAACATGGAAAATATTACCTCTTGATTCCCAAAAATATACAAATTGAAATCCTTAGAAAAAAATGGACTTGAAAGAGTAAGATCTTGGGAAATGGCTTGTTTTTTCTCTTCAAAACTTTCCTTTCTCCTTCTTGTCCAAGTGAATAACTCATCCTTCCTTATAATGGAGGTTAGAGGCTTGACCAAGTTATAAAAGTTATGAAGGAATATCCTTATGAAATTGATCCTACCAAAGAAACTTTTCAAACCTTTCTTATGTTTAGGTAAAGATAATGCCAATATGGAATTCACCCTCTCATGATCAATGGATAAGCCCTTCTTAGAGACAATATGTCCTAGGATTTTGCCTTCATGGATAGGAAACACACACTTATTTGGGTTTAGAGAGATCCCAAACTCTTCACACCCCTCAAAAATCTTCCTTAGGTGTTTCAAGTGATCATTTTCTTCCCTAGAGAAAACTATCACATCATCAAGATATACCAATATAATTTCATTTATTAGTCCTTGAAAATCCATATCCATTTCATGTTGAAAAGTAGCACCAATATTTGACAATCCAAAATGCATCTTCCTATAGGAATATTACCCCATTTGGTAGTGAAGGCTATCTTGTATTGGTCACTTTCTTTCACCAAAATTTGATTGTACCTAGAATATTCATCTAGGAGAGAAAACCTCTCAGTACCTACCACAACTTGTATAATTTGATCCATAGAAGGGATGGGATAATTATATCTCAAAGATACTCTATTCTAGTCCCTAAAATCTACTCACAACTTGATCTCCCCATTCTTATTTCTAATAGGGACTAAGTTGGCCAACCAAGAAGAATGCTTGATAATGAAAATGATTCTAGATTCAATCAACTTGATGAGTTCTTTCTTCATAAGGGGTTTAATCTTAGCATTGATTGGCCTTTTTATTTTCTTGATGGGCTTGGCATTTTAATTTAGATCTATGGTGTGTTGATCTAAGCTTGGATCAAAACCCTTCAAGTCACTATACTTCCATGCAAAAACATCACTAAACTCCTTGCATAACTCAATTAAATCATGTTTCTCTTGAATAGTGGATACATTTCCAAGTGAGATTATATTTTATTTAAATATTTCTACCTTTTCATAGTTTTATTTCTTAGTAAACATACTTACCTTCTCCTTCTTTAGCTGGTCATCCTCATTGAATATGCTTTCAAGATTCATTAGGCCTTTGGGAAGTTTATTAGAATTTAATTGGAAAATCTTCCCTCCATATTGTTGTTTAAACTTGGAATAATTTTTAGTATAAAAATAATCCTCCTCTTGTATAAAAAGGGATATTATTTGGTCATTCTCAAAGACTTTACAATTGGTGACATTATCCGGTATAGAGGGCCTAACAATCACCTTTAGATCAAACTAAGATCTAATAGATACCAACCTATCATCATGATTGTTTTAATCTATTGGGATGGATGTGATGTTGAAGGCTTGGAAATCCTCCAAAATATCCCAAACTCTATGCTTATAAGACTTGAGAAAATATTTCTTGGTCAAATTTTGCCCTTTAACTTGGTTCACAATAAGCTCACTATCTCCATATACTTGTAGTTATTTAATTCCTCTTTTCATAGCCCATTAAAGGCCATGTATAAAGGATTAATATTTTTATACATTACAATTTCATGAGAATTATAATCTAAAAGTTGAATAGTACCTTTCTTTATAAGGTGAAACCGATATTGCTCCACCACCTACCCCAATCTTGCTTCTGGACCCATCAAAGAAGAGATGCCATAAACCATTCACATCTTCACTTAGATTCATTAGATTTGGTATGAAAGAGTCCTAATCATGCATATAGTACACCCCAAGACCATATTCTTTAATAAAATTATAAGTATCATGATCATAATTTTCATTTCCCCATTCATCTAGGAATAAATCAGAAACTCCCTCAAAGGAAGATGATGGAGATTGGTCAATGTGAAGTTCCTCTATCAATGATGGCATATTTAACATTTTAAACCTTATGTTAGTAGGTTTATAAGTTATTTTTATGAATATTTTCTGACTCAATTTTCACCTTAGTACCATACTTTGTCCTAAACACCATATAGGACCAATTAGTTGCCAAATACCCACTTATCTTAGATGTAAAATCTCTTGACATGCAAAGGGAAAAGTATGGAGGTAAATATACCACCACCACATCATGAGGAATAGAAAAAGTGGTACAATAATGAATGATTAAATTAAATTCTTTCACTATCCCTAAAGTTTTGGTTGGTGATCCATCTAATTTCAAGACTCCCTTAGTCGTTGGCTCATATTTGAAGCCTAGTTTATCCGTTATACATTTAGGCATAAATAAAGTACTATCCCCACTATCTATGATGCAATTATGAACCAATAAATCACTAATTAATATAGATATATATAAATGAGTATATTTCTCATTATTTTTCACTTGACCATCAATATATTGAGTTCCATTAACTAGAACCACATTGTTACTTCTAGATGGGCCAACTTACTTACCCAATCCATATAATTATTTTTAGAGCATATATTTTTACCCTAGTATTTTCAAAGAGTCCCATAATTAGATATTCATGTGAATCTTATTCATCTGGTCCACCACATTGATGAAAGGATTACTTACCTTAGGAATCTCTTTGGGAGCACTAGCATTTTGTGATTTAGCTTGTGGAGGTGGAGGTGTAGGAACTGACTTCATGTTTGGAAATATCTAAAAAAAATTAATTTATGAGTTTTATGAGACCCACTCACCATTGGAGATAATTTAGAGATAAAAATAGGTCCTTGATTGTCTCCTTGAGTTTATTTAATAGCCCTCCTTTTGGATCTAGTGTTAGAATACACACTAGCATTGATGTTACTTAGATTTTCCAAATGATTTATGGCACAAAAATCTCCCTCAAAGTGATTGATGAGGGTGGAATCAGATGGCACTTGACCATTTTCCATTCCATGTTTTATTCAAATCTCAAAATTTGGAACTTGTGACACTTGATCTCCTTGCATTCCTATAGCTTGATTGTGCATTTCATTTATATAAGCAACTTGCACTTGACCTTGTTCAAAAGATGGATAACATGTCTAATATTGAACCAAGTTATTTTTAGTAGGGAAAAGAGCTTTATAATATGAGGAAGGATTAGAATTTTATCTTTTATAAGGCCTATCTTGGGTGATTTGATCTTGTCCTTGGGTATTACCTTGAAAAAGAGGCTTATTGGTTTGTCTAAATTGATTGTAGGATTGGTATGGCCTATAAATTTGGTTTTGTTGAATTTTTAGGGAAACCAAATCATTAGTGACACTTTGAAACAAAATTTAGAGTTCATAAATATCATTTGAAGGAATAATTATAGATTTCTAATTACTAGGCAAATGAGTCAATCTCGATAATGTTACTTGACAAGGAGGCTGGAAATCAAGGAATAATGGCATTGGAGGCCTACAAATAATATTTCTTGACTGAATAAGAAAATTCTTAGAATTTATGGCTATCTCATAGGTATTAGGGAGTGTATTCCCACCCATGTATTGGATCATCATAGCTACATCACTATTTAGTGATTTTAGATAGTACAAGAATGCATATTTTGGAGTAGGCCTCGCAAGAGCTAAAATTTTATTCCATGTTTTTTGAAACCTAGTGTTAAAATATTTCATAAAACCATGTGGTTACCTCTTGATAGTGGTCAATTTCTCAACTAGAGATAAATGGTCACTCTTTTCCCCAAACCTCTTAGTCAATATATCTCCTAATTCATCCCATGAGCCAATGGAGTTTTGAGGTAAAGAACCATACCAATCTAAAACTTTAATTTTAAAAAACAAATCCAAAAATATAATAGCCACATTATCTTGGGTAATATTATGTATATTAAAAAAAATTATATATTTATAATATGTTTAATGGATCTAATAGGACCATATCCATTAAAATATGGAACACTCTTAAGGGTTCCTCCTGAAATTTGATCATATTGGGCAAGGTTTAAAGGAGATGATCTAGTGAAAGGCACAAAAGGTTATCTTATTTCCATCTTATAATGTGAAATTTATGTATTAGTTCCTAAAATAAACAATAATTAGACTTCTTAAACTCTAACTCTCTTGAATTAGGATGGGTATTCACAAACCTAAACCTTTTAGTAGAATATAAAGGTAATTGCACAAAATCAAAGAGTATACCTTTAGTAGCAGGCCCAATGGTTGATTTTGGCATGGAAATTAGAAAATTATCATCAACCAAAGACTTGAAATCTTCAATGGAGTCACCAGGTACTAAATATTGATGTTCTTGTAGTTGTAACTATGACAAGACCAACACCAATCTTAGATAATATTTTAGGACTTAGAAGTCCCACTGGGCATGCCAAAAACCATTGACAATTGTATTTTAAAACCTAAGGAGATGACTAACTCTACTTATCCAAGTTTCACCATGGAGACATCCCTCTTGCTATGGGAGACACTATTGAGAGATGAATCTCTAGAAGGGCTAGTTCCCTTAATGCACTCTTTGAAGCTCTTCTATACCTATCAACTTGTAGATGAAAAAGGATTAGGAAAATAACTAATAAAACCAAAAAAGGTGATTCACCAACATGTATTATCCTCATACTTGACTAAAAATCCACTACTTAAAGAGAACAAGACTATCTCACACAAAACTCACAACATAAGATGCATTGTCACATCAGTGTTTCATAGGTTAGATTTAAGAAGGCATTTGATGCTCAGGAGGGTAATGGATGATTCCATGAATAGATATAGTCTTGAACCACTTCTAAGACACCTATACACTTATAAAATAATACTAACAAAGACCTATAACAACACCCTTTCTACAAATTGCTAGACAACTAAGATTAACATGCTAGAAAAGAAGATCTTTCACATGTAAATAAATAAGATTCAAATAAATACTAAATATAATAACATGTGAATGGAAAAATAACTTGTATATTTATTAAATATTCTTTAAAGTATAATTTTTTCCAAAATTTCCCCATCAACCAACAGAGGCTGCTCAAAAGAGCCAAATGAATGCATATTTATAGCTTTGAGAGAAGAGTCAAGCCAAGGAAGTCCAAAGGTCACTTAGACATGTGAAAACTTGATATAATTAGTTAAAATTTCATGTGTAAAATATTTGGGGTGATCCATTCCATGTCATGAGGTCTACTTATCCAAAACGAGTCATAAGAATTGTGAAAAGTGGCACAAAACCTTTATACTTGACATAGAAAACTATCTTCATGATTTGCCTTTGAAAAATACCTTATCACTACATATGGTAAGTGTTAATGATGGGTATGAGTAAGAGGGGTTACAAAAAATCCTTAACATGCATTGGATTATCCCTTGACCATTCCTATTCTTTTGTCCATGCAAAATCATCCTTGACAGTGTAAAAATGGCTCCTTTCCTTGCACCTCCCACACTTGGCACCAAAAAACTTCCAATTTTTAAAATTAATCCATGAAAAATGGGGAAATACACTTTTAAAAGGTGTCTATATAATTATTTTCAATAATTAATCCTTAAAATGCTTCCTTAGTTGAGTTTCACCATTTTCCATAAGTGTCCACTAGATTTCCCACTAGACTGGCTGAAATGAGAGAGGTTGTAAGCATAATTATGAGTTTATATACCTAATAAAATTATCATTAAGAATTATAAAAATTCATAAAACTTCTCCCAAAAGTTATTTAGTCTCTTGAAAGTTCACCATGCCTGTACAACACATAAAAAGCTAAAAAATAGCCATGTTTTGACCTATTTCATATAGTTCCATACACATAAGTCATATTTGGAGAATAATTAGAGATTATTATACATCATTAAAGTGGTTTCATGGCACCTCAATTTCATCTGGATGCTCAAATTTCAAACTTTCTCTAGTTGGGTCCTTATGAGGGTTTATAAGGGTTTTAGATAGGTTTTTAGTCTTAACATTCATTCATAAAGTTGGAAAATTTGAAAAAAAAATTAATTCCACTTGTGTCTTCTTAAGGACCTTATAAATCATCCCAAAACAACTTATCCTACCATGCAAAGGGTTATGAAAGATATGAGTGTCTAAAGTTGCCCTTCGAGTCATTTTCATGCTTCCTATGAGGGTCTGAGCACATCTTAGGCCAAAAATGGTTTCTTGGGAATTTTTTATACCAAAAAAAGGTTGTTCACTTCTTTATATACCTTAAAAACATGTTACATCCCCTATACTATCTCACCAAGATCTTGGAATGAAATTGACCCCTATTTTGAGACTAGGTCCTTACCTTGCCAATGAGCCTACTTGCACTTTTGAGGCAAATTACTATTATTGACACTTACCATCCACTAATATATCTTTAAAATATCATGTTCACCCACATAGTCATTATTATAAACACTATAATTCTTGTTAAGGGTTATAATTTGTAATGACCTTACATTTGGATCTAGATTTTCATGTTTCCTCACTAGGTTTGCGTGCAGACCTTCTTGTCTAGACCACCTTGTTTACATTCCAACCTTATAGACTGTTTTTTAATGTTCTTAAATGTGTTACCAGATATTAAAACCTTATTTACTAATAAAAATTATCTCTAGCTCAGTATTCATCAATTTTCTCCAAAATTGCCATTTTTGTGCATGAAAAAAGCACCTTACCTCTAAGACAAAACAAAGGAATATTTCCCTAATTTTTTGTTCAAAGCGAATATTTTTTAAGATTTAAAATGTCCCAATTACCAAATTTACTTAATGGTTTTGTCTAATTCCATGGTTATGGGGTCTAACCATCTCAATCTTCTTGAGAAAGGGGCCAAAAACCTTTTTTTTGCATATTTTTGCTCAAACCTCCTCATGGATGATATTTACAAACCACATTCATGATTATAATACTTTTATACATTATATACACCCTAATTTAATTATTATGTAACCTTTTATTTCATAAAAAACCTTTATTGTTAGTGAAACCTCTATGTTTACCCCTTGAGTCAAGGGTTTCTCAACCTGTCTGTATGGATTGAGTGTATTTTGGTGAGAGACAAAGGTCTTTGGGTGTATTTTTAATGTATTTGGAATTATATCACATTAATTTAATTCTAATTATTCATATTAACATGCTTTAAACCTTCCTTTTCTTCCTAATAATTTAAACTCATATCTTGTTCTTTCCAAATTAGGACCCTACCTGACTATAACAATGAACAGGGGTGTTGTTTTTATAGATGTCTTTCTTTGGAGGTCCTTAAAAATGTTAATACTCTTAAATATCCTTATTTAAATGTTTTTCATGGTCAAATAAATCCAATTCCTTTGGTTCTTAAGTCATACTAGCACTTTCAAGGCTTAACATTGCTCACTGCCTTCCATAGTATTTTTGGCTTGGTTGTAGGTCATTTTGTAGGTTTGATTATGGAAATAGGGAAGATGAGACCTTATTAATCTCCTCCTACAAGTTATAAATCATTATTTATGACCTTTAACCCATATCATATGTTTAAAACTATCACAATCTTTGCCCAGTCTTTGACCTCCTTATGACCTCTATCTCAGTCTGTACAGGGACTATAGGTGTACCTTGTGTTCTTGATACTTATTTGGGGTTTGGGTTCCTTGATAAAAAAAATTGGCTTTCAATATTTCTCTTCTATTCAAATTTAAATATCAAATTCAATTTCAAATCATGATTTGATGACCACTACCTAGTAACCCTGCTGTAAGAGTAAACTTTATCCTGTGTACGGATAGGGTATGGGCCTAGAAGGTTATTTTATTCAAATATATATTCTATTATGACATTTTTCTTAGGAATGTATTTTTAAGCATTTATAATTATCTCCCCTTATTTTTAATAGTCTAGGACCTTCAATGTGAGGTTCAATGTGAATTCTCCTTCAAAATCCTGTAGGTTTCACTATTTTATTTTTAGTCTGTTCTTGGACAAATTTGAACCTCCAAAGACCTCTCTCCATTTATACTATATTACTCAAACCTTGTGAATTCATTTTACATACCAGGGAAAAAATTAGGCTTTAAAAGGTCATTTAAATATCTATCTATCTCATGTAATGCTTTCAAAAATCAAGGGGTGCTTTATTTTGTAGTTTTAGAGTAGACATACCTAAAACAATCCCTATGTTATTCACATGGTTTACCATCTAAACTTGCTATCTTGATTCCATATTATGAATTAAAAAATCCTTTTGTAATACTAATATCTCTCAAATGTCAATCTATTTCATTTCTTCACGAAATTTCCTATAGGTGTCTTAGTCAGCCACCTGTATGTGAGCATTGACATTCTCTTCATAGGCAGGGTATAAATATGACTAGACTATGTCAAGGAAGGGACTTAAAAACCCATTAAAGAGCATAAATAAAGAATTTGAAACATATTTTTCATCAAATACATAGATTTAACCAGCTTTAACACCAAAATTCTAATGTAGAGGACTTTTGCAAACATATATATTGAATATCAAAGGTTGATAGTGAGGAACAACTCAACCTTTTGGGTGTTGTTTAGAGATGCCAAAGGTTAAAATTTGATCTAGTATTTACCAATGTATCCTCATGTATTTATTCCTCTAAAACCACCTTCACTTTCATTTCCACATAGAAAAAATTTATTCAAGATGCCTACAAGTGCTTAAAGTTGACAGTTTGTGAACTATCCAAGCATATAAGAGGCTTACTTGTCATTTGATGATCTATATGCTAGTATGGTGATGGAAAATTTGTGTAGGAGTCATTATAATCATGTGAAAAAATCAAACCCATCAAAAATAAACACAATAATTAGAAATACGCTTAAAAGGAGACCCCTCATGGTTGTAAATGCATAAAAGGTTATCTAGAGTCTAACTGATTGTTCATAAAAGAGGAAGCACCAAATTAAAAGTTATTATTATGAATTTTAATTAAATTTAGAATAGTATCCACCTATATAATCACTCTCTCCAACTCCACTTGTAAAACCCATGCCAAGTGCTTGAATTTGACCCCTTTTTGCCTGCCAAGATAAAGATGAAGGAAAAGAGATAAGAATTGAACCTTTTTATGCCTTATCTACAAACCAAATGTGGAAATGATTTTTGGGAGGTGAAGAGGCACATAACTAATGTTTTCACCTATAATTGAGATGATCCATTCTATATAAATGCCTAAAAGGCCTTAAAAATAAGGGGAAGCTACCTTTCTCTAAGCATAACTAATTCTTGGACTATCATATGATTGATTCTAACATTCTATAACCTCCCCCATGTTAAGCACATCCTAATGACAAGTTTATATCTTTAACCCATTTATACAAGTCCTCTTTTTGGCTAAAAAGGTGGCCCTAAAAGTCATATTTGATATATGTAACATGGTAAGGATAATTAAATGACTTAGAGAGGTCTTAAAACACATCCAAAACCAATTTAGGACCAAAACAACACAATATATACCTTTGACTAGGTTTGACCCTATTTATCTAGGGTTGACTTTCATTAACTCGATTAGTACAAGGGGGATAGACTTGAACCAAGGCTAGGTTAGGGATAAGTAAAACATCTAGATCAATATGAAACCCCTATATGACATGAATAAAATTCTAAAAAGTTTAAAAAATGTAGGGTTTGACTCAAATTTGACCAAAGGTCAAATTTTCTTAACAATAATCATGCCCTTCCTCAGGATTCTTAGCATTCTAAATTGCCCTTATTATAACCTCAAATTTAGATTTGTCCATGTAGAAATCTAGCACCCAAGAAACCTGGTGGTACATCAATGTCATGATAGTCTTTGGTGGCATGTACTCCATCATGTAAAATTTCTCATCTTCCTTACTCTTACTATGCCCTTTCTTTATTTCTTGGCTCATATTCCTCATCCTCACCGAACTCTTCATCTTTGTTGGCACTAGTGCCTTCTTTTTTTCCCTTCTTTTTCTTTTCCTTCTTCTCTTTCTCCAATGTTATACCTATTATCATGTTTTTATTTTAAGGGTTCTTCTATGGACTTTTCCACTCATCCATGTCTTCTTGCCATGGATTTGTCTCCTTCATTTGCTTTTTTGAGGTGCTAATATCACCTTCTTTAAGTTCAAGCACCCCTTCAGAGCTAGGGTGTGCCTATTGTGCAAATTCTTCTACTATTTTGGTGGAAGTACTAGGCACCTTTTCTGGTGTTCTTTTCTTGATTTTTCACCCATGGTAACCTTCTTCTCCTCTTTTTCCTTTATCATCTTTGTCATTTCCTCCTGGGCTACTTTCTCCTCATTCTCCTTTCTCCTAGCCTTCTCCTCTTTGGCCTTTCTCTATGCCTCCTCTTTCTTGGCCTTTTCTTTCTCTTCCTTCCTCTGTATAGTTTGGGCTTCACACTTATTTTCTCTTGATCTTATTTCCTCAGGCTCTAGCTAATTGATCTCAGCTTGAGATATGCCCTTGGTCTTAATTTCATCACACTTGTAGTGCAACCTTAGTGATATATCAATACACCCTTGGTCCAAGACCATGTCCTTCCATTGGTGTTGTAATTCTTCTTCCATTAGCATGATTTAATGGGTTTCCTCCTCAAGTTCTTTTTCCATTTTTCCTTCCCTAATTCCTTCTCCTATATGTGCATTACACTCTTCCTCTTTTATTTGTTCTTTTGCCTCCACCATTTTTATGACTTATTTTGGCACCCATACCTTTGTCATTTATTCATTTTTTCCCCATATCTCATGTGCTATTTGTATTTTGGCTTCATTAAATCCAAGTTTCCTCAATCTCTACTTTCACTTCTCTGACTCAATTTGAGGTGGTAGAGAGTGGGTCTATTCAATTGATGATGACTCTTCATCCTTGGGTACAATGTAAGTGCCCCTCCCACTCTCTTCCTCCTCCAACTTCTCTCCCTCATAGTCATCCTCTTCCTCAAATATAATAATTATGGGCATGAAAGAGGGATCCTTCCCCTTCTTTTTCTCCTTTGCACTAGGGGAGGATTTGCATGTGAATCTCACCTTATTCTTAGAGGATTTTGAAGTAGATGCTTCCCCTTCTGAAGTGATCTTTAACTTTATCCATTCCTTTATTTCCTCTAAATTCTACCCTCTTTTCTTCTTTGGAGAATTTTTATTTTTGGTGGGTGTTGGGGTTCCTTCATTTCTGATCTAGACTGGGGAGTCTTTTCTCTACTCATTGCTAGAATTAGCACTAGAATAATTCTTCCCTGGATTCATATCATAGTAAATTACATGGATGAAGCCAAATATTGTGACATCTTGAATGGGATCAATGTTCATGTGATCTGAGGCATCTTCTTCATCTTTTATAGCTCTTCATTCTACATGAGGAAACCTGCACCACAACCTTTACCTTTTTACATCTAGTTCCTTAACTAGAATCTCCATCTGATACACATTTATGATATAGTGTAATACATCCATAAAGTACTCTACCAAGAAGGTGAAGGGGAGATTCAACCATCCCAACCTATTTCCACCCTTTAGCATTAAGTGTATGATGTAGTAGTGTTTCATTATGGTGAAAGTTGTAATCCTAAACATACTTTAGGGGAGCCCTTGGGGGATGCACTAATCCAGTCCAAAGGATTCAATATACTTTTCACACCAATGCATTACATGCATCTTATACTCAAGTCTGAAGGTGGTGGGGTAGGTGTAGTTCTTATACTTCTACATAGGGGATTCTTGGTGTTCTAGGAAGACCTAGAGATTGTCTTCACTCCCATCCAAGATCTTAATTTCCTCCATCATGATTAACATGAGTATGGAACCCCACCTAAAGGTCCCCTTGGTTCTATGGAATTCTAAGACATTCTTTATCAACTCCTCTATGATGAACTTGGTGACATTGAATTGTAAGCCTTGCATTATGTGATAGGGAATGCAGAAGTATGCCTTTGACACATATATCCATGGACTCCTAAACATAATTTAAAACTCAAGAGGCACACCGTTGACCTCATTTTAAGGTCTTCACACTTTTTAATTTGGAATGAAAAACCCCTCTTGAAGTATTTGAGGATATTTTGGACACGCTCTACTTATTCGTCATCATCCATTATTTGATGGATGTTTCTATCAATGTCTATGAGCCTAATTATCCTTTTGATCATCTATGAAAATATATTCATACACTATCCTATAAAACATATGTAGTCTTTATGGATACATGAGAGAAGGAACTAGATAATTTCCTCTATCTTTTTGAAGGAAGGAAACTCATAAAGCTGAGTTACACTAGAAATGGTCAACTTAAATCAAGACATCAAGTAGGGCATCACCTCTTGGCATCTTGTGCCCTATGTTTACCATCCAGTCTTGCACCAAGTCTTGGAAGTGACTTGACATATGATTATTGTATTCCTTGAGTTGTTAATTATGTATAGATGAGTGTTAAATTTCCCCCACCTAAACCTTTGGGGGAAACTACATAAATTGGTTTGACATCTTTGTTAGCACCTTGATGTCTATTTTAATGATACTAATAGCCTCAATTATCTATGCCTTTATTTTGGTAGTAGATTCTTCTTAAATTATATTTACCCACTTTGGTTCTAGTTGTATTGGTGTAAAGCTTACTACCTTCCTTTTCTTCACCATCTTAAAACAACTTGTGTTGAACCTAAGGAGGTGTGGCTTGCCAAAGCCTCAAATGGTGTTTGGTGCTTATATAATCATGGGATCTATGATTATACTTCTTGACTCCAAGCTTCACTAGCTATTAATGGTGGATTGAGTGACAACTTCCTACTTTAACTCAATTCTATATTCAAATATCTCTCTCTAACCCTTCACATTGGCCTCACTATGAACACACTCTTTCTCACTATGTTTCTATTCACTCTAGGTGCTTGAATCACTCAAAATATCACTATGGTAGGATTATTTATCTTTGGATCTCTGGTTTCTTTCTATATTTTCTCTAAGTCTTAGAGTTAAATTAAACTTGGTAACCTAAGAAAGTTTTTAATTTACCATTTTATACCCTTCTCATATCAAATACTATCATTAATGCAGGCTTACTGTCATAGGCACCTCAATTTCTTGAAAAACATGAAAATCTATGAAATCCTTGAAAATATATTATCTTTTATGCATTAAATGCATATCTTTATACCACTACCATGAACTCATTGAATTATCTCTAATGGATTTTTTGGTGAAGTGACGTGTGGTTCAAACGGTCACTTCTTACTCATTTCTTAGTAGATACCATTTGTCTTAGATGTTTTAATTCTACACTTGTGCAATTTGGCATGAACTTTGCTTCCTTATGGTAACTTGGGTACAGCATCTCACATGCACATGATTCAATCTCCTTGGTTTCACTTTGTCTTCTAGCTACACTCCTATTTCAAGCATGCTTCCTTGCCTTGGTTGATTTCCTATGCATTATCTTACCTTGGCCTATTCTACCCCATATAAATCCCTTGAATTGGCCCTCTAATGATTTGTTTCTCTTTAGATTATCTTGCACACTAATAGATTTTTCATCTTTAATTCTTACTTATACTCAACCATATTCAACATTTTCAATTCTTACCTTCTGAAGTCTCTAGCACTAGTTAAATTAGTGCACTTGATCACAACTATGGCATAAAAGTAGCACCAAAATGGTTTGTTCTTGGGACTTTAAGTGCCCTATACTATTCATCTTGTGTACATATCTATATTGTTGCTTTTTCTTTCACCTGGTAAGCTTCCCGCACCCACTACTTAGATGTCTAGCCTTATACGCTTATGAGTATAAGTGCTCGACTCACTTGATTGGAATTATGCCTGAAGTGATAAAACATAAGTTCATGTGGCTGCCATGTGCTACTCATTACCTCTATACAATATACAAGGAACAAAACCAAAAGAAAGGAATGGTTTGGCTCATGCCAAAATTATTATGTTCAACTCAATTTCAAACCAACCAGTGACCAAGAAATTAGAATTTTCATGGTGCAAGCTCCAACCTACTGCCTATATGGCTTTAGTTGATTACCATTGAAATTCCTAGGGATAATTTCATTAGTTAACATGTGTAATTTACATGTGCCTATCTCCAATATATGGTAGATTATGTAGGGGACCATCCACCATATTTGTAATTTGCCTAAGTGCTTGAAGTACTTGGAATCATAGAGCAACACCAATGTTCCTTTAGTCAGCTCTTTATGCTTGATATGCTTGTAATGTCAGCACTTATAGTGCACGTTCTTAATATATTGACTCCATTTAGCTTGGGTGCACTTCTCATCCAAGTGTTCCAAGTCTTCCAACCTTATGCTTAAGGATTTTTGGTCATCCAAGTGACCAATCTATGCAATGTGTAAGGAGGGCACCATGAATTACATGGGAAGAATTTTTTTTGTTCCAAACACTAGTTTAAATGGTGTAGCCTTATTTAGGAACTTGTATGTCATGTAGTATACCCAAAGTAACACTGAAACAAAATCATCCCAATCTTTGTGACCAACATTATATATCTTTATTAGGCACATTTTCATAATCTTGTTGAAGGCTTTAGATATGACATTGTCTTAGGGATGATATGGGGTAGTCTTATGGTGCATCACCATATACTCAGTTAAGAGGATGTACACTATATCATTGATGAAATGAGTGCCCCTATCACTAGTCAGACTTAATGGGCACCCATACTAGCTTATGATGCTATACCATATAAAGCACATGTTTTTATAGTTGTGTAATATTTGGTTGGTACGACTTTGGCACACTTGGTAAAATAGTCAGTAGCCACTAAAATATATCTATCACCTATGCACCATGTTGTAGGAGTGATTATCCTAATGAATTCAATGGCCCATTTCTCAAATGGTGCCTAGGCAAGGATGGGGATGAGGGGCATCTCATCCTGGTAGTTGGGTTTACTAGTTCATTAACATATGCTACATGCCTTGGTATTTCCTTTGTATCTTGGAACAAACTTAGCCACATAAGCCTAATTGAAACACCTTGTGTGTTATTTTATCTTCAATATAATGGCATCCTATGATCCCTTCATGTACTTAATATAGGATGGAATCCCATTAATTTCCAACACACACTAGTGTAAGACTTCATCTCTACTCAATTTGTATAGCTTCCCTTCAATGAGCTAGAACAGGGTGGCATGAACTATAATTTATTTCTTCTCCTTAGATGATAAGGATTGGGGCACAAACCTAGATGTTAGGAAAGTGGCAATCTCTACTAAATTTATAGGGATGTATTAGAATATGTATAGCTATGCATCTGGAATGTCATCCTTAATTGGTGTTTATATATCCTCAAAATTTATGTACGATAAATGGTTAGGCCCCAAGTTATACTTTCTAGGTTTGACAATAACTAAGAACTAGAATTTTTGGAATAGAACAATCTATCTACATATGCACCCTTGTAAAATAGGCTTATTCACAAGGTATTTGAGCACCTCGTGATCAATGAAAAAGATAAATGGGGTTACTAATAGATATTACCTAAATTTTTATAAGGTATAGACCATTTTTAGGACCTCACACTTGGTGGTGGTATAATTCTACTTTGCTTGCATCAATTTATTATTTATAAAGGAGATGGGGTGGGCCATCTTGCCCTTACTTGGTTGCACCAATATGGTGCCAATGGCAGACTCTAAAGCATCAACATGGATGTGGAAAGGAGTATTCTAGTCTAGAAATTATATAATTAACATGCTAGCCAACTTTAGTTTGTGTTTTAAAGGCCTCTACTTGTACCTCACCCTAATAAAATGGACCATCCTTTTTCAAGAGCTCCTCTATAGGCATTATTATCTTTGCATAACTCTGATTGAACTTCTTGTAGTAGCCATAATGCCCTAGAAAGGTGATTTTTTTTCTGCATGGAGGGAGTTTAGAGCTAGATTATGATGGCTATCTTCCATAGATCAACAAGCAAACCATCCTTGTAGATGATGTGCCTAAGGAATGTCCCAAAGGGGGTGGTGAATACAAACTTATTCATATTCAAGGATATATAGATCTACCTACACCTCTCAAACATGAGGCATAGTTTGTTATAGTGGTATTTTATACAGTGATATATAGTCTAGTCATCAAGATACACTTAGAGGAACTTATGGATAAAATATTTGAAAGTAATGATCACTACCCTAGAGAATACAAATGGTGCAGATTAAGTCCAAAGGGTATCACATTATAAGTAAAACAACCCCATTCAATCACAAAGGTTGTTTTAGGCTTATCCTCCTCCTCTATTTACACCTGATGGTAGCCCAAAAACCCATCAGTGAAAGAGTAGATTTTGCAACCTACAACTCCATCCAGGGCCTCATCAGTGAATGGGGTGAGGAATAAATCATTGATGTAATTAGAGTTTAATAACCTATAGTGAACATAAATCTATATATGACCATCCTTTGTGATAATGATGACCATTAGGGTCACCTATTTATATTCTTGTATAGGGTAGATGATTCTAGATACTAACATTCTATCAATCTTCATCTTTACCTTGGTGTGAAGATTGGGATTCATTCGATATAGACACTTCTTGACTGGCCTCATGCCATTCACCATCTTTATGCTCATTTTTACAAGGATATGGTGAGTGCCCTTCATATCCCAACATTTGCATGGGAATAAGTAGTAAAATTCCTTCAGGAGGTCTATGATTCATGTCATCTCTACCTCAAACTAATAAGTGCCTATAGTGGCAATATTTAGCTTGCCTTCTACACTAACGTCTATTCTAGTGGTCTTAAGAAGTGCATGATAGGGTTCATTCTTCTCCTGATGGGAATCATCAACTTGCCTTATCCCCTAAATTATTTCAATTTTAAGATGCCTCAGATCATCTTCATTTGGAGTGCTATTATGTATAAGGTGCATAAGTTTTTTTATTCATATTAGAGACTTCTGATTGTGCTCTTTCTAGGTATTGTCATCTTCCTCACTGGAGTCACATTGAGTGCTCACTCTTCAAAGAATGTCATGAGCGCTAGTCCTTTCTCCTTGAAAATATCACTAAGGCATTCTTCTAGGATGGCAGTGTCCTTAAACATTGCCCTACAAATGAATTATAGTGGCTCTAGTAGTTCTAAGCTCTACAAATAAAAGGAGGTGTACATTAACCTATCATTGAGTATCTCATATTTCCCTATCTCATGATGCATTTCATTTACAATGTATCATAATCATGAACATGTCTTCAAGGTCTTTTAAAAGGAATATAACCACAAGCCTCTTGGTGCATTCTCACTATAGACAGTCCAAGTTTCTTCACATAAATGCACATGTATGATTCGATTAGAATCACTAGAGTAAGTAGGTATGTCCAAGTCCTCATTACTCTTACCAAATAGAGTGCATATTACTACCTTTACATCTTGCCATGTTGGAAAGTTAGGTCTCTGTACCACCCACTAATGAGGAGGAATGCACTTCAAGGTAAGCACTAGTGTGCCCATTCGATCTATTTCCTTGGGGATGCAAGCTTTAATGTCATAGACATACCTTTTTATGGGCTATCTCCCTTAATACTTTGAGAGTAATAAAAACTTCTTTTTACTTAATTGGAGTACCCTTTTCTCCACTTTTTAGGCATAGGGAACCCATTTCTTCTTAAAGTGCTCAATCCTAATTAGCCCTATCCTGATTGGCCTTGGTGTAACTATGTGCACTAGGAAACACCTTCAACTAATGACCTCATAGACCTCTTTAACCCATCACTCGTAAGATACATTAGTTTTATCAGAGGCTGATTTTCCATCCTTCCTTCAAGCATGACTTGGTCATTAAGGTTGAGCTTCTTGGTGCCCTACACCATGATGTTATAAATGTGGTTGATCTCATCCTCAAGATTAGCACATTACACATATGTGAGACCTTGGTCACTTGATAGAGGGATCACCACCCTCTCTTTGCCCTTTTTAAAATTTATGTAATGCTTCTTAAAGTGCATGTTTGTGTTATTTGTATAGCACCATGGGCTACCCAAGAGCGCTAGATAGTTGTCCTCTACCAACTCGATGACCTCAAAGTTGGATTGGAACTTGGTACCCATAATATATACAATGGAAACCTTTAATATCCCAATAGGTTACACCTGGGTTTTGTTCACCATGAACAACATGTAAGGTGAGGGCCTCAATGGTGGATATCCCATCTTCTCCTAGGTGGTTTTGGTCAAAATATTAACCTCAACACTCATGTCTAAAATTACTTCACAAACTGACCATCCATTGATGGTGGCATTGATAAATAACTCTTGGTCATAATATACATTTTTATTATGCCTTACTTCATGTGCCTGATCCATATGAAACATATAAAATTCAATAATTTGATGCATAAACTCTTCTTTGGTTTCTACCCTACATGCTTCAACAACAAATATTTTAGTAAGGGAAACATCCCTTCAGTTTGTAAGAGGCATAGGATCTTGGTCAACTCTTACACTTTAGCCTCCTCATTGTCTTATCTTATATATGAAGTGGTGGCCTATGCCTATAGATATTTAGCTAGCTAGAGTTTTCCTTATAAATTCTATATCACGCTCATGGATTGATATAAGATATCATTTTATCATGTAGGGATAGGATATGACACAAATTTTGGCTCCAAATGTGTTATGTTCTTAATGTGGCTTGATTCACCATACTCCAAGCATAGTTCTTAGGTTAGTGAAGTGGTTGGCTGAGTGGTGAACCCACTTCAAGCTATGGCTTGCATCTTAGGTAGCTTCTTGTGAGTCTATTGTGGCTTGGGTACCCATGTTTATTCTTTAGATTTGTGCCCAACCATTGTGTCACCTTTGTTTGGTCGACCTTGAGTCAAATTTTTGTATAAGTTTGAGCACTTCTTGATTGCATGTGGTCCTCAATAATAATTGCACATTGGGTGTATGGGGTAGTCACACAAATAATGCTCAATTGACCCATACTTGTAACATGATCATGGTGGGAATATTCCTCCACCATGTCCTCCTCCTCACCTGTGTACACCTCATTGGTTCCCATAACCCATATTATGCTAGCCATAGCCCTCATTTATTTGACCCACTTGACCACCAGTTGATGTTATCACCTACCTCACACCTCTTTCCATGTTTTAGTGTATCTCATTAATGACCCAATAGTCTATTTTGGAATGCATATAAGCATTATACATATTACAATAAAGGGTTATGTTTACTTGTTTGGTGCACTATAGCAAAGGATATTTTTGAGAGTCATGTGGCCCATGAAAAACTTCATAGTTGAGGACTAAGGCACCAACATTTCTTCATAGGAAATTATTCTTGTTATGCCCTTTCATTTCATAATCGATGCACCATAGCCTAGTGTGAGTATCATGCACCAAACCAGTACTAAGATTCTATAGCTAAGAGGCCATTGACTGATTTTTGCCTATATGAATGGGCTAATCTTGGTATCAATGTTGCTTACTACCTTAGCTTATAGCATGGCTTCAAGTGCTTCATGGGGGTCCATGAATGTCTTCATAGATAACACTCATCTAAAGGGTACTATTAAGCCTCCAAAAAAACATTACACATGTTGGTAGGGGTGAATTCCATACAAAATCTTAGAGAGAAGAGTTTTAAACTATGCATCATAGAGGCACACACTCTCAGATAAACCCTATCTAATTCATTTGATCACCATAATTCTCTACTGCTCAAATTGGAGGATATCAAAAAATTTCAAGAAGGCTTCCTTCATCATATTATAATCAACCATATCCTAGTTTGAATCAAATTTATGATACTAGGTATGGGCATGATCCAAAAAAGTGGTCACAAACTATGTTACCTTATGCTTGGGTTGAGTGATGCCCCAAGTGCACTATTTTAACTCACACTTCAACACATACTCTATGACATTTATAATGCCATGATACTTAGGCAAGTACATTACCATCTCATAGGATATAGGTTGAGGGGTTGGTACCAAATTATGAGGTGCCTATCCCCCTTATATTTATGTTGTAAGTGGCCCTCTAGTGCCAATTATAGGTTGGGGCATTGACCCTATCATTTTTGGCTACACTATCAAACTTGTCAGTGTAATAATGCTTACTTGTGGCATCATGCCACTTCTTATGGGTTGTTACCCAGTTGATGTAGCTAACATCCTCTGCATGGAAATACTTTTGCCTATGTTAACAATTCCTAGATTGGTGCTTGTTAGGTTCTTCATATATTCACTCAGGACTTTTTAGGGAATCACTTGTTCAATAATAATCTCTTGATCCAAATGTTGAATCCTATCAAAGTCAATGTCGATAATAGGTTTAGTTACCATTATTTTTTATTTTGGTGGAGAATCTAGTGTGTGATCTTGCACTTTAGGTTTAAAGTGGGTATGTTATTTTAGTGCATTCTCAATCACCACATATTATAAGGACACACTACATCCTATACCTAACTACTGAGCTCAGTTTCTTGCTTCCTCCTCTTTATCTTCATGTTGTTGTAATTTAAGGGATCCTTACCCATGTCCTTCCTACTCACTATAGGTCCTCTCGACACTTCCAAGTTTAAATCCTCCATCATCTTACACCTTTACTTCCTATATTTCAACTTTTAGAGCTCACAGGTGTTAGGTTTCTCATCCTTTACCATCACACCTCACTTATACTTCCCTTTTTCACCTTCTACACTTGCTCATATACATAAGGACTTTAGCCTTCCATTCTAACAATTTCTATACTGTAATCCACCATAAGCTTCTTCAATTTGATTTTGAGATTTCTTATATATGTGCCCCTTGGTTTACTAAGAAAATCATAGTCTAATTCTTCAGGACATGAGAAGGTTAATACTATGAACTCCAACACATAGCTATTCAATGTGCCACTCTACCACTTATCTATAGACTGTATCAAAACTTCATCCAAGCTTCCAATCCTCTTTACATGCTCTACAATCCACTCAAGGTGTTGGTCATAGATTTTCCTTCTATAAGTAGTGTAGGTGACTAGCCATCAATATACATGCTCAGGTAGCTCACAAAAGAACACCTCATATAGAACATCATATAGGTTTGCTTGCACCCATTTCCTTGGCTCCTATCCTTTACATGTGGGATGCTTCTATGTAAAACTATCTTCTAGTTTCTCTATCTAATGCTTAATGTTCTTGAGCGATATTTAGAGCATCACTCTATTTCACTATTGTATCAACAAAATTCAACATAGGTCTCAACAATAGAGCCAAAATATTATAGAAAACTTTAGTAGATTAGCTTTTATGCTTAGTCATGCACTTAGCTATCAAACCAAGTCAGTTCTAGACTTGATGGAGATATAAATGAGTGTAGACACCGAAATCATGTCTAACCCTTGTTCATTCCCCCCCTTGGTCCATTCCTAACCCATTCCTAAACCATGCAATTACTAATTTAAAATAATAAACTTATTTTGAATTATTAACCCCCTCCTTTGACACATCACCCATGACACCTCGCCTAGGACACCTCGCCTTGGACTAATTCCCACCTTATGACTCACCCAAGACCTATTCTTACTCCTTTCCAACTGCCTAACCAACTCTCATGCGTATTTAGCCTAACCTTTGACCAATTCTCCAATGAATCTTGCACCTGGCGGATGGAAGACAGGCTTGCTAGGCCTTTTACTTGCTTTGCACCCGCCGACGTCGGTCGCCTATCAGCCAACGCCGACGGGATCGCCGACGTCAGTTTACTTAAACCGACTTCTCTCCCTCTTTCCGGGCTAATCACAATTTCTAATCAAAAACTTCTAATCACAACTTTTGAATCTCAGGCACTAATCACGAATCTAGAATCTGGAGTCTGGGACCATCCGGCACTCTGATCATCAATCCACTCCTTGACCCTGCCAACCTCTCAGCCAAGCTTCTCACTCTCTCTAAAACAGGGAATCTACCTCAACAACTCCATCAGCAACAGGTCTTCACATTGGCAACACCAGCAATAGGTACAAGATCAACACCACTCCTCCAACAGGCACAGGTAAGTATTATGTTTGTTTTCATTGTGTTTTCTATCATTTGTTTCTAAACTAGATTCAGCACACCCTCAGACCAGACTATCAACCAGACCCAAGTCTTTATTCCTCTGTCTCCTTATTGACCTCTTCTATCCCTCTACGCATTCAACCAGACTCTCTGCACAGACCCACGGACCATTACTCAAAACCAGACTCTTAGACTCAGACCCCTAGACCATTCAACCAGACTCAGATTATTCTCTAGACCATTCTGTACATCCACAGACCAGAAACTTGACCAGACTTTGACTACAGGCCACTACCCCGACTGACGTCGGTCACTTCCCCAATCGACGTCGGCATACTAACCGACGTCGGCAGACCCTCAACAACCGATGCCGGTATGACCACCGACGCCGATGACTGTGACCAAGCCGACAACATTTTCCAGGTAAGCTTTTGCTTCCATTTCCTTTTCAGTTTTCTATCATTTCAGTCTTTTTAGCATTCTGTCTTTTGTCAGACTTTTCTTTTATCGACTAGTGGGTTAACCTCCCTTAAGGAAGTTCTCATACTTTTGGCAACAGGCTTTTGCTTGGCAACCCACCATCTATCCATCTAACGCCTTTTTGTCCAAGTCTCTTTCTTTGCAGGTGTCATTCCTCCACAGCCAAAGAGGAGTTCTCACAGCATCTGGATTATGGTGCGCACGACTACATCTAGGTATCTTCTAACCTTGACCATTTCTTAAGTTTCTTATTTCTTCTTTGAATGTAGAAAGCGAAATTTAGCATAGAAACATTCTAGCACGCTCGGTGGGACCTTAGGTTCCTCCTTGGGTTCCTTTTCTTTTCATTCATTTAGGTGCATTAGGTTCTTCCCTTTTTGCCTCTTTCGTCTCTTCTTAACGACATCATAAGCAGGAATAAAAAGAATCTTTCTTTCTTTTCTTGCATTTCTAGACTATTCCAAAATCATACTCTTGAACCCTTTCTCCATTCGTCTTCATATGAACAAACACTTCGACTTGGACTTAAAACTTATTACATTGCATTTCTGCTTGCTTGCATTTCTTAGACCACACTTAGTAATTAACAAATCGCATATTGAATTAATCTAGTCCACTTCATGTTACACGACCTAAACCACTTGCACTAAATCTAAACATCAAACTTACCTGAGACAAGGCCTGACTTGGATTTCATCCCCCAACAGATACCTTACCCATTCCCGATGATCCTACTTGGATTTCATCACCAAGGGGAAAGCCCACTCTATTCTTTGACAGATTCTAATCTCTAGGGAAAGTATATTTTGGCTAAGCGGGCCCAGCTTATCACTGGACTCGTGAAGTGAGGGGAGTTTACTCCTTAGCACCAGGCCATGTACAGAACCTAACCCAAACTTCTTATGTGCCTAAACATACCTGAAACCATCCATAGATCACCTTTTCTAGGACCCTTCTGACAGCCAACCTCCCAAACATCACTTTAAGGCATAAGCCACAGGATTCTAAAAGTTGATTCTTAGGATTTAGCGCTTAGTGTCTGGCTGTCTCTCTCTATTTTTTTGTTCCCATCTAGTTTTTTGAGCTAGTGAGGATGTTCTTTTCTCTCTTTTTCCAAGATTCTTCAAATTTTCTGAGTTTCTGGAAGCCACAGTCACCAGCATCAATTTTACCACCGACGTCAGCAACCTTACTCATCTGCATCGGTAATCTGACTGACGTCGACAACTTTTTTTCACCGACATTAGTTTTTCAACCAGCGTCGGTCACTGTCACAGACCTTTTTTTCAAAAATAGCAACCTAAACCTGACCTTTTTTCTACCAAAACCACATTTTGAGTTTCTAAAATTGCAAAAACATAGTTTCTAGAACCTGACCCTTTCTTGCCTTGCATGGTTTTGACACAGTCAAACCAAGGCTCTTCTTGACCACGCTAGCCATCAACCACTTCCGCCTACCCCGTCCCTAACCAGTCTTATCATGGAGTTCCACTTGGAGACTGAAAGAACTCCTATAGGACTGACCTCGACTTAGACCCTCATCATCCCTGAAGGGGACCAAGATTTTGCATGATTCTTGGACCTCAATGGCACAACCCTCCAACACTATCTCATAAGAAACCAAATGGGAGACCTTTCGGGTGAAGTGGCGATGACATCAACACCATTCGCCACCCAACCTTTTATGACTCAACCTTTTGCTTCAACCATTAACCCAACCATGGCCAATACGCAAATTTGGGCCTCCCCATCTATTTTTAGACCGACCTCCATCGGGGTTTCATTACCCCCTCAACCACACGCAATTCAACCAAGTTCTACATCATACCAGAACTTGATTGTCTCGACCCCTTACACTCTTACACCCACAAATGCAGGAGTGTCTACCTCCACTTTTACCAATGCCGCCATACAACCACCTTTGGCGGTACCTAATCAAATTATGCCTTCTACCTTCATGAACCAACCACCCTTAGCCTCCACTTCTATCCCTGCGACTAGTCATCCATACGTTACACCCTTACTGGTACAACCGACTACGTCATATGCCTCCTCTAGCCTCTTCCAAGCACCCTACAACCTAGGGGGCGCTCCACCCACCAATCTGTCAGTAGATCTCATCAAAATACTGATGGATAAAATGTCCAGTCTCGAAGCCTCCATTTCCGGTTCAAGCAATGCCCTCTCCTATGACCAAATTTGCAACGAGCCCATTCATCCTTTCGTCCCTATCCGACCATACCCCAACCAATGGGATCTTCCTAAATTTACTCACTTTCAAATCAAGGAAGACCCACAACAACACTTACGGGCATTTAGACATGCCTGTTACCTTATTGCCGATGACGATGCGTTAATTTTACGCACATTTCCTATGTCCCTTTCTAGCCCTGCCCTTGAATGGTATAGCTCTCTTGCCAGACATTCTATCTTTTCATTCACTCAACTCGCCCAATTATTTCTTGACCATTTTTCTATCAACATCACCAAACAAGTCTCAATCACAGACCTCTACTCCATCAGGCAATTTGATGATGAATCGATAGTAGATTTTGTCGCTCGTTGGAGAGGCCTGATTAACTAGCTCTCCTTCTCCTTGCCTCAACCTGAGCTCATCGAGCTCTTTTCTACAGCATGTGCCAGGCACATCTCATCCACCTTACAGGTTCAAACATTCCACACTTTCGACGAAGCCTTCACCATGGCCCAAAAACTTGAACTCCGCACCATTGAAGAGGATAAGGTCAAATTACATCATACCAACACTAAAACCAATGGCCATTCTTCTTCTAGACCTTCTTCTTCTACTAATTTTGAACCTAAAGGAGTGGCCAACACTGTGGTCGTTAGATCACCATCCTCGACGACAACTAATTACTCTCAACCTTCGACATCTTCAAGCATTACCAAACAATTCCAACAACGGTACATCCAACATTCATACACTCCACTTGGAGAATCATACGCTTCCATTTTGGAAAAAATTGTCAAGCAAGGGGTCCTCAATCTCCCTCCAATCCAACCACCTCAATTCGATCCTTCAAAATCTCTCCCTATATGGTATAGGGAAGCCGACTTCTATCACTTTCATCGCGTCCAAGGCCACGACATCAACAACTGCCGAACCTTCAAGAACATAGTCCAAGACATGATCGACAAGGGGAATCTTATTTTAGAAAACCTGAATGCCCCTCCAAACCAACACATCGACATCTTTAGACACCCTTTTCCAAACCATCCTCTTAATCAAAACCATATCTAGACCATGACCAATGACCTCCAAGACCATAATATTCACACAATCAACACTATCTTGCCTCTTATCCCTGACCAACCTCCTCCATCACAGGATGAAGAACTTTCTTCTCCTATTAGTCCTCCATCTACCTCTCTCATACTGGAAGACGCCTTGACCATACCTATGCCATTAGCCCTACCTTCATCCAAAGACCCTACCTCGCCCACTCCTCAAGTACAAATAGAAGGCACGACCATCCCTGCCATTTACCCTCTTGAGGAGCTGCCCTCTCCTATTTCTTCTCCACTAAGAGAAGACCCAGTCTCTTCACACATTTCGACCGAAGAAGACCCAGTCACGGTTCTCTCTTGCATTTTGCCTGAGATTGCTACATCTCACTCACCTTTGTCCACATCTAAACCCAAACTCATATCTAACCTTGCCTCGCACAATGGTGGCCCTCAACCCAAACCTAAGAAGGCCACTAAACCACACCGGAGGACTCCTCCCCCACCTTCATCATTGCCCTCTATTTTGGGCCCACATCCATCCACTTTAATAGGAGTGCTTCCCACTCTCATGCTTCACAGAGGCAATTCGCCTCCATTACTCTCTCAACCCACCAGACATATATCTCCTCCAAACCATCGACCAAAACCTCTTATGCCTCTCAAACCAAAGTCATCAACCCTCACTACAATAAAACATCTAGATCCGTTAGCAGGTTCTTACACCTTGCTGTTATGGCGATTGTTGTAGTCCTCTCACCTCAACCTCCCGCCTCTTAGACCATATCAATCTCTCAGACCAAAACCACCCTGGTTCGATGACACTCAGATTTGTGTGTATCATCGCATGCCTGGGCATGACACCGAGCGTTGTTATGCCCTTAAGGTCATCGTTCACCAATTTTTGGGGAATGACACCCTTCTTCTTTACCACATTATCAACAAACCTTCAACATCGTCCCACTCATCAACTATCATATCAAGACCCTCTTGGTTCAAAAACTCTAAATTTTGTCACTATCATCACACTCTGGGACATGACACTAAGCATTGTTGTGCCCTTAAAGCTATCACTCATCAACACTAGAAAAAGGATACCCTTCTCATCAAGGATCCTCTTGACCACCCCTTCACCAAATCATCAACACCGACCCATGTTTCTCAAACCTCATCACCTAAATTTGGATCTCCATACCGGACTATGGTCCCTTTGCCACCTTTAACCCCCTTATTTAAAATCAACACAGTCAATCTGACCCCCAAGCCTCAACCAACCTTGACCAATTTGTCAAACATTCTCCCTAGCCGTTGGGGGAATTCAACCTCCATCCAAGCCTCGACCAACCTGTCAACCCCATCTCGACCAAATATCAATCATTCTTTCAACCTAACCTCGACCAGACTAGCAACCAAACATTCAACCCGACCTCAACCAAACATTCAACCCAATCAAGGACCACATATCAACCAATCAACCATCGACCAACCATTGACCAAACAACCATTGACCACATCTCAACCAAACATTGACTGATCCTCGACCAAACATTCAACCAGTCTTGACCAATTAGCGACCATATCAACCAACTTCCCATCTAGCATCAGCCATCATCGTGACCAATCTTGAAGAGGCAAATGGGGCAAATTTGCTCCTAATTGACTCGGACCACCTCATAACGCACAAGCATGGACCAGGGACTTATCAGACCCTGAGCCCTTTTATGCCTTTCATTCGTGACCATTCTACTGTTAGTCGAGTACTCGTCTACTTGACATTTACCTTGAGCTCGTCCCTTGAGCAATCCCCATCCTCTTAATCCTCATTCCTTTCAACCCTATTTTCCTTAAGAAATCCTCTTTAACCCTTTTACACAGTAGAGATGCTTTGTCCTAATAAAAGGGAGCCCTTGACCTTCTATAGTCTTGCCCATGACTCACATTTCTGTCAAAAAACAAATCAAGATGTCAAAATATCCATGGTCACAAACTCAACTCAAATCAAAAATTTAAAAGGCAGACTGCTCCCTCAAAGGATAACTGTACTATCACTGTTGTAGCTAATAGACTATTCCCTCAAAGGACAGCTATTCAAATCCCTTATATATAAAGCAAAATATAGACCACTCCCTCGAAGGATGGCTATGACTAACTCTTGCTACAAACAACAATCTTCTTTCTAGAGGCTTCCCACATCGATCAGCTTCGCAACGACCACCAATCAACATGACATCTCTCTGCAGGCTTCCCGCATTGATCAGTCTACACTAAAAAAAATGAGTCATGGACTTGGCTTATAGTTGTCTCAGGGTCTCCTATAAAAAGGGGCAAAGTTATCTCTGTTCTTAAAACGGGTTACCCTATCCTCCTCTCCTATCACCTGCTCAAGGGACTTCGAACTCACTTTAATGTCAAAGTGATTCGATTACCGCTCTAACACAACATCTGGTCAACGACGTCATGCATGAATGGGACTCTTGGTTCTAATACCCCTATCTATGTTGTCTATCTGGTCCTTGTCAATGAAAGAGCAATTTGCCTTTCACTTTTTCTCTACACCTTGGTCACATTCAACCCAACCATTTTTAGACCATAACCCTCATCATAGTCCATTTCACATAGTTTCTATGGACACCATTACACATGGAAACTATTGACTAGCCTCAATTTATGTTAAGCATAAACCAATACTTGCTGACGCATAAATAGACCTCAATTTATTTTTTAGCATACATCCATCACGAATATGAAAAATTGCTAGGGATGAAAGACCCCTCAACCAATGTTATAGAATACACCATTTGGAAAAGGCTGTAACATCTTCTTTCTCCTCATCATTTCGACCTTGACCTCGACCAAGACCAGTCTATTGACCATTTTGACCCTCTGTCCGAACTACATTGGTCTAAGGCCCCTATAACAAGGGCTATGTAGGCATCACTCAGTCTTTTGAGGTTAGCTCGGCCATTCCTTTGTCCATCCATTTGCTCATTCAACTCTCTCAAGACGATGACCTTTCATCTTCCATCATGACCAATCAACCAGCCCTACCAATGTCGAAGTCATTTCTGACTCCTCATGGGGCACATTTGGAGATCATGCCTATATCCTCTGACCCTGACCACTTCCAAGACAATGTTGCCTTGGTCATTTTTTGCCTATATGCTATTCCATGATTGGTTAGCCAAATTGTCTGTAGACTATATTTTTGACCCTCACAAGTATAGGATCGCATGCCGATTGATCCGCACTACTTGTGACTTTTGCGTGTTTCTGGGAGCACTTCCTGAGCCCAGGATACCTAGAACACGATGACCATTTGCAGCTTTAGCTACGATTGAATAACTTGATCAGCAGATGACTAAATGCTGAGGCCTGATTACTTCAATTTTGGCACTCCTCAACCCTTGACCTGCGACACTTTGACCTGACTATCTCGTGCAGTGGTATGCACATAATCGCGACTTTTGCAACATTCACCCTCACCCTTTTTATCCACTCTTTGTCAAATTAGCAACTGATTCTAGGTTCCTTCCCTCGACTCCTGCTTTGAGGGGGAATACCTCATCCATACCTCGAGGCAATCCACATCATCCCTCACCTGGGGCAATCCACTCCTATTTTTGTCTTGTCGTTCATCCAGAACAACCAATAAGACAAAAGGGGCAAATGTAGACACCGAAATCATGTCTAACCCTTGTTCATTCCCCCCCTTGGTCCATTCCTAACCCATTCCTAAACCATGCAATTACTAATTTAAAATAATAAACTTATTTTGAATTATTAACCCCCCTCTTTTGACACATCACCCATGACACCTCACCTAGGACACCTCATCTTGGACTAATTCCCACCTTATGACTCACCCAAGACCTATTCTTACTCCTTTCTAACCGCCTAACCAACTCTCGTGCATATTTAGCCTAACCTTCGACCAATTCTCCAACGAATCTTGCACCTGACGGATGGAGAACGGGCTTGTTGGGCCTTTTACTCGCTTTGCACCCACCGACGTCGGTCACCTGTCGGCCGACGCCAGTAGGATCACTGACGTCGATCTACTTAAACCGGCTTCTCTCCCTCTTTCCAGGCTAATCATAATTTCTAATCAAAAACTTCTAATCACAACTTCTGAATCTCAAGCGCTAATCATGAATCTAGAATCTGGAGTCTGGGACCATCTGACACTCTGATCATCAATCTGCTCCTTGACCCTGCCAACCTCTCAACCAAGCCTCTCACTCTCACCACAATAGGGACTCTACCTCAACAACTCCATCAGCAATAGGTCTTCACACCAGCAACACTAGCAACAGGTACAAGATCAACACCACTCCTCCAGCAGGCACAGGTAAGTATTCTATTTGTTTTCATTATGTTTTCTATCATTTGTTTCTAAACTAGATTCAGCACACCCTCAGACCAGACTGTCAACCAGACCTGAGTCTTTATTCCTCTGTCTCCTTGTTGACCTCCTCTATCCCTCTACGCATTCAACTAGACTCTCTTCACAGATCCACAGACCATTACTCAAAACCAGACTCTCAGACTCAGACCCCTAGACCATTCAACCAGACTCAGATTATTCTCTAGACCATTCTATACGTCTATAGACCCATCCACAGACCAGAAACTTGACCAGACTTTGACTACAGGCCACTGCCCCGATTGACACCGGTCACTTCCCCAATCGACATTGGCATACTAACTGACGTCGGCAGACCCTCAACAACTGACGCCGATATGACCACCAACGCCGACGACTGTGACCAAGCCGACAACATTTTCCAGGTAAGCTTTTGCTTCCATTTCCTTTTCAGTTTTCTATCATTTCAGTCTTTTTAGCATTCTATCTTTTATCAGACTTTTCTTTTATCGACTAGTGGGTTGACCTCCCTTAAGGAAGTTCTCATACTTCTAGGAACAGGGTTTTGCTTGGCAACCCACCATCTATCCATATAACGCCTTTTTGTCCAAGTCTCTTTCTTTGCAGGTGTCATTCCTCCACAGCCAAAGAGGAGTTCTCATAGCATCTGGATTACGGTGCGCACGACTACATCCAGGTATCTTCTAACCTTGACCATTTCTTAAGTTTCTTATTTCTTCTTTAAATGTAGAAAGCAAAATTTAGCATAGAAACAATGAGCATAATAAGGTCTGTCACATAGCATTTAACACACTATTGCACTAACATTAGTTTCACATAAGGAGCAAGCCTTGTGCACTCACCCAAAGCATAATAGTGAAGGGATTGGGCTCATGTTGGGATAGTCAGAACATGGCACAATATGGGTGTCATGGGGCTTAACCATTAGTAAGAGGGGTTCAAGTGGCTTTTTGATTCTAGGTCATTGAGGGGAGTTTAGTAGGCACAAGCCTTCTCAATGGCACAACTCCTAAGGTGCAAGTCCATAAATGGATAGGTAGGGCTCATAGTGTTGTAAGCTAGGATAATATCTAGTATAAGGTCATTTGGTTACTTAGATAAGTCATAGGGATGGATTGGGTTCAAATGTTCATCATCAGGGTAGTGTTCTAGGTATGAGTCCTAGAGCATTGGTGCATTTAGGTTCTAATAATTAACCTATTTTTAGGTTAGCCAAAGTCACTATATGGCACAAGGATGTCATTGGTGACTAGGGATAAACCTCTATATCAAAATACATTCAAGTAAAGAACTATATCATTACTATTATAAAACTAAGTCATATCATAACACTGTACTATTTATATTACAAGAATCAACACATTAGTTCTTCAACCATATTCTCCATTTACTTCATAGTTCAATGTATAAGGTTCAAGATATAAAAGTAGATCATTTGCTCTTTCCTAACACTACTCATGCCCAATGGCTCATAGGCAAACTTGGGATATACATATAAGATACTTAATCTATCATATGTAGAATACAAATACTTAGGTTGGCTCTCCATTTCAACAAAGATTCACTACATTCAATAGCCTCCTTCTTCTCTTCAAAACAAGCATCCTTTTATATCCAAAGGGGCATCCCCTCACTAGGTAAGATGTGTGCATACCAAGTGGTGAGGTATTACTAGAGGTCACTATCCCATTGGTTTTACCACATTACCTAAGTTGGACAAGTGATTTTTGGATGTTGAGCTATCATTAGGGTCACTATCCCCACCTTCTCTACCACTCTAATACCTTCACTTCTTGAGTTTCCACATATTATTTATTGTAGGGATGTCCTTTAAAGGTTAACACCATACAATTAATTTCTAGGTGGTATGAGATCCATGTGAATTCTTCTAGCTGGCACCAAAATTACAAAAGGGAGCAACCATCACATAAGGCTAATTCACACCGAGATCTATCAAGTTGGCATGGTATACATAGTTGGCATAAAAGGGGGCCCAAAAAAGACCATATTTGGATACTACATGGCCTAATAACCTACCCTCATAAACACCAAATATACACTATTTAGGATTCAATAACACAAAAAAATTATCTACACCTTTCAAATACTAACCTCAAGTTAGCAATGTGATCAACTAGGTTAATTGAGAAAATAATGATGTCATCTAGGTAGATGAGCACCATATCATTGGTAAAACCTTCAAAGGCAACATCCATCACCCTCTAGAATTTTTTTCTAGAATTGGATAGTCTAAATGATATTTTCATATATGTATAAGTGCCCTAATTTATAGTGAAGGCAATATTATGCTTATATTCTTCCTTGACCATAATCTAATTATAATCAGAGTAGCCATAAAGCAATGAGAACCTCTGAGAACTTGCCACTTTTTGAAGAATCTGATCCATTGAGGGTTGATACACCCTTAACCTTTGATGTGTCTTGGGATATGTGTGGCTGACTTGTGGCTTACATACGTCTTTTATATTCGTGTTACATTTCTCTATGTTCTTAGTTAGGTCAACCTATGTAATAACCATGGTTAAGTAGACTATATATAGGAGGTAGTGGTTAGTATTTGAGCATCGTGTTAATTTTTCTTCTCTTATTGCATTATTAGGGAGGTTTCCCCCTTGAAGTGGATTTGTTATATTATCTAGTATTCTACTTTACTATCAATTATTGTTGTGTGATCTCTCATATTTACTTATTCTATGTGTAATATAATTATTTTGTGTGAACGTCTAAGAAACTTAATTACAAGTGGTATCAGAGCTTTGATTTGGTAAGTTTCTTATGGTATTGTTTTTGGATCTAGTGAGGCATGACTTTTATGAGTGGAAAGAGTGAAAAAACATAAATTACAATTTGGGAAAAAATTATTTTTCTGTCAGTACAGTATTTTTCAAAATGATTTTTTGAAAAACAATATTTAATTAAAAAAATCAAGAATTTCTTTTTCCTTGCATAATTACAATCATTGTATTTGTCTTAATTAGGTGATCACAATGGTACAATCTCCTGGTACACTTTTTAGTGCTAAAAGTTTTACCCTAGTGTGCAAAGGCAGTAGTTAGATTCATATTGGTGAGGTGATCACAATGGTACCATCTATTGGTACACTTTTTTCAATTAAAAAACCCTCCTAAGTTTTGTATATGTCCATTCCTTCTATAAGGGGATGAAAAAGGGGGTAAGAAACTCCTAAGACTCCTTTAGTGGGTGACATGGAATCTAATACTTCAAATCTATTGATTTATCAACTTTAGGTTGACATAAAGGGCTTGGTGTGGCATGATGACTTTGTTTTAGTTCAAACTAATGTTTTAGGTATGTGTGGAGAGATTAATGGGGTTCACAATAAATTGAATCATATCACTACTTCATTGGCTACTCTTTCATCTCAGCTATAGTCAAATAACCCTCCACTTCATCATTTGAGATATCCTCCTCTCAACACTAACAACTCTAATTTTGGAGTGAAATCTATGTTGCACAAAGTGGACATGCATAAGTTTTATGGTAACTATCCTCTCACTTGGATTACCCAAATTGAAAATTTATTTGATCTACATCAAACTCCTAGTTCTCAAAAGGTGAAAGTAGTGTCTCTGTATTTGGAACATGAGTAGTTCATTTGGTATCATTGGTTGTGTGATCAAAAGAAAAATAATGGTGCTCTTGTTACATGGTCTATTTTAACTGATGAGTTGTTGGCTCATTATCAAAATAATGTCTCTAAAAACTAATTTATCTAGTTATCCAAACTATCACAAATAGGTACTGTGAAGGATTATATTCATTAGTTTCAAAATGTATCCTTACAGGTGGAAGACATCACTGAGAAAATTTTGATGGACCTATTTTTGGGTGGCCTCAGAGATAGCATCCAATTGGAGGTTAAGATGTTTAACCCTGCATCTATAATAGAATCTATACCAAGGGCATACATGGTAGAGGAAAAATAAATGGTCAAATATAAAACCTTTACTATTTTTCATGATCACACCTTTCTATCATCATCATATCCTCAACCCACTAGACTAACTCCTCGACAAATTGGGGAGAAGTGAGCTAAAGGATTGTGTTATGATTGGGATAGAAAATGGATCAAAGACCATTGTTGTGATGAAAAGAATCTATTTTACATCAAAGGTGACAATGAGGATGATAATTATGAGGAGGTACTTGGAGAGGATGAAGAAAGTCATGAGGAGGAATCTGAAGAATCTCAACCTACTATTTCCTATCATGCCCTTTTAGGTATTAATACTCCCCAAACTCCTAAGGTGGTAGGTTTCCTAAAAAAATAGGTTACTATTTTTATTGATTTTGGGAGCACACACAACTTCATCAATAATAAGTTGGTTGATTACTTGAAATTTTTCATTTATCTCACTCCAAAATTTTAGGTCATGATTGTAGATGGTGGTACTCTTAGCTGCTCAGGAAAATGCCATAGTATTAATCTGGCCATGAGAGACTACTTGTTGGATTCTCCTATGTTTTATATTCCTATGGGGGGAGATGACATTATTTTGAGAGTATAGTGGCTCCCCACTTTGGGCACTATTGAGATGACTTTCTAATAATTATTCATGTATTTTCATTATGAGGGAAGGACATTTGAGATAAGGGATTAAGGGTTAAATCTTCACAACTTTTTAGCTCCCATCAAATGACAAATATTCTATGAAGGGGTGCTAAAGGATTTTTAGCTCACTTATTTTCTATGAAATTTAATCCAACTCTACCATCTACACCTCCTTATCTACAACAAGTGATTGATACCCATTCAATTGTTTTTAATGACATGTTGAAAGGACTTCCACCTAGCCGTACACATGATCATGCTATCAAATTTATTCTTGGTATTACACCACCCAACATTAGGCCATATAGGTATCCCTATGCCCAAAAAAGTGAAATTGAAAATATGGTATAGGAAATGTTAGATGCAGGAATAATTTACCATAGACTAAGATATTATTCTTCACCAGTTGTCATGGTGAAAAAAAAGATGACACTTGGAGGGTGTGACATAACTATAGGGAACTCAACAAGTAAACTATCAAAGATAAGTTTCCTATTTATATCATTGATGATTTTCTAGATGAATTGAATGGTGCTCTTTATTTTACCAAGTTAGATCTGTGTTTTGGGTATCATCAAATCTAGATCCATGATGAAGACATACCCAAAATTACTTTCATGACTCATGAGATACATTATGATTTTTTGGCTATGCCTTTTAGTCTAAAAAATGCACCATCTACTTTCAGAGTTTGATGAATACTATTTTTAGGCCATTTTTAAGGAAATTTGTTTTGCTATTTTTTGATGATATCCTCATTTACAGTAAAAATTGGGAAGACCATTTGCACCATGTGAAATAGGTACTCTCAATTTTAGAGCAACATTAATTGTATGCCAAACATTTTAAATTTACTATTGGATCTTGTGAAGTTGAGTATTTGGGTTATCTAGTTTCACATACAGGAGTAAAAGTGGATCCTAAAAAAATCCAAGCAATGGTGGACTGGTTGATTCCTAAGACACTCAAGTAACTAAGGGGATTTTTGGGGCTAACTAGTTACTATCGTAGGTTTGTCAAAAGTTATGTTATCATTGTATCCCCACTCATATTTTTGTTGAAGAAAGACTCCTTTCAATGGACTGATATAGCTACTAGGGAATTTGAACTATTGAAATTGATGATGTTTAAATGTGATTAAATGTTGGCTACTCCTAATTTTTGGCATTTGAGTGTTGGCTACTCCTAATTTTTCCAAGACTTTTGTGGTTGAATTTGATGCATCTGGGTATGGTATGGGTGTTATACTCATGCAATAAGGTAGACCAATTGTATTTAAAGTTCATCAACTCAAGGGTAAAAATCAGCACAAGCCCATTTATGAGAAGGAAATGATGGTTATTTTACATACAGTCAAATAATGGAGTCCTTATTTGATGGGTCATCATTTTCAGGTAAAGACTAATCATGACAGTCTCAAATATTTTTTGGAACAAAGTTTATCATCTAAAGAACAAAAAAAATGGGTAACTAAGATGTTAGGCTATGATTTTGAAATAGTTTACAAGAAAGGCAAGGATAATGTAGTGGCAAATGCACTATCTATGAAGGATGAATTAGTTAAGGCCTTGATATATACTATGACCATTCTAAAGGTAGACTAGCTAGAGGAAGCATGATCAAAATGGGAAAAGGATAGTGCTACCCATGATTTGATTCAAAATATTCTGTAAGGTTTGGGTGGATTTTAAAAATTCACATGGAAGGGTGATGCATTATGGTATAAAAATAGATTATATCTATGTAAGACTTCTCTTCTTAAATAAAAAATTCTTCAAGAACTTCATGTAACTCCAATTGGGGGTCATTTAGGATTTTGAAAACCTATCATAGAATCAAGTAGGATTTTTTTGGGAAGGACTCAATGGGGGTGTCCAAAAATATGTGGCTGAATGTATGATCTATCAATAAAATAAAGGAAAAACCATCAAAACCCTACGTCTTTTGCATCCTTTATCCATCTTGAGCCAATGTTTGGAAGAGGTGTCTATGGATTTCTTTAAAAGGTTACCAAGATATAATGGTCAATATGTTATCATGTTTTTTGTAGATCATCTTGGTAAGTATACTCATTTTTCTCTTTATCACAGCCATTTTTTGCTAGTACAATAGCTTTTGTTTTTTTCAATATTGTTCAAAATTTTCATGGTACCCCTAAGATCATTATCAGTGATCGAGATCCCATCTTCACTAGTAATTTTCAGACTAAGTTATTTTCATGTTTAGGTACCCAGTTGGCTCATAATTCATCCTATCATCCTCAATCTGATAGACAAACTAAGGTAGTCAACAAATATTTGGAAGGATATCTACATTGTTTTGTTTCTGATAAATAGGATAAATGAGTTCATTAGTTTCCACTTTTTAAATGGTGGTATAATACTTTTATTCATAGTTCTTCCAAAATGTCTCCTTTTCTAGCACTATATGGATACCACATGCCATCCATCAATTCAACCTTAAAGGTCCATCCTAAGTTTCTTACAGTTAAATATCATATTCACCATCAACAGAAGGTCCTTGCTAGTTTGCATGAAAATTTAGCCATGGCCTAGATACACATGAAATAACAGGTAGATCAACACAAGAGTGAGAGGCAATTTGAAATTGGTGATTGGATTTTTAGTTGCTTACACCCATATAAGTAGATGTCCTTAAAGTAACAAAAAAAGGATAACAAGTTATCCCCTAAGTATTATGAGTCTTATTAAATCTTGTAGAAAATTGGTAGTGTGGCCTATAAGTTAGAGTTTCCTTCTTCCACTCACATACATCATATATTTCATGTATCATGCATAAATAAATTTATTGGACACAAAGTGGTTACCCAAACTATGTTACCAGAATTGGATGAGGAAGAAAGAGTTGTTCTTGATCCTGAGGTGATCCTTCAAATGCACACTAAGTAGTTGTGGTCTCGAGTGATTAACGAGTACCTAATCAAATGGAAGAATATGACCTATGAAGATGCTACTTGGGAGGATGAATCCTTTGTGCAAAAACATCTAGAGTTGGCTCCATATTGAGGATAATGTTGTTTTGAAGGGGAGGGGTATTACATGCCCTTACCCTTTGGCATGTCTTGGGATATGTGTGGCCAACTTGTGGCTTACATACCTCTTTTATATTCTTATTAAATTTCTCTATATTCTTAGTTAGGTTAGCCTATGGAATAACCATGGCTAAGTAGACTATATATAGGAGGTAGTGGTTAGTATTTGATCATCATGTTAAGTATTTTTCTCATATTGCATTATTTTGGAGGTTGACCCCTAGAAGTGGCTTTCTTATATTATCTAGTATTATGATTTGTTATCAATTATTGTTATGTGGTATCTCATATTTTCTTATTCTATGCATGATATAATCATTTTGTGTGAACATTTAAGTAATTTCATTAAAAGGGTAATGGATAATGGTCTTTTAAAGACACTTTATTGAGGTCCCTAAAATCAACACAAACATATTTATCCATTCTTATTCCTTATTTCAAAAGGTTTACCACCCATGAGGAATGCTTAATGGTGAATATTATCTTTGATTCAATCAACTTAAATAGATCCATTCTCATCAACTCTCCCACTTTTGGGTTGATAGGCCTTTGCCTCTACCTGACTAGTCTTGCATTGATCTCTAGTTCAATGGTGTGTTGTGCAAGTTTAGGATTAAAACCCTTCACATCCATATATTCCCATGAAAATACATTAGATAACTCTTAGAATAAATAAATAAATTCATCTCTCTCTTTTGATGTGTTTATATTTCCTAACTTTAACAACTTACCTTTGAAGATCTTTATCTTTTCATAATGTTCCTCCCTAGTTGAGATACATACCTTGCCTCTTCTCATTTGGTCATATTCATTAAAGATGCTTTCCACTATCAAAATCCCCTTAGGTAGCTTGTTCTATCTTAGCTACACTATCTAATCATCATACTAATGTTAGAACTTGTTTTGATTCTTATGGAATAATTTTTCCTCCTACATCAAAAATCATATAATTTGGTCATCCTTATCAAACACTTACCAATTTGCCTCATTATTAGGTATAACAAGCCTACATATGACCTTGATGTTATCTTGACTTTGGCTACCTTTGACTCCTTCTACAACCTCATACTAAGCTCTAATGACTACAATCCTATGTTGATATGCCTCTCTTGGTATGGATCGTATATTGAATGCCAAGAATTCCTCTATAAGGTCCCATACATAATGTTTGTAAGCTTTCAAATGATGGTTCTTGACTGCACTTATGCCTCTCACTTGTTACAAAAAAATCTCACTTTCACCCTTGACTTGAAGAATTTTGACACCTCTTCTTCTTGCCTCTTTCAAACCATGTAAAAGAGATTCATATTCAGTTGTGTTTGAAGTGCAACTAAATTGGAATCTTACAGTTGAACAATACTTTTGACCTGAGGGTGAAACCAACATAACCCTAACTCCACTATCATTTTTTTACCTTGAGATATCAAATAATAAAGTCCATACCATCTTCTTCTTGAGTGGTGTTAGTTAGGTAAGGTATATCAACACCCTTATCATGCATATAATAGACCCCTAAATTTGCTTCTTCAAAGCTACATAGGGATCAAATCCATGATTGTCAATTGCCCATTCATATAGGTACAGGTCTAAAATGCCTTCAAGATGAACATGAGGCTCTTGTTCACTAAAATTTTCATCCTTTTAAAATATGTTATAGTTTACATTTACAAGGTTAGGCATATAGGGCTGTATATGGAACCTAGATATAGGTTTTGACCTAATAGTGAGATTAGTCCCATATCTAGTCCTAAAAACCATGTATGACTAGTCAGAAGATAAATAGCTCCCAATTTTTGTAGTAAAGTCCCTAGATAGGCATAGGGAAAAATATGGGGGTAGGTCTAAAACAATTACATCTTGAGTGATGATATAATTTGGGAAATCTTATAATGTGCTCTTAAGATCTTTCACTATGCCTATTGTTTTAGTGGAGGAACCATCCAACTGGAGACTAACTTTTTCATTATTCACATAGTTAAGCTCAAGCTTATTTTATATGGATTTAGGCATAACTAAGGTCTAATCACTATAATATATCATAAAATTACGCTCTAAGTAATCTCCTATGATTAATAATAAATATAATGGAGGGGGATTGACAACCTTGGGGGGATGAGCAACATTATGAAGTTGACTTTGATTAGGAACTTGATTAGAAACTTGACTAGGGATAGGCCGAATATTATTTGTAAAATAATGTTCACTTTATCATCTATTTCATTCACATGAGAATTCTTGGAGAGCTCTGGTTGAAGAATCTCTTTCTATCCAAGAATAGATAGATTATCATACATAAACATAGTGACATTATCCTTTTTCATATGATCCACAATATTGAGTGGAAGACTAGTACCTTTGGACTATACCTTAGAAGTGGAATCATCACTAAGCACTTGTGTGACATGGGGAATAAAAGGAGACTTATTGATGCCCTGCCTAACCCAAACAACTTGTTTTGATACAAAAACTGTGTCAATGCACACACACCTCCTCTAAACCTTGTTTATGGATTCATAAAACCTCACTTATGAAATATAACTTTTTCCCTTGTTCTAACATCTCTGATTCATCACATACATCTTAACAAATCTATATAGACCTATTAAGTTCATTCATTCCTTTGTTAGAAGACTTAAGATTCTTAGTTTACATGTAGGCTTATGCACCTTCATTGTAGCCCTTTTTCTCTATTTTTAGGCCATATATTTCCATAGATCAGATTAAAAAAAATAAAAAATAAAAAAATTGGAGACCTATTAATCCATTGCACAACATACCTAAGAATCATATGTGGTTCTTTTGTATGGATTTGTACTTCCCTTTATAAGCCTTTCTCCAATTAGCCCTTTTTTTGTGCAAATATCCTTGTTTTGATCATTGTATGGAATTTATCACCAAAACAAGCACCTTTATAGATACCCAATATGCCCTTACAAGTAATTAAATCATTTATTTTACCTCTCCTTTGGATAAATCCACTTTTCTCAGATAGGTCTATTCTCTTCTACATTCATTCACCTAAGACTCACTTGCAATGGAATATTTTCATACTTACCCATACTATACCATCCTAATACCACCTTTAATAGTTGGATAACATATATAAGGGTGGAATTAAAAAATTTAAATCATTTTTATTTATTGAAACTGATTTTAGAGACCAATCCCTAGATTTAGGGTTTCCCAAGCCTGCATAGGGCTGAGGGTACGCATAATGTAATTATGAGTGTTTAAAGGGTTTTATGTATTAATTTCTCATCACAAAATATCTCATTGATATCATATACCTATCATTATGTTTATTTAAACTCTAATAATTCACTTTCACATTGATCTAATGTGGCAACAATGAACTATGTGTATGCCTGAGTACCCTGCTCATTCATTCTCATAACATTTCACCCATTCTAAAATTCCTATTACCAAACACAAGTAGTGGATTTTTTCTCAAAACTATTTTTAAAGGTTCCTCATTCTTGTTCTTAAGCCAATATATATTCATTACTCCTTATGTTCAAAAGAAACACACACACAAGTCTACATACTATGTAAGTCAGACCTCTTATACATGAGAGCATTATTTGCATACAATAAAATGAAAAAAAAATCTGTATTCTTAATAATTAAATAATACTTACAATATAGAGGCCACAATATCCCATGTTCAATGGTCAATGGATTCACAAAGCCTTATTAGACACTTCATGACTTCTCCTTTTCTTCACATGCAATCTCCACTTTCTCCCCTACATTATTACATGCTTTGATCTCTCTCTCTCTCTCTCTCTCTCTCTCTCTCTCTCTCTCTCTCTCTCTCTCTCTCTCTCTCTCTCTCTCTCTCTCTCTCTCTCTCTCTCTCTCTACTTGAATGAGAGGTCCTCTCTCTCTATCTCTCTTCTCTCTCCTTGAAGGAGATCCTTTTTCTCTCCTACGCCCAACTTGGGCTCTAAGACAAACAAACAAGAGAGATTTTCTAAACCAACATGATAATTGTGAAATATTATCTAACAAACTAATATATTATTGTTAGAGGATTTCAACCATGTCCTTTATTTTCTCCACAAGCCAAGATTGGATTCCAATGTGGGGATTATCTCTAACTTCCACCTTTTTACTTTTTACAAGTTTGACTATTACATTTACATTTACTCCTCCTCTTAAGACAATATTTGGAGGGAAACACAATCTAAACTCAAATTTAAAACTTATCCATACTAAAATATAACTTGAGCTTGCATGCTTAATGATTTCCAACTTGACCATGTCTTCCATGAAGCTATTTTAGATTCTCTTACATCACTTATGTTGTTTCCCATGTTGAGGTATTTTTTGAGTCGTAGGAGCTTTATCAACTATATTTGAAGTGGTAGGATGTTTATTGACTTATGGAGATGTTGAACAAGCCATATGTTTCCCCAAATTATCATCTAACATCCTCCTTTTATCCATTTTATTGGCTATAATTGGTCCTTATGGACTTTGGTTAGTATTCCCCATGTTTACTACTACATGCTTCCCTTCTTGAAAGTTTATGCACATGGTGTTATCTAGTTCCTTATCTATGCTTCCTTGCTATTAAATTTGAGCTTTTGATGATGACATGTAAAACATATTACCTTGATTCATTAAAGGGCCTTGTGTTAGAGGAGGCATAATGTTAAGGCCTTGGAATGAAAGAGCATGTTTCCAAATAAGAGCCTGATACATCTCTCCACTTATAACCATTACCATATCATTGGAATACCCTCCTTGTTACCATTGACCTTCTTGTGCAAGGTTGTTTTGTGTGGGGACCAAGGCTCTTGAGCTACTTAGAGCTATGAGGTTATAACTATTGTAATATCTACCTTGAGTAATTTGTCCTTAGACTTATTAATTTAATGGATAAGGGGGTCTATTGTAGGATTGAGTAGGGTATTAAGATTGGAAGGGGCCTTGATATGGCCTATATGAAGTATGTTGTCTCTCTAGAGCCACTAGCTTATTATTTTATGCTTTCAACAAGCTCTCAATCCTTGAAAATTTATCCATTTGACCATCATTAGGTTGGGCTTGGTTTTTTGCAGGTGGTAATGGAGCAATGGTGGATGGGATTGGTTAAATCTTGGGGAATAGTGGCATTAGAGGTCTTGGCATGAGTTTCCTTGCTTGTATCAAACAATTTTATACCCTTATAGCTATCTCATAATCCCTAGGTAGAGTTGTCCCACCCATATATTGGATCATGACTAAAATGTTTAAATCTAATACTCTCAAATATTAAATGAAAGCATAATTGGGTGTGGGCTTAATGATGACAAGGATCCTATCCTAGGTCTTTTGGAATCTATAGTTCAAATTAACCATAGATTATTGAGGTGCCCTCTTGATTGAGGTAAGCTATTCGACAAGTGATACATGGTCACTTCTATCCTTAAAATGTTTACATAGGCACTCACCAAATTCATCCCAAGTATTGATCAAGGCTTTGACTTTTAGGGATGTGGCTAATGATATAATGGATACATTTTTTTATGTAATGTGATGTACTAAACAAAGGTTTTCAATGTTAGCAATGTGATCTATAGGGGTGGTGGAGTTTTCTCCTATAAAGTATGGTAGACTCTTAAAAGAGGTAGTAGGTATGTCACCATTTATTGAAGGTTAAGAGGTTAACCACCATTGAAGGGTACAAAATCTTGAAACCTAGGCCTTTCCATTTACATTATGGGGGTTATGCTGCTTAAAATAATAGAATGCCTAGGAGATGGATATTTATTTTGGGGATAAGGACCTATCTTATTGAATCTTTCTCTTTTATATGAAATAGAAGGTAACTCAATGAATTTAAAGGGAATACCTTTATTAATTGACCTTCTAGTAACCTTTAGCATGAGAAGTGTTATCTAGATGATGCTATGAAATCTACAACTTGGAGAATATTTATATTTTGATGATTATGGATGTATCCATATGCTAAAAATACTTCTTCTCAACTCCTAACTTTAGCTATGCCAAAGAAAATGTGTACTACTAGGTGTGCCAAAACTATTGGAGAACTTAGGCTATACCCTGGCTGAGCAAAGGATTGTTCAGGTCCTTTACCCAAACCTAGTCTATCATGGGATTGACCCTAGGTTGTGGGTTATCTAAAATTGTGTAATAATTATAGTATTTTTTAATGAAGATATCTCCTTAGATATGATAATATAATCCCTTTAATAAACTTATACTATTGTGATGAAAAAGGAGAGAGAATACATGAATGAAAATCTATTCTAAGTGCATTGATGCACCAATTGTTAAATGATCCACTCTAATATTAGATACTTTTATAGCTACTAATGAATTCAATCAAGACAAGAACTGATTAGATTCTATGACAAGGTTACAAGCATAAGTATTTTGTATGAGAGTTGAAAAGAGACCTACAACTTCAAGGACATAAAGATATAGGCATATATAAGACACTATGGACTTATGACACTTCAAGTGGAACCTCATTAGATAACACTTCACATAACCTAAAATAAACCAATAGAATTGAATCAAGGTACATGAAGGATATATAGATGATGAATATGAAATATACACTTTGCAAATCAAACTTCAATAAAGCACACTTAACACTCAACTAGAATTTGAACTTGTCTTATATTGCTTCAAAAGAGTTTTAAAAAGTGATTTTAGCATATCTTTACTACCTTAAGCTGAGGGATGCTTTACAAGGCTTAGGGGCCTATATTTATAACATAAATAGGGTGATAGATATGGGGCAACTACATGAAAGAGTGGAAAAAGGGGTCATAATGACCAATATTATGTACCTTCCTCAAGTTCCTTAATGCATTAATGTCATTATAACTATTTGGTCATGAAGCCTAAGATTTCCACTACACATAGTCATGAGTGGCTGCATAAACCCTCTTAGAGATCCTTTGCATTAAATTACTTCATTGTCTTCCTCAATCATGCTTGATGTTCTTTATGTTGCTTGAGCTTGTTTATTTATTTTAAATCCTTAATATAGATTTATTATAGATGAAAACCAATCACCCTATTATTTTTCATGTAGCCATGATTGTAAATGAAGATCATAGGCTAGGGCCTCTTGAGTTTGAATGAGATGTGAAATATACATCTAGAAGCTCTCAAAAATCTCAATAAGGATTTAATGGAATTATATGGATTTGGAAGGTCTACTCCCAAGAACTTAGATCATGTTTGATCTTGAATATACGTGTCCTACCTACTCAGGGTGGAAAAATCCTTTATCTAAATTATTTCTCTTTGTGGCATCCCTTTAAAACCTTTGTTTTGGCTTGACCTAAGTCAAATTTTCTCTCCATTAAAGTCCTTGGCTTTTAACTTTAGATCTCACACCATAGATATGTGATCTACTTTAGATGAGCACTATTGATATACCCTTGACTTGTAAACTCCAACATGATTTTGAAACTTGTCATTCATGCATTTTAATTTGGGATCCACTGACCTGTTAACTTGCTCATATTCTATTGATCTCCATGGTACTAATGAACACATACCATTGGATCTATCTATATATACTAATAGTGTCAGGTCACCTCACTCCATTAGATCTAAATGTATGATCAAAATTGAGTCATTGATATTAGACCCATTTGAACTCAAACATCTACTTATTGTGGCTTAAAATTTACATCTATGTGATCATATTTTATATCCATGTGAATGCCATTTACGTATGCATGATCATTACACTTTGAACCCTAAATGATTAATTATTGAGGCTTGACTTTAATGTCCATGTGAATGTCTTACTATGTTGGATCACCTTTAAGGGCTTGTAACTTGAGATAGACAACTCATCAAGTCACAAAAAATATAAATAATGTCCAAGGCATGAATGACTTCATGCTCATGTAATCTTTTAACTCATGAGGCTTCCTTAGGTGCATTTATTAAATGTGAAATCATATTGACTTGTGTATTTTTACATGATGTGTTGATGATAGTCTATATATTCTATGCTTGTGAAAGGACTTTCAAGGATCCAAATAAGCCTTTGATACATGCAAAAACTTGTCCATGATCTTGACTGCATAGATCACCATTAAAACTTGCTTCCTTAAAATTTGAAAAACTATACTTTAAGTTTACATAAAGTATTTTAAAAGCTTTGCAAGCTTTAGGTGATCTTTTGACCACTCATTCTATCTAGAGCTTGATTCATATACTCAATCCATTTATAGGCAAAATATATTTATGCGGGCCAAATTGGCCAACAACTCTTAAGTGAAAAATACCCCCAAAATATATAGGGTTGACCTAGTTAACCTAGCACAGTCGAATGACAAAAGGGAATTAAGGTGAAGAATAGGAAGATAAAATGTGGTAAATGATTGGAATGAGTACAATAGAGAAGAAGAAGCTTAGGGTTAATGGTTTCAAGAGACAAGTATGTAAATAACAAGTGGCAAAAAGGGACATCAATCCTATGAAGCACCAATGATATACACACCCCTTTCCTAGTGCACCCCTTAAGACGTACACTCAAAGAGATTGAGACTCGTTGGGTTCTTGTAAGATAAAAAGTGTCAGTAAGTGATAAAAGTTTGAAAATATTATGTGTATACATAAGGGTCATTACTATAACTCAAAGAAAGTTTCATGAGGAATTTTACATGCACATTGATACCAAGACTACTCAATGCCTGAGATGACCTTATAATACCCCCATATACATTGATTAACTACTTAAGAGGGAGTATGGAGATATTTTAAGGTAGGTAAAATCATAATTGAGATTATTTGAGGGAGTTACAGCCACCTCTATTCCAAGATGGCCTCATCAATAGAATGCGAACACTCACAAAGGAAATGTTATTGCAACTTTTCCAGGCTAAATTAGGCTCATTTATGACCCCTTCTCCATCCTTTTATGCTTTTCTCCATCTCTCTCATTCCATTCTTCTACATATCAAGATTTTAAGACTTGATTTTCATCCCTTAGGCTAGTATGAGGAGACTTTGCTAGCATTTTTACTTTCATAACTCTTGGATAATTGAATATAACACTTGCAACTATCTTTCCATGATCTATACTTAGTATTTTACACTTGTTGAGATATGCTAAGTAGATTTATCTTCCCTTCTGAAAGCCTAGGTTTTACCTAAGTACTAACAAGCCTTCCTTGTAGGTCATCTAATGTGTCTTAGTGATTCATGGTTTAGTATTGAAGTGGTTATTTTATTATAAGTGCCTTTGAACTAGGCCTCATTCTCATTACTTTCCTATTGCAGTTAATCAGGTTGACCTCTAGATGAAACACTATTGCTTGGAAGCCATTATAAATAGTACATTAGTCCTATACATAATCCATTAGTGTCATTTGAGTCCAAGAGAGTGGATATCTAAATTCATGGTGTATCACCATAATTATATTAGGTTTTCAATCATGCACTTTCTCACCCTTTTCATCCCAAAATTATTTAAGTTTAGAAAGCATTGAAAAGATCAAATCAAAGGAGATATCCCCTTAAAATCTATAGGTCTTTCCCAACATTAGATAACCCAAAATGTAGGTTCATTCTTATGTTGGACTAGGTTTATGGATTAGGACTTGAACACTCCTATCCTTAGTAAGGGTGCAACCTAGAACTCCAATAGTTCTGGCACACTTGGTGGGACCAACATCAAGTGAATCGAAGCATTGGTTGACAATAAAGAATTACAAATTTTAGCCACCTTCAAGAGATTCAAGCACTTTATCAACTGAGTCATAGTTAGAAGGTTACAATCAGTCATAATAAATCTTCATTTTAGAGGTAAGATGGGTTGTCATTAATGATTTAATTCATCTTCATGTGCCTAATGAGGATTTTTAGAAGTATATGAAACATTAATTGTTTTCATACCAATATGATTAGACCTATGATCCTTACCAACTCAATCATGATCCATACCCACACTATCTTGCCCCATATCAACCATATTTTCATTCTTACTAGTCCTATGATGAGCCTTCATATTACCAAGGTCATCAAACCTAATATGAGTCTCATTTACCCCATCTATAGGATAATTAACATCTTGATTAGTCATAGTAGTATCATGACATTCTTGAGTAGCCTACTCATACCCTAAACCATTCCACATATAGCCTTAAACAAGCTCTATTGGACCAAGAGAATAATAAGATAAGCATTGATACATTGAATGGGTATGGGCAAAACATTCCAAAACATGTCATTAAATGGGTTAGAAATTGAGCTTAGTAAGCCAAATAAGATAAAAATTCTTTCATTAGGGGAGATTATTCCATAAATAATGGTGATATGCTTGACATAGATGAACTCATCTTCAAGATTAAGGAGAAGCTGGTAGCCCATGAAGATCAATAAACATCCCATCACCCATCTTGTCTTCCCTAATTCACCCCATGTCAACCTTCAAACTCATGATAATATTCCCATCACCACTTATAATCACTCATCAATTTAGTTTAAAAACCACCATGGTCCTTCCCAACTTCTTTCAATCTTTCCCTCATGGAAATTTATCCAAGGAAGAGTCCATGAAGAAAGAAAAGTTGGTGTTGAAATAGTTAGTCATCATGAGCAATCAAGATCTAATTTTTAAGCTTTTTTTATTACGAAAATTGAATTTGTAGATAATAATTTATATCAAACAATAGTAGCTACAAAAAAGAACCAACCTCAACTACACGTACCTCCCTTCATGTCCCAAGCAACCTTACAATCTATACAATAACCTTCTAAGCCTAGATTTCCATCCTAGAATAAAGTGTTAAAATCAATAAAATATGAGGTTACTCAATCCCCACCCTCCCATATTTAAGATTTTAATTCATTTCCATCTTTTAAATCCATCCAAAATATTATGCAAAAGGAGGAGGAGAGGGTGTAGTTATTAAAGATAAGCTGCTAGATCAAAAAGATGTCACATATATCTCATCTCTCTTGGAGTCATTCCAAGACTATCCTATGCCACTTATTGAAGAGGTAATAAGTTAGTTCCATGTTGAAATCATGGATTATGATGGTGTATTGTCATAAATAGAAGAGGAGTTCACAATAGGGACACCACTTGATAAGGATAAACACTTTTTTAGTTTTCAAAAGTGAAAAAGATGATAAGTTGTAGGGAAATATTTACATTAAACATGATGAGGATGACCTCCAAGAATTTATTGATGATATGGAGGTTTATATCCATCATGAAAACCCTCATACATTTTCATTAAAGGTAGAGAAAAGTTGCAGCCTAGTCAAGGAGATTAAGGATCAATACAACATTTAAGGTTTTCAAGGTCACCAAATGGTTGTTGAGGATGATATAATTTTAGAGGATCATTTAAATGATCTATTTTACATTTTAATACCAAGATACAATATCCTTGAGGTAGCTTATGAGCTGGTTCAAGCTAAAGGAGATGACCTCATCAAGCAAGCAAAAGGCAAATTCATAAACATATCATTTCAAGAGGTTGCCATGGTAGGAAAATACTTGTTTGACATCCTCAAATAAGGTTACCAACCTCTTGTTCTTGTTGTATCATCCACTTTCCTTAATGAAAAATATATAAAATCTAAAAAACATGAACAAGAGAAGCTTGATATGTTTGCAACATCTATTCATTCATGTGAAGGTATTCAAGGTGTCAAAATGATGGGTTTATATATGGAAGAAGGGTTATTTGAACCAAAATGGAAACCTAAAGATGAAGTTGTAGTAGTGTTTGAGGTTCTTGAGGTTAATCTGAGTTATGTGCTTCAAAGTGAGATCCTAACAAGACCTAATCTTGTATATCTAGGAGACAACCACCTTGATGAAGTCATAAAGCACACTATCTCCCCTCAATAAATCAAAAGCAACCAAGAGTAGGAGGAGGTAAACCTTAAAAAACTAAATGAGTGTGTTAATTGGCATCTATTTATAGTTAATGTGGCATTTGAAAGCATCATGAGTGACCTAGTCAGTAAGAGGAATACTCCACCAATTTTCTCATTTATAGAGCTACTTATTTCATACCATTAACTACCTTATGTAAAGAGAATCCAAGGAAACTTTCCCTTTGATTTAAGAGGGACAAGGTGCACTAAGGTTAATTTTATATATTATTTTTTTTTGAGTTGTTTGTCTTCCTTTCAATAAGTGTGGTATACAAGCTATTTTTTGTCTCCTTGTTGGTTTGGTTTCTTGTTTGGTGTGTATCTTAGAAGTAGGTGTTAGTTTATTTCCTTTATTTGTCTTGTGTGTGTTGTTACTGCTACAAGTCTGAGAAGTGTCAAGAGTGAAATTTAGTTGGATAGTCCAAGGGTCATCATCTTATGCTTCTTTGTTCAAGTCTTCTTATCATGAAAGTTTCTAGGTTCCCTTGACCAATAGGATGATCACCCATCAAAATTGCTAAAAATGTTGACATTTTAGCCTCATGGGTCAAACATCAACTCCCTATGTTCAAAACTTTGCATATCATGCCATTTTATCTCATGAGTCAGTGAGTTGGTCTTGATAAAGTCCTTAAAATTATAAATAGAATCTATAGTGAACATGTCAGTTTCATTATGCATTTAATAAGTGTACTTGGGAATTTAACTAAAGTTAAAGGATTATATAAAAATGATGTATTATTTGCTATTAATATCCCCTATGAGTTTGGTGTCTTGGTGTGTCTCTTGTCTCAAGATATAAGCCTTCAAAAATGATTTAACAATGTGAGACATGCTAGGGGATGTCAAATTAAAACTATCAAAAGTATCCATTTGGATTCAAAAAATATAACTAAATGGAGATTGATATTAGGGTACACAAAAGGCACGCAAGGCTACCAAGTGTCAAAACCACATTCAACCATATAGATGGAGATATAATGGTGAGCATAAAGTCAATAGGTCAAAAGATCCTAATATTGAATGTGATCGTGACATGTGTCACAACCATGGTAAATTGGAAATAGATTATTAGCTTGCATTTGATCATATGTTTAGCAAATAAATGACGCACATTTGATCATGCATATCAAAGATTTACAACATGCATTAAATCATATATATGGAGATCTTATGGTGAACATGCAATTAATAGGTCAAAAGATCCTAGGAATGTTGTTGCATTGCATAAGATCATTAATTAAATGAAGACTGATAACAGGGTACATACAAGGCAAGCAGGGATGCCAAGTATAAGGATATCAGAAGCTTAGATTAAATATCAATGACCAACATTGAAATTCAAGGCCAGGAGACTCTCAAAGATATCGATAGAGTGAATTTGATCAAGTTTATAAGAGGCAAAGGGTGAAGAAACTTATTTGAAATGAAAATGATCATATTTTAAAATTAAATAAATAACATGGCAAGGAGATGCCACATAGGTAAACATGTTATATCAAAATATTTTGTGGGCCTAAGCATACAAATTACTTCAAATTTGTATGCTACCATTAAAGATAAGTTAAACCCCATGGAAGGACCTTCACCATCTCATTGAAAACTACCATTCTATGAGATAGGTTTTTAGGCTTATTGATGAAAAACTAAGGTGTGTTGCAGAATTTTGAAAAGCTAGCAATTCAATCCTTTTTATCAAATAATTGGAAGGGTCTAGAGAATGGAAGGTGGTGTAAATTTAACAACCCCACTAGGTTAGATATAAAAATACGTGATAATTGTTTTTATTTAATACATAGACCAAATATATGTTACATCATGAGAATCTATAGAGACCAACTGTAATACACAAGGTGATAATAGAAAAAATCATAACACATCACAATATTGATCTCTAATATTGTGAGAGATTACATGTCATAATGTGAATATAGAAAGTAATTACATTGAATCAACTACAACTAAAACAAGTTTACAACCACTGATATTGATATATAATAACATGTAATTATAAATACTCAATGAATATAATATAATACAATGTATATATAGATACATGGCTCCCCAAAGCATGAGTTCCCTATAATCTCTATTATCTATGGCAATCTCACGTGTCATCTCAATAAAAGTACTATTGTGGGTAGGGAGAGCATCATCTGAGTGCTTTTACACGCAACCATAGACCAATGATCCCCCATACTATCCCATTAGGGAAAGGCCTTGTTGGGTTATTTTGGTTAATTACATCTCCAGTTATGAAGTCTATCCCAATGAGCTAGTGCATTGGCTCGTTCATGCAATAGTTAGGTCTTGTGTGCTCACATGAAGCACGTAGCAAAAGACTAGTTCCCATAAGTTTTGCTACATAGTTTGGATAGTTTGTTCATACTCTTCATTTTATGCAAATTCAATAAAGATTATATAAAATCATTAATATACTAACTTAATCCTTTGAGTCCTAGTTTCAATTAATACTACTCCACAAACCATCATCATCTTCTATTTAGCATTAGTTACCTAGAAATGAAAAAGAAGATAAGGAATAACTCATATCCAAGTCTAGCATTTAGTTCTACACCATCATTCATCATTTGAATATTTGTTAAACTAGACATCATATATTAAACTTAACTATAAGGGTAATTCTCATAACCTTATTCTCTCCAAGAGATCCATCATCGTAATACTCTATAATAAGGGTATTTATACTTGTTTTTCCCTGACCAAGTGTTACAATCATTAATGTCAAGAAGAACTAGTTCACAAACTCTTAATAGACTAAGAGTCATGGCACTTAAAATAGGTTCTTCCTAAAGAAATAGTCCTTAGTTCCCCCTATATCCTCACTCTATTCTATATCTCTTCTACCAAGTGTTCTTTTCCTTGTGGGTTGGTATAGAACTTCTTAACAATAAGGTTAAAATGACCCATATGAACCATTCTCCTAACTTCTCCTGATTCCCAAATGCTCCCCTAGTATTCCACTTCTATTCTAAGTCCTAAATCTTTGGGTTCCTTGTGACTTATCCCCCTCTAACTAGTTCCTCTCATGTTGGTTCTTTCTACATTGTTATCCTCTTACACCTAATAGGTTCCATGCCATGGTGATTTTGCACCTGTTAGCTATGTATCATGGTCTCTCCATGCCATGGCCCTTCTACATTGTGTCAATTCTACAACAAAATGGGATAACACTTAGTAAATATTTTGTGATCAACATTACCCCATACTACACTCTTAGTCTATCCCAAACTGTGCCACACTAGAATCCTCCAAAAATTTAGGCCTTGACTACTTGAGTTCTTTCTTCAGATTGTCCCAATGGGACAATGCCTTGAAAAACTTTACAATTATTCTTTCTATGTACTCCTTTGATTATTTTATTTCCTTGGGTTGGCTCAGGGTCTTGTTGGCCTTTTTGACCTATTCATCCATGGATGTGGTGGCATCCTTCTGGACATCTTCAAGTTTGGAGACCTCCTTGTCAAACTATCCTTGAAGGGATGTAAAATTTACATTTAGTTATTGATGATGTTTATTAATGGCATCCTGCATTGTCTCTACATCCTTGAATACTTTTGCATGCTCGGTGTGGTCCTTTATTATGAGTGTAACATCAACTAGTTGATACCACTAGGCCTCTTTAGCTTAGAGTTGAGCCTCCAAGACTTTATTAGGGTGTGTTAGTCATAAAAAAATGTTGTCCAAAATGGGGATAACCTCTCAAACTCTCTCTATAGTGAGTTTTTACATGTTGACAATTGTGGTAAACTATTCAAAAAATGTTAATCCCTCATCTCTCAGTGTAGGTTACTCCTCACATCACTTGAGAAAAAGTTCCACCAGGTCTCTAATTTTCCTATGGCATCCCCATTAAGAGGCACACCATATATGAGTATTGGGTCTTTATTAAAAATTATTTTGTAGAGGTTTAAGACACTAAATTTTACCTCTATGGCCTCTTGAACTTGTTACTTCAACATGCCCACTTCCTTGATGAGTGTTTATTTCTCCAAAACTTCCTTATTATACATGCCTATAATTTTGGCATGTTTTCTATCATTCATACACACATTAACATCTGATAAAATATTTTGGCATGTAATCTCCATGCCTAATTTCAAAATGCAATGTTTGATATAATAGGGGAGATCGTTTTTGGATCTACTCATGTGGTGTAAACAACACTAGAGTATCTGGACCCAAAGAAAGGTTATCATGTAGGAGTTAAAACTCACACTCCTCATTATATATATCAATTAGGGAGGACACCTACTTATTTTTTTTATAGTTTCCTCCTTGGGAATAAATTATGGCCAAATATGTAGAATTTTTTATTCAACATCGAATTGGTAACATTCACACATATTTCCCACTGTACCTTCATTATGATTTTCTATGGGCTCAACTAGTCCTTTCCCCTTACTTGGGTCCCATCAAATATCAACCTCTCCATGGCCACAAAAAACCATCTCACTTTCTTCTTCAATTTCTTCATCCTCATCATATTGTGTTTTAACATCAAGTAGGGAATCATCAAAGGCAGCTTTCTCCTTCCACATCAAGGAGGGACTCTCAAAATCCAAACCTAAGCTATGGACCTACACCTCAAGAACTTCGTGTTGGGGTGTTTTTATTTGGGGCTACTATTTAGGAACTCTTGAACTAGTATTACTTGGGGGAGATTATGGTGGAGGTGGAGATGATAGAGGTGGAGGTGGAGATGGTGGTGGATAAAGAGGACTAGGATGATGAGATGAAGTGTGGGGAATTGAAGAGTGTAGAGGCATAGAGCATGAAGGGGATAGAGAAGTGTTGGGAGAGGATGAAGAAGTGTGAGGTGTTGAAGTTGAAGGGAGATTGGAGGTGGTATTGAGGGATGAAAAGTTATGGGTTTAGAGGACTATGCCTCTATAGTATTTTATCATTTTGGGGGGGCCTAGTGCCCACTTGTATTGGTGCCCACTTTTGATCACTTCTTATTATTTAGGGGTGGTGCTAAAAGGAGTTTTTATTTATGTTTTATACCCCATGGGTTATTTTGGGGGTAAGGCATGTAAAAAAACTTATGAGTTTTCTCCCCAACCAATATTTTCTTGACCTAAATGTCAATTAGGTCTATTTCCATCCTCTCCACATAGGCTTTCTTACCTAGATACACATAGAATTTATGGAGAGTGTGGATATATAAGTCTATCCTTTCATACTATAGGATGATAGGCTATATGTAATATATTTGATTGATAAAGTCTATGAATTACCACACTAAGAATGTGTATGATAACTTAAGCTATGCTAAGAGATCTCTAAATGGGTTCATTTGGATATACATGAGGGATATGTGCTACTTTATAGAAATTTGTGCCTATTTTATAGATATTGAGGGTAAGTCCTTTGGAATACACTACTCATTCCCAAATTCCACCTTCATCCCATCAAACTAGTACCTCATCTTTATCTTATATGAGGGAGTGATCTATTGGGGGCATGTGAATGCCTTGTAGCACTTAGCAAGGGACTTGTGTGTGGGAGGGTACACCCACTTCAATGCTTTTGAAATATAATTTGGAACATTTATATCATCAAAGACCATTAAGAGGATGATTATTACCCATAGAAACTTGTACTTATGTATTATATGGGTCCTCTCTATATATTCAACTATCTTCTAGACAAAGTACAGAGCCTAATTGTACTATAGTCCTTATGAGACCTAATGAGCATTATAGAGCTGCACCATGTCCACCTCTTTCCAATGATCAGTCCCTTTGATCTTGGTTAAGATAATCCATGGCATAACTTGGAGGATGGGATCTTAAAAGTTTTTGATGTGCACAGCATGCCCCTATTTTTGATACAGTAGTGTTATTGTGATATTATGTATCTCCTTAGTGTCAACCAAGTCATCAATTACACTTAACCTCAATCACTGTAGTCCCATTACCCTATTTATTCTTTTTAGGGTGATATTCATGTTGCACCTAGTGAATTAGATATAGTCCTCATGGATGTGCAAGAGGAGGAACTATACTACCTCTCTATGTTTACCAAAATATGGTAGATTAAAGAGATAGAATAGTCTAGTGGTATCTAACTGGTTGAATATTATGAGATCATACACCACTTAGTTCATAGTGTTAGTGGTTTTGACTTGATAGTCATTCTATATCTCAACATCATTCTCAAGTTGGTGATGATTTTAATAAAAAAATAGTATAATTTGAGATCTTAGAGACCTAGTTATCCATGCACAATACCAAATATGGATATTTCATATCTTCTATTAATAGAGATGGGGGTGGGGACACTTGGTCCTTCTATGTTGAATATGATTGTGTTTGCTTACCTTTTCACACCATCCTTTCATTCCCTTTTATGCATTGTTACACTTATCCCCCCATGCTCTGTACTTTTTCTTTTGAGAGCTACACTTATTATTCTAGGGTCTCTTCTCTAATTTTAACTTAGTATCCTCCACTCACCTCTTCTTATTTTGGTATTATGGGTAAGGTTTCAAGTCTTTTGGCCTTTTTATTAGGCCATATTAACCTTCAAGGAGCCCTAAGGTTAACACATGATCATCCCATGTTTCCAAAAGAATACGGTTGTAGACTATTGCTTTGGTTTTTTGAGGTTAATCAACCTTTGATGGTAGATCTACAACTTGGAAATTTTGAAATTATTGCTTTTCTAAAAAACCAAGCTTGAAATATCCCTTCTTAACTTAATATCTTGCATAGTTTACTAAGGATATGAAAACTCGTTGCTTGGCTCTAGATGTGATTGACTTGGCTCGGGTAGTCTCTTGGTCTTTAGCTCTGGGAATTGCTTGATCTCGACTCTAGTAATTCAAATTTAAATGCAAAGTAAAGTATGAAATGCATTTAACTTTCTTATATATAGGATCTAAGAGGGGTTTACCCTCATTATTACCTTTCCATCACCCATCACTTCATAGCATTTAATGTAAATCCTTAACAACCATCAAGTTTAGATCTTTACCTTTTATAATTAATGCTTTTAACAGAATTATTTCATCATGTTGTTGGCATGTTTATTTCCATAATTAACCTTTTTATATTGATGGCACATCTTGTCTTATGCTTTTATTTGAATTGGATGATAGTTGTATCCCACATTTTTTTTGAGGTGGAAGATAGTTATCTCCCTTAAATTTCTAACTTATGGTGGAAACCTTACCCCTTAGCCCCTTAAATGACTTGCACACCCTTAGTACCTTACACACCCTTATAACTTACATGAACATATAACTCACATGCCTAAGTAACTTTTACACTCTTCATTTTTACCTTTTTAAGTATGACTTTTTACCCCACACTAAAACATTTTGTGGTTCTCCACAAAAGGAGCAAAATCTTGTAAACAAAATTATAACAAGGAAGAGTTACATATAACAAAGAAATACTTTTATTAAAATAAGTAAATCCTAATATAATGGCATAAGCCTTATTGATTACAAAACTTTAGCTATTTTGAAGTGAAATATGATTGAAGCTAACTTCCATTATAGTGCTTAGGGAGGAACTGACCATCCATCCTTTGTAATTGACATGATCCAGTGAGTCTGATGCTATGAATTATAAAAGGGCCATCTTAGTATATGTGAATATTTTTAGGGTGGTGTGCAAAATAGAATCATACAATAAGACCTTCATACCTAAATAAAATGTTTTATTCTTTATATGGTGATCATGTCATGCCTTTTGCTTTCATTTATCTACATCTTAGCTCTAATGAGTGAGAAAATCAGTCTCTTCTAGTTGTATTAAAGTGTTTAAGAATGATTTTAAGGATTATTCTTCATATAATTATCTTACATGTATGATACATAGAGAAGGTTCTAATAACTCTACTATTAGGACTAGTTCTTTACCATACACCAAGTTGAATGGTATGCTTTTGTTTAGGCACTTGTAGGTAGTTCAGTAAGCCCATAGTATTGCAAACACCCTATCATCCCAATCAATGTAGTTAACATTATAGATCTTTGTCAAAGTGGTATCTAAGATCTTATTGAAATCCTCAATAGTTATATTAGCTTGTAGATGACATGGTGTTGTTTTGTGGTGTAGAATCATGAACTTAGCCAGTAAGATGCAAATTATTTAATTCAAAAAGTGGGTACCATAATCACTGGTAAAACTTAGGGGACATCAAAATTGAGTTATTATGTTCTCCTAGATAAAATATGAAATAGTTATAATAGTATAATCCCTCATTGGCACAGCTTTAGCCCAGCATGTAAGGTAATCTATTATTGCAATGATGTACTAAGAACTTGTTCATCATCTTACTAGAGTGATGGGACCCATAAAGTCAATAACCACTTTTAAAAGGGTTTATGATAAGGTATTGGTCATAAGGGCATAACATATATTTAGTTAGGCTTGCTTACACACTGACATATATCACATTGCTTAACATATGCTTTAGCATCTTGGAATAGAGTTGGCCACCATAGCCCAAATAGTAAAACCTTTCACATGATAGCCTCTTCAGCATAGTGTCCTCTTACAATACCTTCATGAAGTACCTTGGGGTACTCATGTTGTATTACACAATGTCAAAGAACTTTATCATGACCCATTTTATAGAGATCATCTGCTATGAGCTAAAAGGGTGTGGCACAAACCATGAGTTGTTTTTTATCTTATTAGGTGAGACCATTAAGTGTAGAGCTAGTGGTCAACAATGTCACAATATCTTATAGCTCTTTAAGTACCCATGTAACATGGAATATTTATACATTAAGAAGATCATCTTCTATGACATGTGGTGTTTCTTTGTTCTTGATCCATGACAAGTAATTAGGTCTATAGTTGACCTTCACAAATTTCACCATAACTAAGAATTAGACTTCTTAGAACAACACAATCTAATGATAGATTCATCCATGTAACATAGGTTTATTAACAAGGTAATTTAAATCCTCGTGATCTATATAGAAGATAAAAGGAGTGGCCAAAAAGTACTATCTAAACATTTATAGGGTGTAGACCATTGACAAAGCTTCACGCTTTGTAGTGGTATAGTTTTTTTTAGCTAGGGTGAGCTTCTTGCTAGTAAAGTATATTGTGTGATCTAGGTGACCTTCACCTAGTTGTGCAAGGATGGAACCAACAACCATGCTAGATGCATCAATATGGACATGAAAAGGTTTTTTCTGATTAGGGAACTAGAGGATAGGAGTAGTGACCAAATTTTCCTTAAGTGATTCAAAGGCCTCTTTATAAGAGCATGTCCTTATGAAATGTTCATTATTATTTATAAGTTCTTTTAGGGGCATGACAATCATTGCATAACCATGAATTAACTTCTTATAATAACTCATATGGGGTAGGAAGGTGTGGACCTCACATTGAGTCTTAGGCACTGGAAGGCAAAGAATAATAGATACCTTTATTGGGTCTACTAGAAGTCCTTAAAAATAATATGTCCTAAAAGCACACCAAAAGGTGTCACAAATAGGTACTTCTTTAAGTTAAATGAGATTTTTAATACCTGATAGTGCTCAAGCATGAGTCTAAGGTTAGAACAATGGTCCTTAACTAAACCATAGACTATCTAGTTGTCCAAACAGACTTGGAGTAATTTTTGGATGAAGTCTTTAAAGGCTTCAACTGCTATTTGTGAAAACATTGTTGGATTATTTTTTAACTTGAAGGGCACAAAAATATACATGAATGATCCTCATTCGATGATGAATGTTGTCTTGGGTTGGTCTTCTTCAATTATATGGACCTAATGGTACCTTGAGAATCCATTTATAAAGGTCTACACCTCACATCTAGAAACTCCTTTAAGAATCTCTTATATGAATGAAATTTGAAAGGGATCAGTTACATAATATGCATTAATCACTCAGTATTATGTGTAGATACAAATGTATACATCCTTATTTATACTAATCATCATGGGAATAACCTACTTAGATTTGTCAATGGGTATGATTACCCTAGCATGTAACATACTATTAATCTCTTCCTTGATGTGCACTTAGAGATTAGGATTCATCCTATATGGACATTTTATAACTGGTTAAGCACCATCAACAAGCTTAATATGCATCTTCCCCAAGGATATGTGGACACCCTTCATTTCAATGTAGTTTTTGGGGAATACATCTTGATATTATTTTAATAATTCAAAGATTTTTCAAATCTTTGTCTTGATTTAATAGTTCCCTACTATATCCATTTTTTGCTCTTGTTCCATACCAATATTGTGTTGAACAATCTAAATAGCCTTATGATAGGGGTTGTCCATATTAACACTTATGTCTTGAATAGTTCATGTTCCAACATTTATAAGAACATCAAAATGGTTGGCCAAGGGGTTGAGTCAAGTCGATCCTTCACCTTCATCTACTTGGAAGACAAAATTTTATTTTTCCAAGTAAATCCCTTCATGTCAGTCCTGATTAGGGACTACTTTGGGTGCAGGAACTAGGTGTGTCAAAGGATCATTGAATAAATGTAAAGGTTCCTTAGTATCCTAATGGATATTCCTTAGGTGGTTCTCTATGCGACTTGGGTCTCCTATAACTACTTCATACATGGCTTAGAGAGTGAAGTGCAAGTCCATCCTTGGTGATGAATATGAGAGTGTCAAGTTCATGCTCTCTTTTAGTAATTTCTAGAACCTAGTACCTATGTGTCACTCTTCATGAATAAACCATACTCATGCCTATGTGTATAAATGTCCATAGAATGCATTCACCCATAAGTACTCTGGTAAGTATATTTCCTCATTTTTCCATATTATCTCACAAGATTTAATGTGAGGTTTAGGTTCTTACACACCACTGTAACTAATTATTCCCTTGACCTTCTTATCATAGTGAAATATATGGTGTAGGTTAGAATGTACTTGATCCTATTAAAAAAGTCACTCTTTATGGGTTTTACACCACCTTGTAGTGGTGCCATCAAAAATGTGATCTAATGACCTCATTCATTCATTTTTAGTGTCATAGAATTCTTCAAGGAACTGGACAAAATCACATACCTCCATTTGTCCATGGAACCATGGGGCTTCATCAAGTCTATCCAATGGTGACCCTACCAGTGGTCTTCTCATTACTAACCTAGTAAGGTGAAAAAACTTGTGACATTTAGGAAGTTAGTGTAGGAATTTCTCTAGATTGTTGATGATGCTACACATCCTCCCAGTAAGATCATAGTCACCATGGGCCCAATAGTTACAATAATTGATTGTAGTATCTAAAATAGACTGGTTATCTATCCATTGAAGAATACCATTTGGGTTGGGATCATGTTATTCATCACTTTTAGCAGTGACATTATATATGTGTTTTATGTTTTTATCAACATTAATGGGTTCTATGTAAGGGGGTCCGTATGCATGATCTAGAGGTATTACAACATGTTGATCAATTTTCTCAAAACTAATGTAGTAATTTTAAAATCTTAAATCTATATTATTCTCATAATACCAAGGTTTTCCCAAAAAAGTTGGGTAATCATTAGATTCCACTAGTTCTATAAATTCAAAGTCAAATTTAAATGGTACTCCAAGTATATCAACTGTGAAGTTCTTAAGGACTCCAATGGGTAACACATGAGTCTTACTTGCCATAAACAAGACATGTGGTGAGGGTTGTAGTGTTGGAATGGCCATATTTCACCAATCATCCTTGGTGAGAACATTGAAATCATATATGGTGTCTACTAATATATCCCAGATTACCCATCCATCGATACTAACATTTACTAAGATTTCTTTATCTTTCGAGGGAGTAGAGGAGTTATGAGTATCCTATCATCAAGCATGATTCAATTGGAAATATTCACTATGCTTGGTGACTTAAGGGTGAATCTCAATTTGTACTAGAGCTTGATTTTAAGATAAACATTGATCTTTGAGAGAATATCCTCATCTATCATACACTTGCATAGTTCATAGAAGTAATCTTGTGCCACATGTTGAGGCTCAACTTCTCTTTTCATAATAGCATGTTGTGTTACGTATTTATCTTTTATAAACTAAATATTTCCATAAAGTTCTCTTATGATTGCTATCATATATTGGAGGAAATCCTTATACTATTAAACATCGAGATACTTTATCTCTCATGGTTCTTCCCATTGTACTTTCTCGATAGGATTAGATGTTAAATAGGTCTGTCCCCCACTATGAGTGGTAATGTTTAAATATTAAACTAAAGGAATGGTTGGGCATGCACACCAATGTGGTTTATAAATTAAAATCACACTAACACCATTTTTATTCCACTCTTTGGTGATAGCTACATAAAAATTAGGATACTCTTCTAGTTGATGGTCTTTTTTGTAAAAAGTGTACATCAGGTATTCTAAGTAATCTTTTTGATAGTGGTCTAGAGATCCACATTTATAATAGGTCCTAGGTGGGAAATTAAAACCTCCCCATCCTTATCCTCATTATCCACCATTGTCCTAATTTTTTTTAATATAAGTCTGGATCATTTCATGTGATCAATCTTCATGAATGTCACTAATCTAATAGAAGTCATTAGTGTCATGAGTATAGGCATCATAGATTTTTAAATAGTTAGATGCTTTAATTTATGTAGCCTATTAAATAAGAGGACAAGAATGCACATCATTTTCCTCATGATAGATTTCACGTGTCTATTTAATTACTATGTGGATGTTCTTGCATGGACAATTACTCTATGTGTGTCCTTCAAATTCATAGTTTGTGCACCAAACACCACTACATGTCTCATGTACATTATATGTTGTCAAATTTTATATATATGATGTTATTAAATATATCTAGGCTTATATAAAGGGACTAATAGCAGTATCAAAGAAGTTGGTATAGGCTTATATAAGGGTAGTGATAGTCCTCCCACAAACCATTTTTCATGCTAAATAATGATAATATCAAATTAAAATAGGGTCGTAAACCTTACATCATACTCATTCACACTCTCTATAAGTATTTACTTTATGTCCTTTAACACTGCTATGCTCTATTGCTCAAAATTAGGAATGTCAAACTCTTAAAAGAAGGTTGTTTTAAGCTGATCAAAGTTGACCACTGCTTGTTGAGGGTTGAACTTCTGGTACCATTTATGTGTATAATCTAAAATAATGGTTTCAAACTATGTGGCCTTACACTTAGAAGAGTTAATGCCTCATGCCCTCCAAATTAGTTCATATTTATGGACATGCTCTATTGTATTCTCCACCCTTTGATATTTAAGTAAGTGTAGTTTCATCTCATAGTACACCATTATCGATTGAGGCACTTGAATGGGTTATTATTAGGAATATCTAACCCTAGTATCTTGAAGATGGATCCCACTTCCTCCTACACCACCTCCTAGTCCTTCTCTAATGCATCTAATAGTAGTGCTTATGATATGGGGTGTAGTAGCTGATTGGTTAACTAAGTTTGGGCCTATACTCTATCCTTGAGAGACACATACTCTAGGCATTCCAATTTATTCCATAAAATTTCCTTGAAGAAGGAAAATAAGTATTAAGCTTATAGGTACATCAAATATCTTGGATCCATAATCCCTTAGTGGTTCAGTCTCTAATTCCTCACTATTTATGTCCCAATTATGTATGTGTACTTCATCTAACTTAATAACATGAGTTAAACTATGGTTTGGGAGTCTACTTAGATCAGAATTGGGTCCTTAATTCTTGTCATCTAGCTTGTTTCTCCTTTATGTGATATAAGTAACATAGAACACAGCTCAAAGGTTATCGGGTCCTTATGTGTTTCCACTTCCTTGTAGCTTCTAACATCACTCCTTGAGTTCTCTCATTTTTTTATCACATCGCTTATTCCTATAATACTTTTCTAAGCTTCATCATACTTGTATTTTCTATAATGCACATTAGCTAGCTACCATTTTGAACTCACAATTTTCTACCAATAATTCTCCTCTTCCAAATGTGAGGCTCATGCACAAGAGGATTTAGCTTCTTAGTAGCATAGTTTTTTATTCATATGAAATTTAAAAATTGGTAGCTTGAGTGTTGCTTGTGACACATAACTCATAGGTCCCTCTTACATGCTCTCTTGACCCATCTAGGCACCTTTTCACTAATTCCTAGTTATCCATAGACTTCTAGAACCTCATTTCACCTCAACCAAGCTCTATTTTATAGGCCTATTCCATCCCCCTAAGACTCATACTTGTAGGAAAATAGCACCCAAATTGGAATATAATGCTAGACCCTAAGGTGTCCCATTTTCAATGCTCCTATACAATAACATTTTGAGCCTAGATGACCATTTCCTCTTGATTCCTCTTCTTCATTATGTCAGCCTAACTGAATGCATTTAACCCATGACCAATAGATCTATATCAATCCCATTTGAAATTCATTTATAACAGGTTGGAAATTATTACAAATCAAGCAACAATATAAGCAAAGACCACTAAGGCAAATTTCCCTATTCTCTGCATATAACCATCTAATACAACCACTAACATATTCAAACCCTCATACCAGTCCCTAACCACATTAAGCACACCCAATTTAGAATTTTTTCATTGACATAACACTATTGCATAAAGCACATCAAGTGGGAGAAATACATATGGCTTGATCCCTATTCAAAGTATTGATATGTAGGAAGCATGCCCACACAAGGGGTGTGGATACACATTTAGTGCATCTTACACACAATAACCCCCCTCTTTCTCAAAGTTTTCATTCAAGTTTAAACATAAGGAAGATCTAGGTTTAGAAATTAAATTAGTTCTAAAAGGAGCTTCATCAATAGTCAAGACTTGAAATTTCATAAATAGATTAATACAAGTATAGTAGACAACTAAAAAAACTTAGATCTCTGTGACCAATTTGGATAATAGTGGCATGACTTGAACTATAGCGTCAGACCTCAAAGTGTCTTCTTTTCAATGCTCCTATCCTTTCATCGAACAAAATCTAGATCTTGACTTTTGATAGTGTCTCTGTCCTACATAATTAGTACCAAGTTTTGTTTTATCCATCTCAATCATGTTTAAGCTAAGATATATTTCTCCTCACTTATTACTATTTTTAGAAAGGTTTAAATTATAAATAAATTATACAAATTAGTATCTTAATTATCCCAATATTATTTACTAATTTAATTAACTTAGATCTTTAACTAAATTAAGAATAAGACTCCACTATTCCCAAAATTGTTAAATCATTTGGTGAACCCGACTTACTTCGTTTGCATATAAAAACCCTAGAAACCCTAGGGTAAATTCCTTGCTGAATTTTACAATAATTTTTTGATTTTTTCACCTACATATTTAAATCAAAAATTCACTTTAATTTTCAAAATTCTATAGTAATTTTTTTAAAAAAATCTTCCAAACCCTAGTTACATATACTAAGTCCTTTTAAATCAAAATTTTTCCAATATTATTTATTTTTATATTTAAATCAAAAATTTAATTTAGTTTTTAAAATTCCATAGTAATTTTTAAAAAATATTTTTCTTCCAAGACCTAGTTGCACATACTAGGTCCTTTTAAATCAAGAATTTTCTAATGTTTTTTTAATATTTTACATGCATATTTAAATAAAAAATTCACCTTAAAATTTAAAATTCCTTAGTAAATTTTAAAATATCATTTTTAAAAACCCTAGTTGCATATACTAGGTCTATTTGTTTGATTGAGGTATCACCTTACATATTTGTGAGCATTCATATCATTTTTATGCATATCCCCATTCATTGTTTAGAGTATATTTATTTAATCTGATCTTTCATTTTTCAATTTTTATTCCTTATGCCATCTAAGCTCCTTGCATATCTTCATTTAAGATGAAGTATAATACTTAGTGTCAACCCTCCTAAATTCACCTAGATTCCTTCAACTTGACCATATACCATGGATAAAAAACTAGCTCAACTTCTTAATATAGATCCTACACATTCAGATTACTTCAATTTCTATGAGGATAGTTTTGACAATGAGCAGTATGAGAATAAAAATGAGGAGACAAACATCGATGTTCACAACCCACCACATTAGGTTCTTGATCCACTTCTACCTATTGTTGATAATGATGTTTTACTCAAAAAAGACTTGATTCTACAAAGTTTTAGAGAAAAATTTAGGGAACAACCATGTATCATACTATTATCTTACAATCTATCATGAAAATTAAAAAGGCTAAGCAAGTTGAGTCTTTCATTCCTTCAGAGAAACCAGTTGCAAATGACACTACAATGGAAACTATGTCTCAACAACCTCCTATAATAGCCCAACCTTCCTCTATGTCACCACCAGCTACAACTAGTACATCTCTATCTCTTGATGTGGCAACCCTTGTGAAAGAGATAAAATCTCTTCAATCCAAGGTGATCTTGAGAAAGGTGCCTCTAGACCTACACAGGCCTTAGATTATTTTGCTCTACTTAATACACCATTGACATGTCATATTGATTTGACACCCTTACCACAAGGTTTTATTAAACCCAAGCTCACTCTATATGATGGAAAGGGTGATCTAGAGACACACTTGAGATATTTTCATACAGTATGCTTGGACTATGTGCCAAATGATTGGTTACTAACCAAGTTATTTCCAGAGTATAAAGATTTATGCTTTAAAATGGTTCCATAGTCTCCTAAATTAGTCATTCAATGCATTCAATCCTATAGTTGACATGTTCCTAGCTCATTTCAGAATTAACATTGGTGATAAGGTTTTCTATGCCCGTTACACAATAGAAACAAAGGTCAAATGAGCATCTCAAAGATTATGTTATTCAATATAAGACTATATTGGATAAAATGACTAGCCCCATGGCCAATCAAGAGTTACAAAACCTCTTCAAATAGAGTCTTCTAATGGCTTTGCATGAATAAATAATGTGAAAAAGGTTCTCTTCTTTCATTGAGTTATGTCATACACTAAAGGAAAGGGAAGTCAAATTAATTTCAATGGGCAAACTCAAGTACAAAAGTATATCAAAAACAAAAAACAAGATTACTAAAAAAAGTCCCATACAAATTAAAGGTCAATGATATCAAAATTAAAAATAAACCAATAGTTAATGCAAATTTAGATCCCCCTCAGTAAGTGGTTTTATCAACACCTCCTCGATGAACCTTTTTCAATATACCAGTATCTCCAGCTAGATTTTTATAGTAGTTATTGGAATGTAATACCATATCTTTCCCTCCTACTCAAGAAGTTGATCCAATAAATCTTCTTCCATGGGGATATTATTAGAATATATTTTGTGATTTTCATAGGGCACCAAGCCACACAACAAATAGATGCATTAGTTTTAAACACAAGATACAAGACTTGATAGATGGAAACATTATTGATATTGACACTTAAGTTGAGACTCTTTAGACAAAAAAAACATAAGAAAATGATTTAAAAATATTTTTAGATCCTTTCCCACAACATTATAAATAATAAACAAGGGTACATTAGGGGTTCATCATGAATATCATGCACATCCTCCACCAACTACATATTAGACACCTTTAATTGAGTTATAACCTTTGAGCAACATGATTGATGTATATAATTCTAGAGTTCCATTTAGACCTTCCATATCCTTCTAAGAGTAGGAGATAGTTGAGGATGATTCAGATTATCATGCACTCTTTATCAAAGTTTAAATTTATAATCATCCCATTCATAGTATTCTCATAGACAATGGATCCAATGTGAACATGTGCACTATGACATTACTATAGCATTTGGGATATTTAGAGTAAGATATTACCCTAATGGACATAGTTATCAATAGATTTAATGGGAACATAAAAAAATTATTGGGTGAGATTATACTTCCTCTAAAAGTTGGTCCAATACATGTGGCCACACCATTTATTATTATTCCTGGTGTAGGAGTTTTTGATATATTACTTGGTCAACCATGGAATCAAAAACTTTGAGTAGTACCTTTTATAGTTCATAGATGTATGAAATTCATTCATGTTAATCAAGTTGTTATAGTTATTGGAATACCATATGAGTTATCACTCCCCACTTTAGGTCCATCTACTAATTGACAATCACCACTTTCAATTCCACCACCAGTTTCAATTTCTCCACTAGTTATAGTTCTTCCTCTAGTTTATATTCAGACATAGTTGAGGCCTCCATCACTAGTATAGAGAGTTCATACACTTATATAGAGGCATCTTTTAGAGCAACCATAATTTCATAATTATAGATAACTTCTAGCTATAGTGTTCACACCTAAGGCAATTTCATTGAGGTCTCATGACTCTACACACAAAACACATGTTCAGAGAGCTTCTCCTACTATCATATGGGTCCCAAAAATCCCTTTAGTTACATGCACTTATTAGAGTTATAGGGGGACCCCATAGTTGATTTATACTTTAGATATTTCATAGAATTTATAGTATATATATATATATATTTTATATTCATAGTATCAACCCTTCCATCATGGTTCATGATCACACACAATCCCTCTTCTTGATATAGGACACCATGATAAGGAGTCTCCCATGAGACTCATTGGTTAGTATCATCTCTTCTCAGCCTTTCTTGTACATATTTTATTATTATTTTCTTGTACATAGTATCCTCATGATTGATTGTACATAGCTCATATCAAAAATACCAAAAACAATATAACATTTCAAAATACAAAAACATTCAAAAAATTCAAAATACCAAAAACATTTCAATTATATGCATCATCCATGCTTTACATTTTTTCTACCATGATAGACTTATATTTTTTTGTTATATGCTATTTTTTTTTGTCAATTTATCTACATTATCATGCTTCACTTGATCTTATTTGAGTGTGTGCAGTGACATCTAGATTTTTGATTGCTTTACTTTACCAATTGAGGGGGCATCCTACTTATACATTATAGACATACATCGATATATCTACCCACTAGAGGAATATTTTACATGATTATACCATCTAAGTTATGGAATTATTACACCACACACTCTAGTTATCATGTTGAAGTACATTACTTACTAGCTTACATAGATTAGTCTATCAACATTCACTAGTATATAGCATTTATTTATTTCTTAGCATATACCTAATCATATAATCTATGTTTTGAATACTTTCAATTCTTAATTTATTAGTTAGATGTGATTGTATTTTTAGTATATTACATGCCTTATTTTATTACTTTTCATATCTAAATGTGATTGTATTTCTCAGTTCGTATTTTGTCTCTTGTATGTGCCTTAAGACATTTGCCAATGTCCTTTGATTCTATTCTTGTGTGTTCCTTAGGAAATTTTCCAATGTCATTTTCCTATACTCTTCTATGTGATTATGGCCTTCGTGTCAACCTTGCTTGTTTTCAATTGTATGTATATGTGGCATTTGAACATGCCTTGTATGCTTGCTTTCTAGATTGAGTGACATGTGCCCATATACCTTGTTTGCTTAGCCCCTTGGCCACTATTATATTATTCTTACCTTGTGTACTTATTACTTGTTTGCTTCTCAATTAGTTATAATGTCATGATACACATTATGCATTATCTTACTTTCTTGGATGCCATGATGGAAATCATACTTCATCCCTCTATGACAACTAAAAACTAACAACTAACATTTCCAGTTTCAATTCCATAAATTTCACATGCTATTACATTATTATATTTATCTAGGAATACCCCTATTTAATATAACAATCTCCAATATAAACTATGTTATATCATGAGACATCATTTCGATTATCATTGATATATCATGTATTTCAAGCATAACACAATTATAGGGATCTTTCTTCTAAGGATAGTCATTATAGGGTCTTCATTCCCACCCTCAGAAGAGGGGGAAATAAATAGGGGTTTTATCACAGAGATTAGAGCTCTTATTGATCAAAAAAATAGTTTCTATAACACTCATAACAACAACTAGAGATCAAACCAAGTAGAACACACCAAAAAAATAGTGATGATTCCAGAACAATTTTTAGTTTTAGTAAAGGACAAAAATGCCAGACATGGACAATAGTACCAAAAACTAAGGTGTCTTATTTTTGGTGCTCCTATCCAAACAAAAAAACCTAAATTTTCTATAAATAGGCAAAAAGGTAAGCTCAACTATAATTTTACACATACACACTAGTTCAGATTTAGTAGTTTCAATACAATTTTTCTCAGAGAATCCAGATATAGGGGACATCTTACATAATATGATGGCTCTCACTTCTAGTTTTAGATTAGGCAGATGGTATAAATTTTAGATTAGAATCCATGTTATAGATACCAATTATTGGGGGAAATGTGCGTGACACATTGATCTTCTTTTATTTTGAGGTTGACATATTACCTAGACATTCTTAATAGTTGTGTGCCTTACTCCATCTGAAATTGGTTGGTATCATTTTAGAGTGGCTTTCATACAAGATTAAACTCCAAATTTTTGAGTGTATTTCATATAAGCCTATTGCCCAGTTTTAGAGTGGCTTTCATATAAGCTTAATCTCCACCTTTTCAAGTGGCCAAGAGTGGCCTAGTTTTTATCACATATTCATCTATCCATGCCACATTATCAAACTTCAAAACATTCATGGGCTTTAGGATCCATCTCATATGGTACACATTCATACTAATATTAGTTTATAGATTCATTTCATGGGATAATGATGGAGCCAAATGAATATCTAGCCTTTATATTCTTGAGCCACCTACTCAGAGGAATTGGACATATAGTCCAAACATTTATTATCACATGTATGATCACATAGCTTCACTTAGTGGTTGATGATGGATCTAAAGGGATATCCTTTGCATTCTTGATCCACTTTTGAGGAATTAAGCACTCAGATCCATTCATGATATTAATCTTAGTACAACACATACCTAACATTACTCAACATCACTCAGCATCACAATAGGTTTTGTATTGGTTCACGTACCCAATGAGGTGTATTCATTCATTTCTCTTCCTCTCTCTCTTACCCAGCTTTGTACATTCTTATTTTAGATATAGTGTATATAATAAAAATTGATGTACTCCTAATTTTCTTTTGAAAATTTACACTCCATAAATTTCTCTCTCTAAACACACCCAACATCACACATATTTATGGGCTTCACCTTTGTATGTAGGTTCAATTATGCTTTCTATTTTTCCTTTATCTTAGTATTTTATTTTACTACACCACTATAATAAAGGGGGGGAAATATAGTCATAAAAAATGTCAAAATTGGTATCTTGAGTGTGGCTTGTGACATCCAACCCTATTGTTCCCAAAACCAGTCACTCATTTTTATGGACAACATGTTGACCATTTTGGTCTTGCAGGCCAAAAATGGTCTCCTTCTTTCTCAAAAATGTTTTGAGTAGTCAAGTTATTCAATTGCACAAGACTTTTTGGTAAAATAAATCCCTCATTTTCAAAGGGTTTATAGTTGGGAAAATGAACAAGGTTCAAAAGGTGGGTTTTTGCAACAAAAAATTTCAAAACACTTGAAGTCATTTCCTACAAAAATTATAAGGATAATTCAGCGTCAGGGTTTAATAATATATGGTTCAATGGTGGGGTTCAATGATATGAAATGAACTATATAGACCAAATATAGTCACATTAAACTTTGAACCATTGAACTCCACTAAAAAGGTTCAAGTGGAAGGTTCAAATGAAAGGTTCAAGCAAAAGGTTCAAATGAAAGGTTCTAGTGGAAGGTTCAAGTGGAAGGTTCAAATAGAAGGTTCAAGAGAAAGGTTCCAGTAGAAGGTTCAAATAGAAGGTTCAAATAGTTGGTTCAATGATACATTGAATTCATAAGAAGACTGAGTGAAGATGACTCTTTGCAAAACATAAAATATTGAGCCACCAAACTATTGAACCATTGAATCGGTGAACTCTAAAAGATGGTTCAAGGTTTAAAAGGTTCAAGTGACCGATGACATCCCCACAGACATCAAATTTAGTACAATGGAATAACCGTTGGTTTTAAAATGATGTAGACTCAAGGACAAACTCAGTGACCCACTAAGAAAGGAGATAGAGAAGCCAATAAAAGGAGAAAAGATATCCCTAAGAGCTCGAATCACCAGGAAGAGACAAAATATAGCAAGGAAAGAGGGAACAAAATAGAAAATCTAGAAGCATCGGTAGAAGATTTATTCTAGTGGGTGGAATAATCCACCAAGTGTTTATCAAAGAGCGTAAGCATTCAATGATGCAGCCCATTTTTATTCGTTTGAGTAAAGATGAGTGGACAATTGTGTAAGTATCATAAAGAGGAGTGGCCTTGCCTTTTAGAGGACCAAGCAACCCATGATTTTGAAGAGACATTTGATATGATTTAAATGCCAAAGTCAAGGCTGGTAATTTGCTCTAGCATGGCCCCTTCATAGGACTTCCTCTTTCTAATGCATTTAATGTAGCATAGGCCATTTATGGAAAAGAAGTGCCAAAGTCATTCTTTGGGATGCTATATATTGTAATCTCTCATTTTTGAAAGAGGGAGGATCCCTCAATTATTGGAGGTAAAACTCTACCCAAATTGAAAGACATTTTTGAGACTTTGAGCTCAGATTGTTAATCAAATTTTATCAGGTGAATGAGAAAGCAAGTGACCTTTCAAACTTTGTGTTGAAATAACTTGTGTTATATGGGAAATTGTTCTAATTTCCTTTTCCTAAATATAATCTTATCCATTTGATAAAATAATTAGAGCGAGTGAAAATAATCTAGGAGATGTTCTAAAGCTAATTATGGAGACTTTGTGCTACCATAATAGTCTTTAGTTTGTGTTTTAGTGTCTTAGAATGAAAGATATTGGGAATTATTTAAACTACCTTTATCTTTTGTAATCATATGCTCTATTGTAGTTTTCGGTGAAGACTTTGGGCTGCACCTCATTATACTATGATATAAGTCATAAATCAATAAGAGAAGCAATAAAAGACTTTGTGCTTTCATGGGTTTCTTATGGATTCAGTTATTACCTAGGAAGTTTTCCTTTTGTTTTGTGAATATCATTTCTAAAAAAAGAGAAATAGATGATATGATCTCACCCTTGAGTTAGTATTTAGTATAGGTTAAGTTTGTGATAGTTTATAGGGAGCCTCCCCTTGCTAAGAGAAGAGATTTATCTCATTACACTGTGGTTGATATAACCATTTTGTCTTCAGTTAGTTGATGAAAAAATATTCACCCAATAATTTTTTAGTGACTTCTATAGGGAAAAATATACAATTTGAAGCTTCACACTTTAAACTGAAGCATTTCCAATTCTTTTCCATTCTACATTCTAGTAGATCCATGATATATGTGAAGCCATAGAGTTCAAGGTATTGTTGATCCTATATTTGAGTTTATGCAGCAAAATAATTTTGATCTTTCTCCTCCATGATCTTGCCTTCAATGAACCAAGAGTTTTCATCCTACAAATGTTAGGTCTCCAATACCAGGTGAAGCTTCTCCTTCCTCTACTAGCAGAGTTTTATCTATACATACTCCACAAAGGTTTGTTATCCCTCTTTTCAATCATCATATCATGGCAGCCTAAGGCCTTTGGGGTAACACTTTTGGCCCCCTAAATCTAACCCCACCTTTACATAAACTACCTCATAGTTCAAGAAAGAATTTTCCCAAGTTCTATGGTGATGGAAAAATTCATCCTGATGAGCATATTATAGCTTTTTACATAGCCTATGGTGTGATAAATGTTGAATATGAAGATATAGCGGTAAGACTATTTGTAGAAACATTGCAAGATGTTGTTGTAGATTGGTTTTATCATCTTCAAGCTCAGACTATAACTGACTGGAACACTCTTAAGGCTAAGTTTGAGGCTAGGTTCAAACTTGCAAAAGATGCACATGCCTTGTTGGCTCAGCTTACGTAAATGAAGAAGGAACCTCATGAGCCTATGCAATACTTCATTAATAAATTCAATAAGCTAAGGAACAAGATTCCTACAATTTCTCAACCAACACCAAAAAAATACTTAAGTGCTTCTTCATCAATTCTAAACTACTTGAAGTGAGTTTTTTGTTAAGGTGGGCTAGCCATATAGATATTTTTGCAGCTCAAATTTTGGCTACCGAGGTTGAAGATGATCTTATCCTTATAGGTAATATAAGAAGAGATCCTAATAGAAATAAATTTTTTTCATCTGCTAAAAATTCTTCCCCAAGCACCATTGATCCTATGGTGAAAAAGTTAGTGAATGAATTGCTATCTCTAAAAAGGCAAATTTCCCAAGGTATGTCTGCTCCTCCTTATCAAGATATATTGAGGACATTTCCAAACCATTCATATCAAGGCAATACTACCAAAAATTAAGGGAAACCTAATCGTCTTCCTCCCACATAGGGGAAGCTTGCCATTGAAGCATCACCAATCAACTCAAAAGTCAATTATTATAAATCCAAACATGATTTCTCTTTCCAACCTGAGTTAGACCAAGAAGAGGATGCTAATATATTTTCAGAAGGAGAAGAATAATTAGCTGATGACTCCAATATTGGTTTTCTAAATTACCAAGATGAAGCTAAAAAAAAGGGAGAAGTGTTTGATAGAGCATATGATATTTTTACTAGGTCTCAAAACCAGTCAACTCAACAAGCTAATATGGAAAAAGTAGTAAAAGAACCTCAGCTGGTGATCTTGATTTCTAAATGGGGAACTTCACTACTTTTCCAATCAAAGGACCTGATGATTAATAAGAAAGTAAGTACCTCAAATAATCCTGTACCTTCTACTTCTATTCCTCATACCAGTGTTACATCAAATAAAAATTAGAATGATGGACTTCCTTCCTCTATTTTTAGTTCATTATAATTATTCGACATAATTAATCATGCTAGGAATACCAAGATCTAAATATCTGAGTTTGAGTACTTACAAGCCAACCCTGAGAAGTTGGATAGGTTGGCTGAATGCATCAAAAACAAAACCATCCCTATAGGATAAGATTTTTTAAAAGTGACTCATGATCGCCCAAAGAATAAATCCACCCAAAATAATCTTGTCGCTACTCCTCTTATTTCCCCTAGGAAAATATAACCTTTTTATGTTTCTTTATTGATAAATGGTCTTAAATTGAGCAATTGTATAATAGACTCTAGAGCCTCTGATAATGTTATGCCTGCCAAGGTAGCAAATTCCCTCAGTATTAACTTAATTAATAATTTTGGTAGATGTTTCACTATGAAAAATAAGCAAGTGCCACTTTTGGGTCAAATCAAAGATGCCTAATTTGAATTTGTGGCTTTTCTAGATAAGAGGATTAAGATGACAGTCTTAGTGGTTGATGTTCCATCTTCTTATGGCATTTTGCTTGGATGTAATTTTTGTAAAGATGTAGGTGGAAAGTTGAACATATATCTATCTGAAGTGAGGATACCTGTTAAGGGAATCATGTAAAAGTTGTTTCCTAAGAAAGAGTCAAAATATATTGTTACTCAAACGTCAGACCCTGAAGCTCAAATTTTGTTTGAATCCTCAAGAATGGGTAATAATTTTCTATCCATTGAAGATGTTTATATTTCATCAAATGAAAGTTCATTAGGTGATAATTCAAATAATTCAGAGAAAAAATTAGAAGAATTTGTAGAGAAAACTTTAGGTAAAAAGGGGTCTTCCCTCACTAATAAAGAGAAATATTTAAGAAGATCAAATTCTAATGATGATTGGATTTTAGAATTTGATGGTAGCTATTATTCTACCAGTTCTAGAGCCATAATTATTTTAATATCCCCACAAGGAGAAATCTTCCCTTATACAAGTTGCAATTTAGCAATACCAATAACACCGTTGAATATGAATCATTGTTGCTCAGATTACAAGTTGCTCATGCTAAAAGTGTTAAAATTCTCCATACCCAAGGAGATGCTGAATTGGTGGTTTGTTAAGTCAAAAGTCTGTACCAAACCAAAAATGAAAGACTGTGGCATTATCACAATCTTGTATGGGATTGCATTATAAGTGTTGATGTTTTTAATATTTCTATAGTGCTAAGAGAGTTTAATGATTATACAAATTCATTGGTTGTCTTTGTAACCCTCATGGTTCCTCATAAATATTTCAAAGGGAATAAGTACACTATTGAGTTGGTCTTTCGACCAAGTGTACCTAATAATGCTAACCATTGGTAGGTTTTTAATGGTGATAATCAAATTTTCACTTTTTTGGAAAAGATGGATAGTTTTGAGGAGCTTTATTTTGAAGGTAGTGACTCTCCCCCATGGGAATCAGTTTCTAAAAGAGATTCACAAACTGGTGAAGAGTTTCTTCAACTCAAAGGGAATAAAATCTCAAAAGGTTTGGTTTATCTTGAGAAGTTATTTAATAAGCATGATAGGTATATCAAGCAACAACAAATGGATTCAAGTTTCTCTAAGGAGTTTGATCAAGTAAATTTGAGTACGAAAGAAAATCCCAAAATGGTCAACATTAGAAAATGTTACACTACTGATGAAAAGATCAAATTCATTACTCTTCTTCACCATTACATTTATATTTTGGCATATTCTTATGATGACTTAAAATCCTTCAAGCCTAAAAAAATTTGACGTGAAATTCTCCTTAAGACTGGGTCAGTACCTCACAAATAGAAATAGAGGTAATACAATCCCAAAATATTAGGTACCATCTTTTCAGAGATTTAAAAGATGTTGAATGCCAGAATAATTTTTTCAATTCACCATTCTACCTGGATCACAAACATAGTTCCTATAATAAAAAGAATAGATAAATTTGTATTTATGTGGATTTCAGTAATCTCAATCAGTCTTCTTTGAAGGACAACTACCCTCTACCCATCATGGATCAAGTATTGCAAATAGTAACTAGCTCAAGAATGTTAGCAATGTTAGATGGTTTTTTTGGATATAATCAAGTAGAAGTTAATGAAGTAGATCAACATAAAACTGCTTTCACTACACCTTGGGGCATGTTTGCATATCACATAATGCCTTTTGGTTTGATCAATGCTAGCACCACATTATAGAGAGTAATGGACCTTGAATTCAGAGATGAATTAGGGAAGTTCATCGAGGTGTATCTTGATGACTTGACTATTTTCTCTAAATATTGTCCTAATCATGTGAATCATTTATAACAAGTGCTTGGACGCTATCGACAAAATGGTATTTCTCTTAATCCAAAGAAGTTAGTTTTTGGAGTTACAGAAGGTAAAATTCTCAAGCACATTGTATCCTAAGAAGGCATAAAAATTAACTTGAAAAGAGTCAAATCTATCCAAAATCTTACTCTACCTACTAGTAAGACTGTAGTTCATTCTTTCTTTGGAAAGGTGAATTTTTTATGAAGGTTCATTCCTAAATTCACAGAGAAAACTCACCAAATTGTTGATATGATGAAGGGTAAAGCTAGTTTTCATTGGAATATAGAAGGCAAAGCAACATTTGAAGATATCAAGAAGGCTATTTCTCATGTCCCAATCCTAGTTTGTCTGGATTAAGCCAAAGACTTCATAGTATACATCTATGCTTCTGAACATACACTTTCAGCCATTTTAGTTTAGTAAAATGAAGAAAGTGTGGAATTTCCCATATCATTTATGAGTTGCCCTCTCAAAGGTCATGAATTGAAATATTAAAATATGTAGAAGCATACTTATACCATGTTCAAGGTGGTAAAACATTTCTGATTCTATATCCTAAATTCACACACTGTTGTTCTAGTCCCTGATACAATAGTAAAGTCTATTTTAACTCAACTAGAGTTTGGTACTAAAAGGGTAAATTTGATTGATAAGATTCAAGAGTTTGATCTTGATATCAAACCTACTATGCTAGTTTAGGGAAGAGGTCTCTGTCAATTGATTGCTAATAACATACCAAAAGAAATAAGACATGAAGTAGCAGAAGTTGAAGACATGCCAACAGTTCTTTTTTTCACTACTACTGATGAGTGGTATTCCAATATCACTCATTTTATTGCCTATGGTGAGTTTCCTACTCACCTATCTTATAAATAAAAAAGAAATGTTAAGTGGGACAATGGTTTGTACAAAAGGAGCCTTGATGGGTTATTTCTTTATTATGTGGATAAAGCACAATAGAGTAAAATTTTAGAGTATTTCCATAATTTGTCTTTTAGAGGACATTTTATACACCCATGACTGCTCATAAGATTCTATGAGCTAGATACTATTGTCCTGCACTATTTCAAGATGTGTACAATTGGGTACGTAAGTGTGAGTTGTGTCAACAGTTCATTGGGAAACCCAAGTTGGTTGTATCACATCTCAAGCCAGTGGTGATTGAATAACCTTTTTAGTAATGGGGTATTTATTTCATTGATACCATGAACCCATCCTCAATTTCTAGACACAACTATGTTCTCACTGCAACAGACTATTTTACCAAGTAGATGGAAGCCATTCTAGTCAAGCATGTTACTTCATAAGTGGTATGCAATTTCCTTAAGAAAAATATTATTTCTTAATTTGGGGTTCCAAAAAATATTATATCAGACAATTCCACTTGTTTATCTTCTCATGAGATTACTGACTTTTGCTCTAATCATGGGATTATTCTTTCCCACTCCTCAGACTATTATCCACAAGGAAATAGTCAGGTGGAATCGAGTAACAAGAATCTGGTTACTATTATCAAGAAACTGGTAGATGAAAATCAGAGAACTTGGCATAAAATTTTGTTTGATGCTTTATGGGTAGATAGGATTATGCCTAAAAGGGAAATAGGTATATCACTATTTTAACTTTTGTAAGGTCTGAATGTGGAAATACCCATTACCTTTGAACTACCAGCACTGAAGTTGGCAAAGGTGGTAGAAGATTCAACTTTTAAAAATTCTATTGATAAAAGAATCATGTATCTAACTAAGTTATAAGAACAACAAACTATGGTAGTGGACCATATTTTTGAACATCAAAATTAGGTAAAGAAACTCTTTGACAAGAAAGCAGGGATTTGTGAGTTCTAGATTAGAGATCGAGTCTTGTTATGGGACAAGAGAAGAGAACCAAAAGGAATACATGGAAAATTTGATTCCTTGTGGAGAGGTCCATTTGATATTCATCAATTTAGTGGTGAAAATAGTTTCTTATTAAAATATCAAGATGGAATGCCATTTTCACTGCCTCACAGTGGGCAGCATTTGAAGCACTTCAATCCTTGAAGTATCAGATAAGTTCATTTATACATTTGTATAGTCTTTATTTATTTTGTGTTGTTCATTTAGTTTTTGGCATCTTTCTCTTTTTGGGTGGCTTGAATCCATGGCCCAATTGCATGGATGAAGGAACTTAGAATCTAGATTCTACTCCCTTTGATCGTTTCAAAATATAATTGATGGAAGTTTCCCAATTGGAGCCAGTTGTTGTTTCCAAAACTAGTTACTCTTTTTTATGGATAACCTATTGACCATTTTGGTCCTGTAGGCCAAAAATGGTCTCCTTTCTCAAAATTTTTTTGAGTAGTCAAGTTATTTAATTGCACAAGCCTTTTCAGTAAAGGAAATCACTTATTTTCAAAGGGTTTATAGTCAAGAAAATGAACAAGGTTTAAAAGGTGGGTTTTCACAAGAAAAAATTTCAAAACACTTGAAGGCATTTCCCAAATAAATGATAAGGATGGTTCAACATTGGGGTTCAATGATATATGGTTCAACGGTGGGGTTCAATGATATGAAATGAACTATATAGACTGACCATAGTCGCATTAAACTTTGAACCATTGAACTCCGCTAAAAAGGTTCAAGCAAAAGGTTCAAACAAAAGGTTCCAGTGGAAGGTTTAAGTGGAAGGTTCAAATGGAAGGTTCAAGTCAAAGGTTTTAGTAGAAGGTTCAAGTGGAAAGTTCAAATAGTTGGTTCAATGATACATTGAATTCATATGAAGATTTAGTGAACATGACTCTTTGCAAAACATAAAATATTAAGCCACCAAACCATTAAAACATTGAATTGGTGAACTCTAAAAGATGGTTCGAGGTTCAAAAGGTTCAAGCAACCAGTGACATCCTTGAAGATGTCAAATTTAGGACAATGGAATAATCATTGGTTTTCAAATGATGTAGACTTGAGGACAAACTCAGTGACCCACTGAGAAAGGAGCTAGAGAAGCCAACAAAAGGCAAGAAGATAGCCCTGAGAGCTTGGATCACTAGGAAGAGACAAAATATAGCAAGGAAAGAGGGAAAAAAATAGAGAATCCAAAAATGTTGGTAGAAGAGTTATTCCAATTGGTGGAACAGTCCACCAAGTGGTTATCAAAGAGCATAAGCATTCAATGGCATGGCCCATTTTTCTTCATTTGAGTAAAGACAAGTGGACAGTCATGTAAGTATCATAAAGAGGAGTGGCAACCCATGATTTTAAAGAGACTTTTGATATGATTTAAATGCCAAAGTCAAGGTTGGTAATCTGCTCCATCATGGCCCCTTCACAGGAATTCCTCTTTCTAATGCATTCAACATAGCATGGGTCATTTATGGAAAAGAAGCATCAAAGTCTTTCTTTGGGATGCTATATATTATAATCTCTCATTTTTGAGAGAGGGAGGATCCCTCAGTTATTGGAGGAAAAACTCTACCCAAATTGAAAGACATTTATGAGACTTTGAGCTCAGATTGTTAATCAAATTTTATCAGGTGAATGAGAAAGCAAGTGACCTTTCAAAATTTGTGTTGAAATAATTTGTGTTATGTATTAAATTATTCTTATGTCCTTTTCCTAAATATAATCTTATCCATTTGATCAAATAAGCAGAGTGAGTGAAAATAATCTGAGAGATGTTCTAAAGCTGATTATAAAGACTTTGTGCTACCATAATAGTCTTTAGTTTGTGTTTTAGTGTCTTAGAATGAAGGATATTGGAAAGTCTTTGAACTACCTTTATCTTTTTTAATCATATGCTCTATTGTAGTTTTCAGTGAAGACTTTGGGCTACACCTCATTCTACTATGATATAAGTCATAAATCAATAAAAGAAGCAATGAAAGACTTTGTGCTTTTGTGGGTTTCTTGTGGATTCAGTTATTACTCGAGAAGTTTTCATTTTGTTTTGTGAACATTATTTTTGAAAAAAAAGAAATGGAAGATGTGATCTCACCCCTGAGTTAGTATTTAGTATAGGTTAAGTTTGTGATAGTTTATAAGAAGCTTACCCTTGCTGAGAGGAGAGATTTATCTCATTACACTGTGGTTGATATAACCATTTTGTCTTCAATTAGTTGACAAAAAAATATTCACCCAACAAACTCATAGGTCCCTCTTACATGTTGTCTTAACTCATCTAGGCACCTTTTCACGAATTCCTAGTTATCCGTAGACTTTCAGAACCTCATTCTAGCTCAGCTAGACTCCATTTTCCAAGATTATTCCATCTCCCTAGGCCTCGTACCTTTATGAAAATAGCACCAAAGTTGGAATATAGAATTGGACCCTAGGATGTCCTATTTTTAGTGCTCTTATCCAATCATATTTTGAGCCTAGGTGAGAATTTCTTCCTAATTTCTCTTCTTCATTGTGTCATCCTAGTGCGAATGCATTTAACCCATGACCAGTAGATCTCTATAAAATTTCATTCAAAGTTAATTTAGAAGGGGTTGAAAATTATTATAAAATAATAAAGAATACAAACAAATACCATTAAGGCAAATTAGCCTATTCTCTACATATAACCATCCAATACAACCACCAACATATTCAAACCCTCACACTAGTCTTTAACCACCCCAATCACACATAGTTTAGTATGTTTGCATCTGCATAACATTATTACACAAAGCACATCAAGTGAGAGAACTAAATATGACTTGATCCCTCTTCAGAGTATTGGTATGTAGGCAATATGCTCACATAAGGGGTGTGGATATATGTTTAGTGCATCTTACTTACACTAACCCCACTTTTTTTCAAAGTTTTCATTTAAGTTCATGCAAAATGAAGATCTAGAGTTAGAGATTCAATTAGATCTGCAAGGATATTTGTCAATAGTCAAGACTTGAAATTTCATAGGTAGATTAATACATGGATAGCAGATAAAACTGAAAAAATTAGATCTCTATGACTGGTTTAGACAATAATGATAGGACCAGGACTATATAACCTGACCTCAAAGTGTCCTATTTTTGGTTATCTTGTCCTTTCACAAAAAAAAAGCTAGATCCTAATTTGTAAGTGTATCAGTATTTCATACTTAGTACCATCTTACATCTCAGCCATCTTAGTCTTGTTTAAGCTAAGTTATATTTCTCCTCACTTATTACTATTTTTAAAAAGGTTTAAATTATAATAAAATTATACAAATCAATAGCTTAATTACCCTAATATTACTTACTAATTTAATTAAACTAGACCTTTAACTAAATTAGGAATAAGACTCCAATATTCCCAAAATTATTAAATCAAATTTCAAGTCCCAGATCAACAAATAGCTTCTTAATTTCAAAAGTAAAATCTTTATATAACATCCACATGGTTCTAAAAGTAATTAGAAATTGGTTTTTTTAAGACATAAATAGGTAGTTACAATGTATTCCAAGATATAGCTATTTAAAACTCCTTTCTAGCAAAAATTGATTGATCACATTCAAAAAACTCCAAGTCATGCTAAATCCCTCTACCATTCTAGCATCTAAGACCATCTCCTTCTAAGATTACTTAATCATATTTGAGAATATGCTATCAACCAAGTATGTAAAGGACCTAGGACCTTCACAAAGAAGGTTTCATATAATGTACTATAGATATTTTGATCTACCCACTATCATGTGAAGGTTCCTAGTTCAAGATATATAACCACAAAGTTATCTTCAACACTGACAATTCATTCTTTTATATTATCAAGGGTAATAATCTCAAACATTCTATATGACTATACTTCAATTGATTTGGGTCCTAAAAATAGAACCAAAATGTTGGATTATTTTGGTTAATTTTAGCTCCAGTGCTAAAGTCTAACCCAATGAGCTAGCACGTTGGACTTTTCACATAAGATTTAGGTCTTGCAAACTCCCCTGAAGTGCATGGTAAAGGATAGGTTTCCATAGGTTTTGTTGTATAGTTTGGATAACTTATTCATACTCTTCCTTTTATGCAAATTCAATAGAGATTATATAAAATCATAGATATACTAACTTAATCCTTTGAGTCCTAGTTTTAATTAATACTACTACAGAAACCATCATCATCTTCTATTTAACATTAGTTGCCTATAAAACAAAAATAAGATAAGGAATAACTCATATCCAAGTCTAGCATTCAGTTCCACACCATAATTCATCATTTAAATATTTGCTAAACTAGCCATCATATATTAAGATTAATTAGTAGGGTAAATTTCATAATTTTATTCTCTCCAAAAGATCCTTCATTGTAATACTTTACAACAACGGTATTTATACTTGTTTTACCCTAACCAAGTGTTACGATCATTAATGTCAAGAATAATTGGTGAACAAACTCTCAATAGATTAAGAGTTATGGTATTTATAATTAGTTCTTCCTAAAGACCCAAGCTTCAACACCCCCTATATCCTCTTTCTATGCCATATCTCTACTATCAAGTGTTCCTTTCCTTGTGAGATTGTATATAAATTCCTAATAATAATGTCTAAATGACCCTTATGAACCAATCTCCTAGCTAATCCCACTTCCCATGCATTACCGTAGGCTTCTAATTTTATTCTAAGTTCTACATCTTCAGGCTCCTCATGACTCATCCCCTTGTGACTGGGTCCTCTTGCACTAGTTCCTTTCACACCATTGTCCTCTTGTACCTATTAGGTTCTACACCATGGTGCTTTTGTGCTTGTCAGTTACGTGCCATGGTCTCTCTGTGCCATGGTCCTTTCATGTCATGATAGTTTTGCACCAAAATGGGATAATACTTAATCAAAATTCTAGGGTCAATAGGCCCTCCCTTCATGGATGAGTAGATAGTAATGGAGTAGGAATCCAAAGAGACTAGCAAGTACTCGTGTGCTATATGATTCTAAACTAAACATGTAGTGTATCTATAAATCCATTCTATTAAAAGATATCACACTAACATGTGAACCATGCTCATGAAATGATAATGTCTCACTAAACATACTTTGGCCCAGAGTGTTACAAATAATAAATGATAATGATCTAGATCAATCAATTTCATACACACCACTTGATCATATTGCCTTCATCTAACATTGTAATTCTAGTAAACCAATGAAGTCCATCTCACTCCTTAATTTGCATTAGCAATGTATATTTGTTAAATATAATTCAACCACAAGATTCATCAACTTACATCCTACTATAAAATGCATCATACAACATGCTATATAAAGGAGTAATAACATCATACGTTTAGTCCGTCAAACATATGCATGAATATTTCATTATCTTCTATCCCATACTATAAATAATGTTAAAAAATATACCACTTGGGTAAACATACAATTTAACTTTACACTTCAAAAAATATAATTGGTTTCCAGTTATCTATAGCTATGGTAACCCATATTACCATAGTCTGGTGTTCTAAGATTTGACTCCCAATTTTTGACAATCAAACATATGAAGTAGAGTCAAATACACAGAACCATAAGCATTATATAATTAACTATATATAACAAATAAAATCATCATTCCCATAGAACACAATAACATTCCAACACAACATTTGCTAAATTCTTAGAGTTTACATGCATGTATACACAAGTATACTAATTGAAAAAACACACACTATCCACAACAATAACTAGTATGTATATAATATATAGATAAATGTATATATGAGTTAGGTATAATATCTACAATAAGTACCATCTAGGTACAAAATACTTTTATACTATAGTACCCTATGATATCCCATACTATCATAGGTTCCTAACTACATAACAACACATAAAGCAAACTTATAAATTTCAAAATTCAACTAGTCCATGTAGATAATAACAAGAAAATAATAAATTTTTATACCACCTGAGTATATTATACATACAAACATTCTAATATATCTCAACATAAAAACATACATCATGATACACCATTATGTACTAAGCATAACTATACATTTAACACACCACTAGTATTTAAATTCACATAAGTATTCCTTACTAAATACATATAACAAATAGTCATTTGTGTTACTAATAGTGAGTCAGATATACCCATTATCCTATTTACTCATTGATATAAGGATATTATTCTAAAATTTATGGTTCCTGATTCCTAAGAAACTTAATGACTTTTTCAATTCATCCAATGAACTACAGGGATAATCTCCACTTATAAGCAGTTTCACATCCTAATGTGCACCACATGTAGGTATTCTAATACTATGAAATATCTAACCCATAGTTTAGTATTTTAATAATAACTAATAAGTATAGTAATCAACTCATGAAGTAGTTATAAGCATAGAACACATTTTGTATACAATCACTAGAAAAACCAAAACTTTTTCCAAAACACAAGTAATCTAGTTTCACAACCAGTTTATATTTGGGGGTTTACAAGAAAAAATCCTTTCAATTTCCCATTAATAATTATCTTGATAATATTAAATAAATAAATTTACCCCAATTTTCTAAGTATGCTAGATGTTATAAACATGTAACTCAATATCAATTTCTATGTGACGAGTTTCCATGTTTTAAGGAGTCTAAATGTTCTACAGTTTTAACCCACAATATAAAGTAGTTATATTTTATTTTTTCAACTACATTTACACATTGTTATGGTTATCTATAAAATAATGACTAAGAGTCTGGTTTAATTTACCACTCTCATTAATAGTTATTAATTCTAAGTTTTTATGCCCACTAAGCAATATAAATCTAATATCACTATGAAAATCCATTATAAACTTGAAAGTTTATATTAGAAACCAAACATAATTCCAAGCTTATAAATTCCATCTGAGGCCTACTTCAAAATATGGTTCATAATAAATTTCCTCTAAAAATGTTTATTTTGGCATTGACTGATGCCTACACCAAAGTTATGGTTATCTATGTTTACGGTTTATATTATATATCAAAAGCTTTGGTCATATTTATACTAGATTAGCATAGTACCATGTTATTCTATTGAATATGAAATATCATATTCAATAGTATAGATACAAATAAACACATATATAACTCTAAGTATTATAAATATAAATATCTAAATATTTGGCTTCGAGCTAGGCTTAAGTAACTCTATAAAAGGAAATTCTTTTGCAACCAATTAAATATACACGTGGCTAGAGATAAATACATTCTATGCATTTATTGAAGGATACATTTATAATATTTTATTACAATATTTTAAGTATGCCCACCACTGACCAGATATACGGAATTAACACCCATAATTGTGCTTTTATAGAGCATTTCAATTTCTATTGCTCAATTCATTTTACACCTACAAGGAAACAACTACATAAAATAATTCTATTTACCAAAATTTCTATTGGTCAAAATAAAGTAGGTATATAGTTCAATGCCCTGATCAATTCAAATCGATGCCACTCTCATAAAATTTACTTTTTCATTAGCAAGCTTGATAATCATCACCCAATTTAAGGCTAGCCTTAGATTAATGAAATGATGCCTAAATAAAATATTTCCAAGTCCAAAATAGATTTAAAGGAGATAAAATCCAAATCATATAAAAATGGCACGATAGAGGAAGGCTACAGATAACACTCATATATAAAATATGGCACTATAGAGTTTTATGGAAGATCATTCACATAAAGGAAAAATAACCATATGAAATATGCTCAGACGGGCTAAAAGGATAAAACAGGATGATGCCCATTATGCCTAGATGAAAATTTATCAAATTTCTTTCACCACACACAAATTATACAAGCTATTAACACCCTACCAGTTTAAGATGCCAAGAGTAAACATGTTGAATTTTCCCTCAAGCTACTTAACATGTACCTCACTATATCCATAAATCCAATTATTCACTGCATTCTCATGATAGAATAGTTCACTAAATTTTATTAGTATAGAGTTAAAATTTGATGATTGAGTTTTTTTGCTATCATAAGTAAATTCTTGCATCTTATCATTGCTTGTTGCTTGCTCAAAGAAGGTATTTTGGGCTAATATTTTTCCAAAAACTCCTTCCCTCATAATTATTCCTAGTGGATTATAAGACAACCAAAGTTTTTTAGTGTAATATTCTCCCATCGAATAGGCAAGAGATTTCTACACAAATCAAAAGGGTCGCTAACTTCCTTTTTTTCTGACCAAAACATGAAAAGAAAATCTCAGTAAATTATATCTATCATCTCATGATATGAGGCTGGTGATCTAATATTTCAATAGTGTAATGCATGTCAAATTTTAGCAAAGTCCTTCCAATTTTATAAACATTACAGTATGATTTATTCAAGAAAAATAATGACAAAATGTTCATGGATTGTATAAAAGCATTTAAAGTTTGTTAATAAATAGTTCAACAAAAAAATCCTAGTTCATCTATTAATGGTAAAAATTATAACACCTTTTCCTCTAAAATATAATAACAACCCTATTATTATATGTTATATCTTATGTATTTAAGGGCTGATGCTTAAGTTGAAGATATATATTGATATTGTTCCTAAGATCCCTCCACGCTCTCCTAGTTTTGAACATAGCTTAGTCTTTAAAGGATTGGATCAGTTGAGGTTTGGATTGGAAAATATATTGATCTCTAATTTTAAGCTTATATGGATTCTTCTTTTTAAGATGCCAAAATGGAATACCATCCAAACCTCAACTGATCCAATCCTTCAAAGATCAAGTTATGTTCAAAATAGGTATTTTTTAACCCATTAGAAACCAAAGATAAGACAACCAACAAATATAAGATGTTTTTGTTGAATCAACCATTTGTAATAAGTCAAACTGTGATAAATCACCTATTGATCCTATACTAGTTGTCAAAGAGTCTCACACTGATGAGCTAGTCTCTTTCAAGTCACTTCTTAATGATTATAACCACCTTTGGGAAAATCATTACCTCGACCATGTGCTTATTTTTAAAGAGCCTCCTATTGACAAGATAATCTCTAAGGAGTTGTCTCTTGACCTTTTTCCCATCTTAGAGGAGTCCCACTCTAACAAACTAGTTTTTGTGGAACACATTATTCCATCACAGGCTATTACTTGTCTAAAACCAAATATTTAAAAATACATAGCTGGCCATTTTGGCATCTTAATAAGAAGAATACATAGAAGCTTAAAATTAGAGATCAGGGATTGAATCCTAACAACCATGGCTATGTGTCCCCTCATTTGCTAGTCATTCTCTATCTTTAAATATATGCACCCCCTCTCTTTCTTATGAAACTCCCTTTTATGAAAATTTTCCCTTTTTCTTTAAATATATTTTGTTTTATTTTTATTATCATGTTTTTCCTTTAAATCTATTTATTTATTTATTTTTATTCTCAGCTTTATTATTTATAATATTTTAATCCATTAATAATTCCTTATCATTATTTTATTTGTTTTATCACTTTTACCTTTACTAAATTTAAAACATCTATTTTTTTTTAATTTATCTCTCTTTATTTTCTAATTTTGATGGTTTTTTTAAATAATTCTCTTTTTTAATATTTTAATATGAAATCCCAATTTCATATTAAGCTTAATTTAACATTTAATTAAACCTTAGCAATTTAATGATAAAATCATAAATAATAACATGCATTAAATTTGTACCCCTTTTTTTTAATATTTACCTCTACACTATTAATGGCATATCATGTTAAGCACACAAGTAATTTATTTTTATAGCTTTACCTACTCAGGCAATCATGGAAACTAATAATTTAAGAAAACACCAAAACAATCATTTTTAAAATGCATTTTATACCATGACTATCTTAGTGTGTACAAGATTTTGCTAGCTCTCTATTGACTAACAATGTCTCCATCTACATCATCTTCTTCAATGATGCTCTCCCTTTAGTATGATCGAGAGAATAATATTCCTATGTTCACCTCACAATATACAGGTAATTATATCTTTTCACATGATAATCATAAACAATAATATATAGTTAAATCAATACATTAATATGCTTAAAAATTTAAACACATACATAAACTAGTTCATAATAAGCAATCATGTATTATCATCTAACTAAATAACATTCTATTATATTAAAATAACATAAATCTCAAGCTTAGTCATAAAAATAACCAAATATGAATTTGTTAATTATAGATATCCATGGATAATCTATCAAGTTTATTTGGCAAGGAATTAGGATGTAACAGTAAAGACATTTATTGATCTTTTCAAAACCTTGTAACTGCTATTTGGGTGAGCTCACAATAGAATAGGGGTCATTACTACAAGTCAAAGATAGTTTCATGAAGAATTTTTCATACATATTGATACCAAGATTATTCAACACCTGAGATGATCTTATATCACCCCCATATGTATTGAGTAACTGATGAAGAGGGAGTGTGGAGATATTTTGAGGTAGGTTAAAGCATAATTGAGGTCAACTAAGGGAGTTACAACCACCTCTACACCAAGATGGTCTCATTAAGGGAATTTTAATGCTCACAAAGGAAATAAATGTTGTTGTAACTATTCTAAGCTAAATTGGGCTCATTTATGACCCATTTTCTATCCTTCTATGCTTTTCTCCCTCTCTCTCTCTCTCATTTCATTCTTCTATATATTTAGGCTTATAAGCCTTTATTTTCATCCCTCAAGATGGTATGAGGATACTCTACCAAAATTTGTACTTTTACATCTATCTATATTGAGTAATCAACTTTTTAACTTCTTTCATGGTGACATCCTAGTGAATTTATACTTGTTGATATGCATATGTGATGATCTTCTTTCCCTTACAGGTCCTTGTTAACCTAGTGTCAAAGAGTTGTCTTATGCAGGTCATGTGGAGTGTAGAAAGTTTGATAATGGAGTCTTAAAGTGTATTATGGCTAGTGAGAGTCCTCCACCAGACCTACTTATCATAGCCTTGACATTCTATTCATCTAGTCCTACCTTCATATGAAACACTCATGCTTAGGGTTCATGAATATGATTCTTTGGTTGAGATCAATTCATTAATATGTTAAGAATGCAAGATTATGAGTGGATAGCTGAATTTAGGTACACTACCACATGTTAGTATATTTTTAATTCATACAATTAATTCACCCTTTCCATCCCAAATTTTTAGGTCTTAGATGTGCATTGAAAAGAGAAAATAAGGGGAGTTAGCTACTTAAAATCTAGAGGTCTGACCTAACATTAGGTAACCCATAGCCTAGGGTCACTCCCATGTTGGACTAGGTTTAAGTAAATGACTTAAACAATCTTTTTCTCAACTTGGGTGTAACCTAAAACTCCAATAGGTCCTAGGGGCTAAATATGAATCGAGACAAGATCATCAATCATACTTTTCAATTCTTGTTTTGATTTACATTGTAAAGGGTTTACTATGTTAGCATTATGGATATTTATAGTTTTAGGATCGAAGAGGGGATCATGTTTTTTAATTAATAGATCATATTTTAGAGGTAACATCAAAGAGAGGGGAGTGAATAATGGATATAATATATTCAATCTAATTTCAAACCTTGAAACCCTTAATCATTCAACACATACATTCATGAAGCATACACATCATTCATAACAATGAACAAGAAAGATAATGCAATATTAAACACACAACATAAGGATTATGTGGGAAACCCTCATGATGATAAAAAACACTCTCAAGACTACAAACACATGGAACACTTATCCTATAATTTTCTTAAAAACAAGAGACTTTAGTGAAGCACCCACTTCATAAGGAACAATGGCCCTAAGGATGGAAAAACACCTCTTGCCCTAGATGTTGAGCACCCACAACAACACCTATGAAATGAACATCTCCTAATTTTTGATTACCTACCAATATAATGGAGATATAATGAGTATTATCTCTCTTCAACCCTACACACATTCTCTAGCTTTCACACCCTCTCAATGCATCCAAAACCACATTTTGGATCACTATACACTTATTTACAAATACCCAATCAGAAAACCTACAACAACTCTATCAAAACATTACAAACATAACCAAATTTTCATAAACACATGCCTCAAACTATTTTTTTCATCAATCCATCCATTAATTTCACACAACCTTATGCTTTCCTTCACTCACAATACACAATCTGTTAAGATTGCACACACAAGTAATGCATCCAAAACACCCTTTGGGATCACTCTAGACCTCTTCACTCATCCTCAATATTCAAACCTATAAGTATATTATTATGACATAAAAATTATGAAATAAAGGTCATACACATAATCCTAAACCTTCTCTACTCTTCAATCCATCCACTAGGCACACTCACTCTCCTCTATCCTTCACATATCAACTCTAGAAATCATCACCTTTGATTTTACTCTTTCTAGAGTCTTCATGATTTCCATATTCTTGGTCAAACATAAGACATTCCTTAACCCTTAAATATTATATCACACTAATAAATATCTAAATACCTCCCTTATGGGCTGACCATAACATCCATGGGTTACCCTTAAGCAACTACATCTTTCAAATAGGCCTTAGAAGCCCTTATAAGTCTCATGGAGACCTATTCACCCCTTTAACACTTCATCAAGTAAATTAAGAATACAAGACCAATTATAAATGCATAGGTCCACTCCATATGACCCATAAGACACCTTAAAGTGATTACATCCATTAATACACTCCTTTGCATATGCACAATCTACTCAAATATTAGTCTTGTATACAAGAACACCAAGAATGAATAAACAATCAACTTATAACCACTTATTCATACTAAAAATAGATTGGTAAAACCTATAAAATACATATAGATGGTCCTCATGTATTATAAAACACTTTATAATAAATAAATCATCATGAAACATCCAAAACTCATCTATACAAACTCAAACATCCTTCTCGGGTCACTTGCAAAAGAAGGTCAAACCCACAATCAACTTTGGAGCTTAATAACAATTATATGGATAGACAAACCTTATAATCAATTTTTTTGGATGCCCTTATATTCCTTTACAAATTTTCCTTTTATACGACCTTAAAATTCATTCCACATCAATAGATATAAGAAAAATAATCAAAATTGGTTTTCCTTTGTTAATTTAAAAATTCAAATTCCAACAATCACTTTTTAATGCAAAAGCTTCAAACACGTGTCTACATCTTGTGCCCCCTGGGAACTTGATCAAATTCACTCTATTTATCTCCTCAATATTATCTTATCCTTCAATTTTAATTCTATTCATTGATCTTTGATCTGGGCTTCTGAGATTGTGACACTTGGTAACCCTACATGCCTTTTGTGTACCCTTTTGTCAATCTTTATTTAGTTAATGCTCTTATGACATGTGGTAGCCTTACATGCAATCTAGGTTGACTAACTTATTAACTCAATTCACACTATTGATATCCATAATCATGGTTGAAGGTGTACTATTTATCTTTTATCTATATGATCAAATGTGTGTTCTTTGATTCACTAAACATATGATCAAATATAGGTCATTGATTTGCTACTAATTCCCTGTGATTGTGACACATGGCACCATCGCATTCAATCTCAAGATCTTTTGAATTATTTACTTTATGGTTTCCATTATATATCTATCTACGTAATTGAATTCTTACCATTATATATTAATCTACATAATTGAACTCTCACCATTAGATATCCATATGCACGATTGAATTCTTGCCATTGATCTTTGATATTATAAATTTGGCTAAGTATAGAAACTAGTGAAATCTGCCTAGGATACTAACTTTTCACTACCATAACTTTTTTTATACATAATTTCAAGACCTTAAAATTGGACCAAATGATATCCTCTCATAGGGTAATCCATCTATATACCAAACTACTCTTGAGACCTTCACATGTGTGAATGTTGATGTCATCAATTTGCTTACTTAGCCTTATCTGCCAAGATGACTAGGAGAATCTAAACATTTATACAAATACTCTAATTAATTCCTTTCACATCCACAAGCACTCCAATCATTCATAACACCCCATATGGTCTCTAAAACATTACCATATAATCAATAACATCCATAAACCTACCTATCCAAGCACATATTGAAGAACCATGTAAGAACACTAAAGCACACTAAGGCACATTTTGTCATTGTCTTGTTAACACACATGACACCTCATCAACACCCTTGGATACTTTGGAGACATCATTGATAACACTCCAACATCATTCTCATCCAAAAGTTTATAAATCACAACCTTTAGAGCATTGTAGCTCTCAGTATCATGTCCATGTATCTTATGATAGGCACATATTTTATTTTCCTTATACCACATAGGTTTTTAAACATGAGTATTAATTATTCTAATGGGAATAAATGTGACTAGAAAGGTTTATATGATTTTTTAAAGGATAGTAGTATAATATCCTCATAAAGGATTTTGGTTAGGTTTTGTTACCCTTTAAGGTGCTAGTTTTTGAAGCATTTATACCTTAGTGCTTTCCTTTTTTGAATGGAGGGTATGCATGATTTTGATGGGTGGTAAGGATATTTTATCTAAGTCTTATGGATAACCAAATTCTATTGAGTTAAAGTGAGGTTTTAGTGTGGGTAGTATCGGTGGAGGCTTCTAAACCAATTGTGACCCCTTAATAGAAGATTCTATAATTTAAATTTTTAGTTTTGAGGAAGGATGTGACCCTAGTATGGATGGTTTAGCTTGTTCATGAATTATGGACATTTTTCCTTTTTGAGTGAGTTTAGAGGTTGTGGAAGTATATTTATGTCAATCTTCCTTATGGTGAATCTTGATTCTTATGGGTGGATGTTACAATGCCTTATATTTTGTTATACCCAAGCATTTATTCCATGTGTGGGGATAATGAAAGTCCTTTTTATCTTCCACTTTTTTTGGGGGACTATTTGTATGTTTATATGAGCCTCCCTCTAGGGGTTCCCATGAAATGAGGTCTAAGAGATTTGAGTCACTGATAGAAATAGGTTTCACTAATTTAGATGAGTCAAAGAAATTCCCTGTAAAGAGATCCAATATTTAAACTGAGGTAAAAGGCAATTTAGTCATATTATCAACTTACTTTGGTAAGATTTTATCATGGATGGTGTTTATGACATGGGTACATTGATATGAAGTTACCCTCATATTTGTTTGTACGGAGTTAAATGAGGATGGGTGGTTAGGGAATGATTAGATAAAGATGTATATAGTTATATTTTGGGGTGCATTTAGATTATCTAAATATATCCCCCATCAATAAATGAGGTTTTACACTAAGCTTTTGAAATATCAACACCTATTACTTTCATGATTAAACACATGATGGCAAGTGAAAAAATTGATATCTTTATACCATCCCAATTTTCATCTAGAGACATTGATAGGTCGAATGGGAGGAAGCTCAATGACTGTTACCTTTAATAGTTTTTCTTATATATTAGCGTAATATTCCCATAAAGGTGTGTATTTCCTAGGTGGGAACCTTGTTAAGTTTTTTGATTGTTATGTTTGAGAATATCTTCATTGGGTCATTGCAGATGAGGAATTTGATTTCAAGACAATTGCATTAGTTGTGCTTTTGGATTTAGATTATTATTTCTTTTAAAGGGTCTAGTTTGAAGTTTTTGTTTTGTAACATCACTTTTATTTTTTCTAAGTCTCAAATTTTTAATTCTTGAGCCATGGTAAATGCCTCATAAAAATTATTAAATGACCAAAATTTCAAGGTGGATGAGATATGTTTCGCACATGATATCAAAATTAATTCAATTAGTTTTGGTTGAAAGGAGAAATTTAGTTGGTTTATAAGTCCCCACCATCTAGAAACAAAGTCTATAATGGAATAATCTTTGAATTTCTTGATGGTGTAAATATCTATAATAATTAATTTCCTAGCTATATTTATTTATAAGTACCATAAGAAAGTTTTAGCTAGTTACCTAAAAGAAAATAATGAGTGTTGGGGGATGCAACTATACCAGTCCAAAACTAGTCCTACTAATGACATATGAAATGTCCTTAAAAGAAGGGCATCATCATGGGTAATGAGGTAGAACACATGTCAAATTTATCTAAGGTTTTATTGGGGATTTTATTTATTTTTAAATTTTATGAATTTGGGAATCTCCCATTGCATAAGATATGGCTAGATAGGAACAGGGTTGATTGGCTTGTTACAAATCTATTCAATATAAGCATCTTCTTTTGTCCTAAGGTAGAATATTGTAAGTTCATCATCCTCTCCATGAATATCCTCATGAGATCTAGTTGGGAACTATACTGGGGGATGCCTCCTAAAAAATTATATTGTAAATGTTGATATGAAGGAAGTGATATTGGAAGAGGTTATGTAAAGGGGTACCCTATAGACATGGTGATTGTTAGTTGAGACAGTACCACATATTGAGGGAAGAGAAAAGTTAAATTTTTTTATTAGAATGGGTTATAATAACTACCTATAATGGGTTGTGTGGGAATTTAGTATTGTATAGTTAGGGATGTTTGTTGTTGAAGGTTTTGACCTATATGAATCTACTATGTGGATAGTGGAGGTTGTAAAATATAACTTTGATGTGACATGGGTTTGGATAAGAGGGAGGGTTGATGGAATGGAGATCACTATATTTTAAATCAGGGGATAAGGTGGTGGGTTCCCTATTGGTGGTGTAGTAACATTTTGTGTTAGAATTACAGTGGTTTGTAGATTATTAGACACTAATGGTGGTATCATATCCAATAGTTGAGTAGTACTAGTATTTGAACTTGAGGGAGGTGGTGGGTCAGTGGATGAGGAAACCATGGTTAAGTTATATCCCTAATTTTTTTAGGGGGGGTCATGCCATAGAAAGAGTGGGAATTTTGACCATGGGGGAAATGGGGATTCGTATGGATCATGGGTTGAGGTAATGATTTAGGTGATCAAATTGTTTTCTAATATGTTAGAAAACTCTGGATCACCCTAATGGTAGAACTGAGGGATACCCTATATGTAAGAATTAGGAGAGGTAGGGGGAATCAATGATTGCTCCATCAAAAAGGAAGATGAATGGTATGAATCTATTTATTTGAGTGACTATTATCAGATCAATATATATATTCATTCAATTAGATTGTGTGTTTTCCTTCACTAAAGTGAGATAATAAAAAAAATTGAATTGTGTGTTTATTTTTTGTTTTTATTTCCCTAATATTACATGGTTTTTAAGAAACACACTTTTAAAATGCAAAGGGAGATAGGTTAACAAGGGTACTATGAAATGGTAATTTATGGTTGGTTTTAGGTTTGGTTTAAAGATGACAACCTTGATATACCTGAAGGTAAAGTGAGGCCTGATTCTATGTTGGTGGAATCATGTGTCTTGGTATTGGGATTTATCCCCTCACTTCACAACCTAATAATGATAAGGGTGTCAGGAGTGTAGACTATATACTTCTAGCCAATTATTTATACTTAGCCATAACATTGAGTTGGTTTTCCCCTTGGTGTTAAAATCCAAGTGGATCTACCTGGTGGGAGTTATTTTGAATGCAATTTTTTATTATTTTGGTTTGGTTTGTGTGTGAATAAAGTATGACTAAATGATAATTTAACCTACTTAAACTATATTTGTTCTAAAATAGGCAAACAAAAAGACAATTTTTCTTTAAAAGAAAAGAAAGTAATCTAGATATTTTTGCCTTTTTGATTTTTTATGTTTTCTAAAAAAATAAAGTTCAATAAATGAAATAAACACACAAGAAAAAACCAAATAAAAAAAGAATAGTGAGACCCTTTAATGGTCCCAATAGGTGTTCCATAGTGTTTAAGGTATTTTTGTTCATTTTATAAATAAAGTAAACTACTCAAAAAATTGAAATGAGATACATGATTTTACAAGACTACCTATGATTGAAATGGATTGTGCATCATATCCAATGATGTGTGAACTCCTTTTTATCTTGGAAGGGTTACTAGTACAATATAGAAAACTCAAACAAAAGATAGATTAATATGATAAATGAGTGGGCTTCTTGGTATGAGACTAGTCCCAATAAGTGGTACACTTCCTTACAAGGATGTCAGCCCACTATCTTAGCAATTAAGTGAACAAATATAATTGAAATTACAATAAAATATTTTAACAAGATAAATAAGATGATAAAATGATTTAAGATCTAATCTATGTTCATTAGATGAAGATTAGAAAATTGGATATTCTAATAGTCTTCGATAACATCCTTTTCATCTTGGATCACTTCTAACTAGTCTATTGTTGACTCTAGGGTAGGGGTAAACACAATAGCATAGATGCCTAGCTCAAATGAAATGTCACTTTGATCATCAAAAAGGGGATGAAAAAATATAGGTAAATCTCAGATAGTGACCAATTCATGAATAGTTCCAAGAATAGTCATCTACAATAAATCTATAATTTTAAGAAATAGGGACATAGAATATAAATCATATTATAAATTGAAAGAGACTTAGGTGAAGGCATAATGGATTTTTGATAGAGATAAATGTTGATCTATAGGATTGATGTTGATTTAGGGAATCGATGTCGATTCAATAAATGTAAAAAAAGGTCTCAAGACAAGTTTTAAAATATGGATTCAAGGGGATTCATGATAGTTTAAGGATATTTATGGATGACTAAAGATGTTCTAAAATAGATTATAGGGAAAAATTAAATATAAAACTAAATGTAAAACAACACATAGAGGGAATAAATTGTAGAAATAATTGCTAAATCAATGACAAACTAAACTTTTGAATGGTTCCAACCTATTTCAGACTACAAGTTTTAGAAGATGATTACTTATCTACTAAAGAGATGGATGAGTTGATGTAGGTGTCACATACTTCATGAGAATGAATAATTACTTAACTAAATCTCTAGATAAATTCTGTTATCCTTTTGGTGCAATCACAAGTGAAAGAAATCAATCTTTGGGTCTAGGGAAGGATGTGCTTAAATTGACATTGATTCAATAGAATCAACATCAATCATGGGGATCACCAACAATTCCTGGCCAAACTTGCCCAAGTCATTAGAAAGGTTCCAACTGAGGATTTAATTTGTGATCTTAGTTATTTTAGTGATTTCAATATTTTAAGGATGTTAAGGGTGGTTAAAATAACTTACCCTACATTTTATTTTGGGTAGATTCATTTTTATTTTATCTAGGTAACTAATTGAATTAATTTACTTAAGTAAAAAATAATTAATAAAATTTAATTACATAAGGTAAATGATAAAAGGATAATTAAATACTTACACAATGTAAAATAAGGATAATCAAGAAGGGGACCTAAGACCTAAGTTAACACAATATAATCGTGTAAAATCATAGTGCCTATACCCCAATTAGCAAACAATCTCGATGGGGGGGGGATAATATCAACCTAATCAGGGCTTCCACCCTTGGTTATGATTATAAATGGTGATGGAGGATCCCAAGACTTAATCAAGGATTATTCCCTAGATAGGTCTATGGGAAACTAAAATCTTAAGTCATAGAGAACTAATTAGGGTCAAATTTTACCTCATATAGTTCTATTTGGGCTCTTCCTCTAGTGAGGTCTATGTCTCAAATGGTTAAGTCCCATAGATCTAATCAAGATTCTAAATCTAGAATAGGCTTAGAGAGGGAGTCTTTACCATTTTATTTATTAACTAGAGTTTCTTTCATGATTAGGTTTTGCCTCTTATTTTTTGTTTACCATAGACCTATTTGAGAAATAATCCCTAATTAAGTCTTGAGCTTCTCATCACTATTTTTAATTGTAACTAGGGGTGGAAACCCTGATTAAGTCAAGAATATCCACCCCCCATATATATCCTTTGTTAATTGGGGTCGAAGCCTTAATTAGGTCATTGAGACTCAAAGCCTAATCTCTATGTTATCCAAGCTTAGTTCTCTAGTTAGGTCATGAGCTTACCAACCAAAATATTGATAGTGTTATCTGGGGAAATTTGTCTGACCAAGTTACACCCTACCTTGGATAATTCTCATAATTATAACTAGATTTATATACATCGAATAGGTTTATAACCTCTCAATTCAAAAATACTACCATAATTTATTGTAATTTGGGGTTTTAAGACCCGAATAGGTCTATGACCTTGTCAAAGTCACCTTTAGTTTTAATCAAGGGTTGAAATCTTGATTAACACTAAAAACTTGAAACTCCAAAAAGTGGATTTAAAATATGACTGTGTGACCCAAAAACCATGAATATGTTTATTGGGCCTGTTCTAGGGCACCATGTGGTTTTTTGATGATATCTTGAACATCTTATGTGGGTTTTCAAAACTGTTTGAATCTCCAAAAAGGTAGCTCCATCCTAGATTCAAAAATGGTCTCAATTTTACCTAATTCTACCTGGTTGAAAAACTATTCTTGTTTTTGTAACATGTTTTACTATTCCATCTCTTAAATGCATGTTTTTAAACTTTTTTTGGTCCCTTTTTAGGTAATGAATAATGAAAGTGGTAGGATCAGAATGAGAATGAAGAAAGTTAAGGTAGATGAGAGAATTAATAGTGCTTATTCATTATTTTAGAGGGAAAATCCTCTCCTTGGAAGCTACATTTATATATATTGACCGATTACTAATTATAAAAGGGTTGGCTTTTCTTCTCCCAAAGAGATTAATGAGCCAATCACTTTTCATTTCATGCATTTTATTTGATATTTTAGTGTAATTTCTCCCTCAATATCCTTCAATGTCATTATGTTGGTGAATTTTAGGTTGATATATTGTGGTAAAATCTAAATTTGATTATCAAAATGAAACATTATGATTAATAGAAGACTATGGGATTATTTGATTTCAATTTTGCATATGTAAATGGTGGTTGTCATTTTTATTTCCTTGTACTCTCTCCTTAAAATATTTCATTGTCTCTATATGTCATTGTGCATGTGTTGGTTGGATCAGAGTTTGATTTAAGGAGTTCATATGATTGAGAAATTACATTATTGCAGGCTTTTCTTTCCCTTTTGTCATTTTTTAATAAATCTATTACTCTAGGTTTTATTTGAAACAAATCCATGTGCACATCTATTTTGATTGAAATAATTTTTTAATTACTACAAATTCACTATTGACTGATTAATATGGAATGAATGAATATATAAATCAACTATAATTAATCAAAACCAAACCCTAAAAACATTAATTTTTTGGGTAATTCAATGAATGCCTTGTCACTTTAAAAATATGCACGACACCCATATTACCTAAACACACAACAAACATTACCTATTAAAATATTTAAGCATCCAAACCCCATTAAAAAAAGTTTGAAGTATACACCAACAATCCTACTTGACTAAAATAGTCCATGTTGACCAACTAAGTGAAATCAGTATGTCATACCTAGTAGATAAAGACATTAGGGAGACCTTATTCATGGGATTCCTTTTATAAGAGGCCATATGACATTCACCACCTCAAAATACTAACATTGGTTATTTGTGAAAAACTACACATCAACATAAGCTTATCTAGGTGTGCAACCTTAGATGTTAGAATACATTTGGTTACTCTATCCACCTATTTAGGATATTGATGGAGTATTTAATGAAAATTAGACAATAATTTAAATTATATAGGATATACCCCATTAATTTAGTTGGGATTAATCTTATTTAGGCCCCTAAGATTATCTTGATTATCATGTTATAATAAAGGCACGTCAACACAATCATTTGTTTGCACATATTCATGAATAATCACAACATCAAAAGAAAAAGAAACATTCATAGTATCCATTATAGATGAATTTGAATAAATATTTTTATACTTTATATAGGCCCCATTTAATCTATCAATGTGCCTTAGATGGACAAGGGAGCTACCCTTATTAGATGGCATAGGATGGAATCATGTAATTATGAAAAAGGCTAGGGCCAAAGGTGAAAAGATTTATTATCTTTTATGTGTGAAAATAAAAAATTAGAACTATAACTGTAAGATAAAATATGAAACCCTAGAAGTATGAAACCCTACAGGTGACCTAGGGTTTAACGGTTCAAGAAATGTATGGGTTCATCAATATGTTTTACCATAATTTAGTTTTAAAAACCCTAATATGATAGGAACTAGTATGTGAACTAATATTATTAAATATGACATTCAAACATATACCTAAATGAAAAATAATAAAAATAATTACAATGGTTTGACAAGTGGCATATTTTAAATATAATAAGTTTAAAAAAAGGGATAAATATTTATATTTTTTACTAACTATCTGACTGACTGTGATCTGAAAATAGAAAACACGCTAGAATAGACATGTGATTAATATAGATATGAAACTCTATTTCTATCTACACAAGGTCAGTTTTGTTAGATTTGGGTTAGTATCGACTATCGATATTGATATGTAGTGGTCATAGTGATTTATGCAAAAATTAAGGTCTATGACTACATGATCACCTTTACATATCTCTAAAAGATCTATAGTATTAGACCTAACCTTGATTATGCATTCAATTATAGAAAAAAGTCTCGTTTACCTTAAAACCTTAGGTGTGCTTGTGAGGCCCATAAACCTACAAAAAATGGGAAAGTGTAATGGGATGAGCTAAGCCCAGTCACCTTCATTGATGATTGACCATTACTTATGTATCTGATACCCTGAGGAAAATAAAGACTCACATAGTTCTCCAACTAGTATGTTTTCATAATTTTTCTTATTCACTATATGAATGTAACTAATGATTTGGATTTTATACTTAATAATGCTTGATTTATCTTGGATTTGGTGTTCTTCAGACTTGGATGTGGGTTTTTTTAGTGATTGATTTGAAAATTTAGAGGAATATTGAAGTTTTGATCAATGTGAAATAGTGTGTAGATGTGTACCAAATAAGTGGAAAGTCCCCTATAAAATAAAAACTTGTTATATATATATATATATATATATATATATATATATATATATATATATATAATTGGGTAAATTATCATGTCACTAACATGTTATAAATATGGGTCAACCCTAAGGAAAGATTTGATTTTAAAAAATAGTTGTTGCTTTTAGAGGGTTTGTGCAATCTCTGTTTAGTATCAACTAGTGTTACTAACCAAATTTAAAGTTATATACATGAAGAATAAACTAAGCATTTGAGCATGCCTATGTTGTATATTATGCAGGTTTAAAATAACACTGATGTTCTTGTAGGTGTGTAATATAAAAATGGAAGGGTCAAACTCATAAAGTAGCTTGTATATGTGAGATGATGGTGGGTTAGGACCATATTTATGCATGCAAGTCATGAGTGGTAAATTTATGTCAATCTTGTCCTTTCCAAGTACTTAATATGATATTTTAGTATCTATAGTTTCTAATATTTATAATAATATTATTTCAATCTATTAGATTTATTATTAAGGAAATGGGAATATTGTATAATTTTCTCCAAATGATGTGATTAAAGAGGTGTAGAATCCATAAGATGTGGTTGATTTAGGTGGTGTTGATCATTATTAACACTTATATTTATTTTATGGCTTTTATACTTATTCAAGATCATCCCTCATTTCTCATGTTGATTCCTTTAACAAACTATGACATGAACATTTTGGGAACTTGAACTATAGGTATTTTTAGCAATTGAGTACTATTGGCTCAAAAATTTGCCAAGGGGAAAAATTGGTGACTTTGAGTCAGTAGTGTAGGAATTGAGTGCCTGTGTTAGTTAACAACATAAGACAAAATACCTCTTTTATTAGTATGTGGAGCTACCTTTATTGAATGCCAAAAAGGGAAAAGTAGGGGAAAATTGATTCACATCTATTTACAAAAAAAACAATTTATGGAAGGTTTCATAATTTTAACCAAAAAGTACATAAAGGAGATAGAAAGGAAATGAAGGGGAAAATGGGGAAGAGGTAAAAATAAGAAAGGAAAAGAGAAAGGAATAATGGGATTATTTTAGCTAGTTAAATATAAAAGCTACTATCATAACCCTAGAAATGATGGACAACTCTAGATAGCTAAACAAAAAGACTCACTAGAATAGTATAATATTTGAGGTATACCAAAGGAATATTTTTTCATGAAAATGAGATGGGAAAGACATACACTAAACATACGAGTATGATACATACACCAAGGAGATTGGATAACCTTATAAAGAAATATTTTCAACTACCCTGTATTTCCCAAAATAAATAACAATAAAATATTATTCGTAATCTCACCAAAGATTCCCAATGACAAAGTTCCTAATGTAGATTCAACAGAACTTTCCATGCTTAAGAACTTCACATTCATTGACTATCTAACAACAACATTCTAAAAAAATGAAAGAACAAGAATCAAAGTGAATTGACATACTCATGCATATAATCATTCATAAAATATCATGGAACAAAGTCTTTTAAATCATTTATTTATTGATTCTTCATGGGACTATACATACAAATTCTTTCCTTCCCTTTATCAAATTTCTATTGTCAAAAACCCAATTGGTATAAATCCAACTTGAGCCTAGTTGGATCTCACCTTATAAAGGAGATCATACTCCTATTTATAGGTTACAATAGGTGTAACCACCCAAAACCACCTCCATAACCACCTTTATGGTAAAAGGTTTATATTTTATAGTTAATTTATCTCAAATGAATTTAAAAGGTAAAACATAACCTTTTAAGTTGTTACAAAATGCAATGGATAAATACAAAGACATATTTTTGGTGGTTATTGAAAAAAAGACAAATCCTTTTACTGAGTAGGACCCTATACACTATAATTATTTTTCCATCTTCCATGTTGTATGAATAATATCTCTAATTCAAGTACCACATTGAGCAAACAAATTTTAAATGTTTTCTTAATCCATTTTTATCATCATACTCTTCCTGAGGTGTCTAATGACCCCTTAGCACCATCAAAGGTATTAAATTTGGAAGTCTCTACACATAAGTAGTCATATCTTGTGAATCAAGCTTGATTGACTCTTTAGGACAAAGAACTATGCATGTCTGTCCTCAAAATTCATAGGTGCATGAAATAAATTCCAATTCATACACATAAAATTGCTCCAATTTTGTTTCCACTACAAGGAATTTCTCATCTTATTTTATCATTATGTCATGTTCTTGATTTCTCATTTGCTTATGTTCTTCACCTTTTGCACTCTTACATATGTAAAATGTTATTATGGGTTTCTCACCACAAGAATTGTTACATTGAGATAAAATTGTCAAATTTTCATACACCCCATCAACTTAAACAAAGACTTATTGATCTTATTGTGAAACATAATCCCTTCCAACACCTTTTGAAATGCCTTTACAAAATTGGAGTCTTTTCCTTTAAATATTTATTGAAATTTTGATTGATCTAAAAATGAATTCACCCATGCAAAGAAATACATCCTCAATTCTTTCATTAATCATGTTGTTTTCACTTATGGATCTTTCATCGACACCCTATGTAGGCTACCATGAACATTGGAAACCAATATCAACTTCATAGAGAACTTGTCAAGTATCAATACCACCTCTAAAATAGCCAAAATTATCCTTCCATGAAAAACCATGGGTTTACATACTCAAAACAACCTTCTAAATCCCCAACCCCATAAATTTTATGGTCAAAACCACCCTCATAACTAATACCATAAGTTATATGCCAAAATAAACAATTTAAGAAGCAAAAACCAAGAGCTTTCTTGGTAAAACTATGCATATTTTAGCCAAAACTACTCTTCCAAAGCCACAAACCATTATGTTTATACTCAAAACCACCCCCAAATATTCAATACCTTGAATTATGGTGAAACTTCTTTTAAAAGGTGATAATACATATTTTTTAATAACCACCCTTTAAAACCAAAATCCATGAACATAAATGAGTGGGGAAATGCTTATTTTTTGAAAGCCTTAATTAACACCATGTGGTCATGTTTTGAAAATTTGTTTTTACACACCTTATACCTTGCATTTCATATACTTTAGAAACATGGTAGGCTATGTGGAGGGATAAGGGGGAGTTGGAAAATGTATGTGGGATAATAAGGCTTAGAAAACACCTACAAGAATATGAAGTTGATAAAACACTTGTAGATTTTATAATTTAACCAATATTTTGTGGGATTTTGATGATGAGAAAACATTTTTTGAAACTTGGAGGGTGATAAAACACTTGCAGGATTTTAATGTTAACAAAACACAATGCATTTTTATTAAAGCCTATAAAATACTTTGCAGTCTTTTAAATTTTTTAAAACATGATGTGAGTTTTTAAAAAATTTAAAATACTTTGTGGGATTTTGAATGACATCAAACATTTTTTGAGTTTTTGAACCTTATGAAACACTTTTCAAGTTTTTGAACCTTATCAAACAGTTTTTGGGTTTTTAAACCTATGAAACACTTTTTAGGATTTTTAATGACATTAAACATTTTTTGGGTTTTTGAACCTTATGAAACACTTTTTGGGTTTTTAAGGTGCATTTTGCATGTTATGAGATTTAAAGATGCATTTTGCATGTTGTGGGATTTAAAGGTGTATTTTTCATAATGGAAACCTTTTCACAATGTTGAGACCAATGTAAAGATTATGACTCTACTCAATAGGGTAACATAATCTGATGCATGTCTGAATACATATTGTTAGAATATGATGATGTGCTTGATATGATACCAAAACCTACTAAATTTAGACTTAGGCAAATTTTAGCTTCTTTCTTGATGTTCTTGTTTTGATGACTTTCAACTTATATTTTGAGAAAGGAAGAAGAAGAAACTAGATACATGTATGATTGAAAAACTTGTTTAATTATGCACGTATTGAATTAGATGATTATGAAGAGCTCTTCTTTGGCTTGGGAGTATGACCTATAAATAATATTTCACTAAATTGAATGGTCATTTAGATAGATAGCTGGGTAGATTGCATAACACTACCTAGATCCCAAAAGTAAGAGCTTCCTTGAGGGTTATCAATACACACATTTTAAACAATTAAGTTTATGAAATAGAAGATAAAGCATTTACATCAATAATAAAAAAGGTACTAAATTTGAATGCAAGAGATGATTAATAAAGAAATAGAATAAAATGACTAATATAGTAATAAGTGGGTCAATACTAACGCTAGACTAGTTGGGTGTGGTTTAGAAAATAGGTTGGGAGTATATGGATAGGTAGACAAAAATAAAGTTAGATTTGGTTGAGGATAAGTGGGTGAAAATAGCTTGTTATTATTTTCTTCCATAATGACCATCAATGGTTGGTGTGACTATCATCGATTGAGGTGACTGTCAATGGTTGAGGTAACCATTGGTGATTGGATAGACCATCAACGATCAAGATGAACATTGATGGTTACTATGTGTTGGGTTTGGGTGGTAAAAAATCAAATTTATGGGATCATAGAAGGCAAGTTTGGGAGGTTATTTTATGTTGGGCTACTTGTGAAATGGAAATAATGTAAATGAATAATGGAAAATAAATACTTGTCTTGCCAAAGATTGATCAGATGAATGGTTGGGGTAGTTGGCTCATTGATGGAGTCTAGCATGATTTTGATAGTGTAAAGGTACTTGGTTGTTGATTGAGGGGTGATGGTAAGTCATCTCTCTGACATGATGGATGGATCATTGGATTGCTAGAGGAAGTGACCTATAAATAAGGCTCTAGATGTAGAATCTCTTGAAGTCATGGATCTATCCTTTTCACCTCCTACTCCTCTCTTCTTATATGAAAGAAAGGAGAGGTCTAAGTGAAGGTTTAACTAGGATTTCTAATTATAACTAATGCATGTAATGGCTTTCACATGGATTTAAATAGGTTAATTATAAAAAAACAAGGTAGAGTTAAGGGTGAGTTAGTTGGTTTAGATGGCGGAACCTAAATGTCAGTGGTTAAGGTGATCATTGGTGGTCACCCTAATCATTGATAGGGTTGTCTAAAAAATGGGTTTTAGCTAGAAGGTTAATTAACTTAGGTTAGGTGGGTTAGGTTTAGTTAGTGGTCAAAAAGGTCAAGGCTAGGACCAAGGGGGTCCTAAGGTGGTCTAGGGGAGTTGTAACATTTGGAACCATCATGTGTAGAATTTTGGTGTCTATATTTTCCCCTTTTTATTATGCAACTTGAATCAACAAGCTACAAAACAAAAATGGATTATGGGTTGAAGGTTAGGTTACCCTGAGTATAGGAGGAGGTGTTCCCCCTCAAAATGGTAAGTGATGAGGTAAAACATAATCAGGTGTAGGTTTGATGAGTTGGTAAGTTGTTGATAAAAAGGGTGAATGATAGGTTAGGAACTGAAGCATAAACAAGTTCATAAAGTGTGATAAAAAGTGTGATAGCCAAGATCATGCATAGACTAGGCTACCATAGTTGGTAAAAATAAAGGTTAGTGTTAGAAGGATAAATTATAATTGGATTGCATGACTACATTTAGGCATGGTATTTAGGTACACTTGTAAATGCAAGTTTCCTAGGTGATGTCAGTATTTTCATGGGTATCCAAGGTAGGAAATGCTTCTAGGGTAAACATAAACTACTTAGGTGAAGTCACAAGTATCCAAGGTAATAAGTGCTCCTTAGAAGACACAAGTGGTCTAGTATGTGCAAGGTAGTGTAAGCTCAATAAGTGGGCAACATGGTAATTTTTTTCATTATGGTCAAAAGGACTAGGCAAAATTTATCATAAAAAATCTGCTAATTAGGCCAAAATGAACCAATGGTGAGGTGATGAGGTGGTTAAATTGGGTTGAAAAGGTAGTCTCCATGCATGGGTGCTTTGTGAGGTTGGTTAAAAATATGTTTTCTTAAGGTAAGAGTAAAAATGTGTGAGGCTCCTAAATATCAATGGTCAGGGGTCTAAGGAGTGACCATCGATGGTCACCTTGACTGTCGATAGTCAAGGTGAAAAACCTAAAAGTAAGATAGTCAAAATTGAATCTAATTATCTCATTTGTATATTTTATATTATTGACTTGTGAGCTCTAGATTGTTTTCATTTTAGGTGAATTTGGTTATGGTGATTACTAAGAAGGTTAGTGATTATTTAGTTGGACATGTGGACCAAGTAGATCAATGAAGATGCAAGGTGGGTGTGGATGGGCAATAGGTCCCAAAATTTGATGCACACTCCCAAACTGACCTTAGACTGCAAACAGGGTTAAACTACATAAACTGCAATATTGACAAAATATTTTCTTATGAAATATCATCTAGATTCTTCTAAAATTTGGACAGTTTGTTCATGTGATATAAGGCTAAAAACCCATTAAATATTGGAGAAAATAAACTTATAGCTTTAAAGATAAAATGCAATCTCCAGACCTATTTGGCTAGGTTTTGGATGATTATGCTCTTTTGTTTTTTTAATGAACTTTTCTCAGTTGTTTCAACCCATTCCATTTTAGTCAAGATTTCAACAGACTCATAAATCCTCTCTCTTGCATTTTCAACATGCAAAAAATATGCGTTTATCTCCCATTCACTTAGGAACTGTCCAGCTCGGCTTTACCAAATAGAAGTTTTCATCCATACACAGACAGTATGCAAGTAAATATACAGTCACACATGTCTAAATGCAAACAGGGATTCATCAGTCTTTTGACACCAAAATAGCTTGATTTGATATAGTTTTGAATTGATTATCCAATCACTTATCCTTATTCCCTCAAAATCTCTTATTCACATTTTGAACTCATGTTTGCCTTTCTTGTATGCAAAATACATGGGTTCTGCGGCCTTTTAATTGAAAGTATTTGAACTATACTTAGCATGCACTCTTGTTTCTATAATATTTTCTCTTAGTCATCCACTTACCTTCTCCCACCAATTTGCTTGATGAAACTCTAACTTTTTAATTCCAATCTCCTTCACATAACATGCAACTAGTGAAACTTTATTTCTGTTCACATTCTCCACAAAAGATTAGCGGACAGTTATTTGTTTCTACTTGGAATCACTGGAACTAATTTAGGAAATAAAGGATTATGAATAAATATTACATAGAGTAGAACCAATGACAAACACATCCAACGCTGATTCCTCATAACCATAGAAAGTACCAAACCGACCTCAAAAAATGATAAAAAAAAGGAGACAATCTAACCTCTGATGTAAATCCACTTCCAGTACTTGAATATGAACTCAGCTTGTACATACCTCCAGTTGATGAGGCTCCTCAGTATTTGTCTCTATTAGTTGCAGCCTTCTCTCTCACTTCTCGTATTCTCTCTTTGTCATTGATAAGAGCAACAATTGCCTGGGCCTTCTTTCTAACATTATGTCCCTGATCCTTCCTATGGGAATCAACATACTGTAAATCGGAGAGAGTCAATATTTGGTAAGCATGCTCCCAAAGATTGTCTATAACATGTTCTAAGCCATGTCCCACTAAATAATCAAGAACTGTCAATGACTTATAAACATGACGCCAGTTCCTGCCAGTATCATTTAGCCTTCTCTAGAGCACAGACATAATTATCTAATATTCATGATAATTTCTAGAGGCTTGTGCAATATCTGCCATTACATATCCATGAGGGCCCCATGGTTCATTTCTTGTAATATCAAGTACCTTTTGCTTAATTCCAGGTACCTTGAGGATTTTTTTTTATTCACCTCTCTATCTCTCTTCCTCTCTTCTCTACATCCTTCAGTCCTCTTCTCCTCTACATCCCTCTCATCCTCTTGAATGATTTTTTTTTCTTTTTGCTATATTTTCTTTTTAAGAACCTCCTCTCTAACTTCTATGCCCAATCTTGGGCTCAAGACAAAACATAGTTTTTAATTTGTAGCAATATACCAATTTGGAGAAGATTAATATCTTACGGTTGAAAGATTTCAACCACTCCCCTCATTTTCTCTTTAAGCCAAGATTGGCTTCCAACATGGCGATTCTCTTACCTAATTTCACCTTTTCACTTTTCACTTTTGACAATTACATTTACTCTCAAGGTAAAAGTTTGAAATCTAAACACAATTTGGAGGGAAACAAGAATTTGAATTCAATCATCCCAATGTAACCACATCTTGCCAAGATATATGTAGATGCTCCTGCATCAAAATTCCTCCTCAATGATGGTTGAGGAATAAGGTATGTGGAATCTTCAATTGGTAGATTTATATTTTGAACTTGATACTTATGTTATTAATTTATTGGGAGGGTGTTTTGTTATGCCCTAAGTTTTAAGGTTTTTGGTTTGTGTGGTTTAAATTTGTCGTTGATGTAGTGTTTGGTCAGGGGTAGATGAAGTAGGGGTGGGATAGAGAAAAAATTGAAGTTAATTTTATTAGGTTAGATTAGGTTTTGGGTGTTCCATCTATAAAACACCCATAGTGATTTTTGATGGTCAATATTGATTGTCGAAGGTCAACATCTATAGGGAGTTGGACACTTGACAATCGGTGGTCACCATGACCATCAGTGGTCAAGCCAATTGGTAAAAAGTTTGGGTTAAGAGTTTAAAATGGGGTATAAATAATGTTTGATCAGATTTAAAATGAGATAGGGTATGCATTTGGTGTAGGAGGTAAGTTTCTAGTATTGGTTATAGGAGGTTGAGATATGGTCAAATGGGTAATTTTGAGTAGGTGTAAAAGAGGGTGATATTGATTTTGGTAGTTTTTGGTCTATTTATTTTATTATTTGAAAGGATGCGGATTGGATCTTGATTATGGTATAGGTAAAATTTTATTTGGGCATAAGGTAAAAATAGGTTAGGGTAGGATAAATGAAGTAGATGCGAGATGGGTATTAGTGGCTAAGTTTGTAGACAATAATAGTAAAGAGAACTAAATGTGTCTTCTAAAGAACCTTATAGGTATGAGATTAGATCTAGATGTGGGGTCAAATACCTTGCATTTTCATAGAGATCCACTAGGGGATGACCCTAATAAATTAAGAACATATAGAGGAGGTTAGGCTTAGAGTAATATAATACTACGAACATGTGACATGAGATGCAATAATGATCATGGCCCTCATTGAGAGATGGGATCAAGCCATGAACACCTTCATACTACCCACTATTGAGATGAATATCTTACCAGAGGACTTGCATAGGATCATATGGTTTCCCCTTTGGGGTGATATGATTTATCACATTGAGAAGGAGGATTATGAGGAGTTCTTAGAACTCATATATGGAGATAACCATGATAATGTCAGGTGGCATATTGGGGGTTTTAGTTACTCTATGCTCTATCAGAGGGTAAAGGGTGAGAGGATATTGATGACCATGTTGATGATGAATGTCTCATGCCTTTCCCTTTTAAATTTGATCAATGGGAGTTTCCCTATCTACTGATGAGGGTGTTGGTTGAGATGTTACTAGGATACATAATGTTTAAATTGCTACCTCTATTACTTATTCAAATATACAATGAATTATGGGGTTTTAGATCTCAAAGGAGGTATAACATTAGTGTCAGGCTTATTCTACACTATTGGGCTTATGAGCACATTTGAGTGCTGAGGCTGATGGGGTTGTCATGGGTGGGGTATGCTTAGATAGATTTCTTGATTGGTTTCATGTAGCGGAGAGATGACTTTGTTTCTTTAGGTGTAATAAGAGGAGCTCATGATGTAGATTGGTTTAGGGGTACACTAGATGCATTGGTGATCAGTGATGTTGTTTAGAGGCCATATGTTAGGTTTTCAAAGTTGGCTAGATATAGGAGGCAAAATTTATCCCTACAGAGTTATAGGTATATCTTTGGTAGGTGATATGGGGAGGTAGAGCTCATCCCATTTGATAGGGTGTGGAGTAGTATGGCTTAGTATAGGGTATCTTGAGCCCATTTCCTAGATATAGGAAAGAAAGTGTAAATAACTTACTACCTAAGCCACATCTAGTACATATTTGGCTAGATCATAATTTGCTAGCATGACTAGTGATAGATGATGAAATTTTTCTAGATGGTTACCTTACATGGTACCAGGATCTTTACATGGTAGAAAAATTTGGTGGGGATGATGGTGGTAGGTAGCCTATGGATTTTAACCCAATTGGTATAGGTTAGCGAGCACAGGTTTAGGGGTTTACCCCAAATGCATAGGTAAGAGTGGTACTAGTTGTTGCATAGTGTAATTTTATAGCATTACAAGTTCAACTAGTAGCTTTATAGAGTTAGGGGGCTACACTTATAGGTGAGAGGGACTAGGATAGAGCTTCACTATCCTTGGTTACCCATGAGAGAGACTCCTTGAGATAGATAGGAGGAAGAGCCACAACACCTGTAAGACTACTAGGCACTATCCCCATAGAATGATACCTAGCCATAGTAGACGAGTTACATTACTATGAGGCTATAGTCATAAGGTGATGTCTTGATGAACCCTAATGGGGAGAATATAGAACTAGTTTGGTAGGTAGTGCCAACATGGTGACACTAGGTTAGTGGGCTACTTTTATATGTGGACTAGCAAGTACTTTAGTGGGATAGGTACCAAGACTTAGTGGTGCTCTAGGAAATAGTGGTGCCCCAGGGGCATAGTCATGATATAGCTTATATATATGATATGTTACTAAATATCATTTTGATAATGGCTTGTGAGCTGATGTAGTGAGATGTACATTTTTGAGAGAGAGACATATATTATTTGTATACATTATGATGTTTAAACTCATGAGTTATATATATGATCTTTTTTTTTGCTTATTGCCCATGGATATGATGTGATGATATATGATGGCTATGATGATGTTGTATTGTTTATGCACATTATGATATTTGATGATGTGGACTCACCTAGCCAGGCATGTGATGAGATATATGTTGTTTGTGTTCATGGTTATGATGATGTTGATATGATGATAATTTTCATGATAAAAGTGAATGAGTATATGCTTCCTCATTTATATTTAGACATGTGGTAGAAATGGTTTATTTTTTTAATGTTCATGTGATGTTTGATTTTGACATGATGATGGATATTCTAATGGTGTATATTTTTGTTCATGACACATGTTGATATGTTGTGGTTATGATTATGTTTATTATTTCTTAAGATAAAACACATAAAGTGAGATTGAATAACAACTTTAGATGTTTAAAAATATAAAATACTCTAGAGGTAAATGTATAAGTGGATATATCAACCAATTATGAGAGGATAAGAAGAGGGCATGATGTTTCTTCTTTGATAAGAACTAAAACAATATTGAAGTTGGGTTGGCTAAGGAAAATAAGCCCTTCGAATGTTTTACATTAGCATTCGTTAGTTGGTTAAAAAGGTGTCTTGATCACATAATGTTAAGTGAGCTCAAAATCCCTTACTTATAGTGTATAAAGGGGAGATGGATGAGAGATGGAACATTCTTGTGAGACTAGCATGCCTCTTTTTTAGGGTTTCAAAGAGTCAATATAAATAAGTCTGTCATATAAAGTTTAGACTGACTGATGCAAGAAGTCTACTCATGAGAGTCAATTTTAGCCTTTAAAATTATTTTGGTTATGAGAGCCAATTGTGGATTTAAAATTTATTTTATTTTTTCTATTGTTTGATAATGTGTCTTTTACTTATTTGTTACTTCTTGGGAGTTGGGGAAGTTGATTGATACGGAAAGATTCTAATAAATTTCTATGATTTTGACAAATTCCTTACTCATCCATCCTTTAAGGGAGTGGTCTAAGTTTATATCCTTTGTTTAATGCTTTTGACAGTTATAATTCAAGGGAGGAGTCCACCTTACTTTGATAAATTATTTAATATGTTTTAGAAATTGTCCTTCGAGGGAACAGTTTGTGAATGCTAGGAATGACCCATGATTGTTTTTTGGTTATGACTTTTTTTTTTCTTGTTTGATTTTTTTTGGCCTAACATAGACATGCTTATATAGGCTTAAAGGTTCACCTTTATGGAGGAAAAACTAGAAGCATAATAAGGTTGATGAGGTGTAAAGATGTTTAGGTGACAATGATCATGGGAATCCATCCTATAAAATAGGGTGGAAAGTACAATGAGAATCATGTCATGAGTAGAGTCATGGTACCCATTATTCAAGATTAGGCTATGATTGTGACAAATAATCACATGATTCAACTTTAATCATTTTCCCCTAAAATAAGGAGATGAATGTGGTTTGAAAGTAAGGGATGAGCTTAAGTTAGACAATAGGTGAGCTTGATTCTTTTTAACAAAAGAAAGGATGTAGATGCAAAGCATTGAGGGGTTCAAGTTATGGGTTTCCTTTAAGAGAGGACAACCAATAAGATCATGATCCATACTTGTGGGTAATGGTATAAGTTCCAATCCAATTGAAAGAAAACTTTCCTTTTTTTCTCCATATTAGTGGTATGTTGATTTTCCTTTAAGACAAGGTCTCTAATATTAAATTCTTGCACTTTAAGGTGTTTGTTATAGAAATGTTTGATTTGCTCTTAATAAATATGAATATGGGTAAGGGTGAGTAAATAATGCTCTTCAAGTAGCTAAAGCTGGGTTAAATGGTGCTGATGATAATCATTTTTAGAAATGAGATCTTGCAAGGATATGTGAAGAGAAGGAATTTGGACTTCAAGAGGCAAGACTGCCTCTATTCCAAACACAAGAGAGAATGGTGTAGCACTTTTAGGGGTTTAAATGCTAGTACAATATTCCCATAATGTAAAAAGGATGTACACATGTCAATCTTGACCAAAGGCATTGACCATTTTAGTGAGCATGTTGTTGAGAGTTTTGTTAGAGGCCTTAGCTTGTCCATTTTCTTAAGAGATATAGGGTGATGATAAACTTAACTTGATGCCAAAAATGTTGAAAAGACTTTGGAATTGTTTATTCTTAAAATATTTTCCATTATCTTCGATGATTTTGTGAGGAAAATTGAAATGGTAGATGATGTGATGATTGATAAAGTCAACAATATTTTTGGATTTGGTTGAGACTAGAGGAATAGCCTCTACCCATTTATAAAATTATTTAGTCATAATGATGATATAATGATGTCTCTATGAATAATGGGGGTTAATTTTACTAATAAGATCTACACCCCATTATGAGAAGGGCCAAAAATCAGTGGAGATGTAAAGACTATAGCTAGGTGCATGATGTAAATTGGCATGTTATTGACACTTAACACACTTTTTCACATTGTTGGTTGAATATTTTGTCAATCAATGTACTGATAAACAAAATAGGTCTAATCATCCAAAGTAGAAAGATTAGTCATCCAAATGTATATGTTCACCACATCAAAAGGGGACTGATCTCTCCTCTCATCAAGGGGAGGTTCCCTATAGATATGTTTTATATATATATATATATATATATATATATATAGAAAATAATACTCAAGGGTAGGACAAACCATCCATCTCTCTTTCTTCAGAGATGATGTGTTCAAATCAAAGGAAAAACTCAAGAGAAATGATAGGAAACACTCCTCTTCTTTCAGAAGTACTATTTAGCAAACCACAAGAATACTCCTGATAGTAAATGCAAAATGTAACCAAGGATGTAGTAACAAGCAAATTGAGATGTAGCACAAAGTCTCCACCTGAATTTCCCAAGAGTGAGATACAAAGGACAATGAGGGCAAAAAGTCATACCAAGGTCCTTTACACAGAAATGAAAGGAAAACACACTGAAAGGCAATTATGGGGGCACAAAGTCTCTCCACAATTGACTTTAGGACACCTTCCTAACTACTGTCACTAATTATACTTGTTGAATTAAAGGAATAGAAGATATATTAAGGAAAAATACATAAGAACAGTTTCCTTAATAACAAAGATATCACAGCATAAAGTCTAAAAAATCACTTGCTTTCTTATTCCAATAACAAGATATGATCAACAAACTGAGCTCAAAGTCTCAGTAATGCCTTTCAATTTGGGCAGAGTTTCATTCTAATTGTCAAAAAAGAGATATATTTACAATAAAAGAGAGTCCCTTATATAGCCTCTTCAAGAAGGACTCAAGAATAGTAACACATCATGTTGCATTGAAATCTGTTAAGAAGATAGGCTAAAAATTAGGGGCATCTACCCATTTGTTTTTCTCAATGCAGATAAACAAGTCACGATATTGAAAGTTTTCATCTTTCAATGTCCACCTGGCGATATGATCCTTCTTCATCATTCCTCCATTTTTAGTAAATTGAATCAAGTCCTAGATTCAATTTGCTATTCTATTCCTTAGTCGCTTCCTATTGGTTTTGGCCTTAAAGCCTTTGAATGCATTTGGGTCTATAGATTACAAGGATCAATGACTATTTTGTGAGCTTTGAAATTGATGTTCGTGCACCCATCACTACATTTTCAACAGCTAGTTTACTATTCTTGAATTTTATGTTTTTGGGCACGTCACCCCTTGGTCCTTATTTAGCTTTTCTATTTTGCACTTTCCTAGAAAGAACCTGCCTTTTTGGGCCTTAAGAAATGATCCGCTTTAGGTCGAGAAAACCCCCCACAAGGGTATTTTCCCTTTGGGTGGCCTTCGAATGGCCTTTAGGCTTCTTTATTCTAGTGGGTAGCTAAGTTCTTCCTTCAGATTTCTAATTTTACGTCTTCTCAAAGGGAAGATGACCCTTCAGCTTTAGGGAAGTGTCATTTAATCTGGTAGCTGAGAGTGCCCCGCAAGGGCACTTACCCTTCAGGGTCCTTTAGTGGCCTTTTCCTTAGTCTTCATAGACATTCCCGTGAACTTTTTTCCTAGGATTTTCCCGTAGACAAAAAGTCTGTGAACAATTTTTTGCAGACAAAAAGTTCGCGAGAATTATCATTTTGTTCTTCAGCTTTGAAAAACTCCTTCAGGCTTTCTTCCTATAGCCTGTCTGAATTCTTTTAGACTTTTTGTCTGAAGGAATTCCTTTAGACAAAAGTCTAAAAGAATTATGCCTTTGTCTACCTTAAACAAAATTTTAAAAGAATTTACCTTTGTGGCCTTCTTTGAAAATGACCCTTCTGAAGGGTACTTTTGTCGACCAAGTGCCCTCTGTAAGGGCACTTGTCCTTCAAGAGAATTCTTTGAATTTTTACGTTAAACCACTCCTTTGAACTGAGCCGATGAACCAAGATAATGAACCAACTATTGAACCATTTGATTCAACCAAAGCATTGAACCACTTGGTTGAACCAAACATTGAACCACTTGGTTGAACTAAAATGGTTCAAGCCGATGAACCCTTTGATTGAACCAAGTATTTGAACCAAGCGAATGAACCAAGGTGTTGAACCAAGTGAGTGAACCAAAGCATTGAATCGCTTGGTCGAACCAAATGTTGAACCAAGCCGATGAACCAAGCTTTGAACCAAAATGGTTCAAGCTAATGGTTCAAGCTTATGAACCAATTGAATAAACTGAAGCATTAAACCAACCATTAAACCAAGTTTTGGCTTAATGGTTCAAGTTAATCCTTTGAACCAACTAATGAACCATTTGATTGAACCAAAGTGATGAACTTTGTTGATTGAACTTTGTAGTTGTGTTGAGAGCTTTTAAACCTGTTGAACCAAATGCATTGAACCTATTTGTAGAAGACTTTTGAACCTGACTGTAGAAGTCTTTGAACCTAGAAAAATGAACCTACCTCTAGAGTCCATAGAAACCAAGTTAGTAGTTTTCTCTAACCTTAAAAGAGTCCATACAAATCAACTTGTGAAGCCCGTTGAAGCTTGACCTGTAGAGTCCATAGATTTTATTTTCCTGCTGAGTCCATAGATTCAAGCCTATAGAGTTTGTAGATTCAAGCCTGCAGAGTCCATAGATTCTATCCTATAGAGTCTGTAGATTTCTACGAAGCTTGAAAACTAAGGAATTTGAATGCCCAGGACAAATTTTTAAAAGGGAAGAGACAATTTTGGTCTGTAGGATCAAAATAGTTCAAATGTTGTCCCAAAAATGAGTGATAGTTTTGGGGGACAACAGCTGGCTCCAGTTGGAGAACTTCTATCAATTGTAAAAAAGAATTAAAGGGAATAGAAACCAGAATCTCCAGTGTCTTCATGTGTACCATTGGGCTATGGATTCATGCTACCCAAAAATGTAAGGCATCAAAAAAAGAAACAAACAAAACAAAATAGAATTAAAAGCTATATAAATATACATATATACAAATGCAATGATTTGATATTTCAAGATGTGAAGTGTTTCAGATGCTACCCATTGTGAGGTAGAGAAAATAGTATGCCATCTTGATATTTTAGTAGAAATCTATTTTCACCAATGTGATGATGAATTATAAATGGGCCTCTTCAAAGGGAGTCAAATTTTCCATGCATCCTCTTTGTTTCTCTCCTTTTATCCCACAATAAGACTTGATCTCCAATCTATAAATCATGATTTTTGGCCTTCTGGTCAAAGAGTTTCTTTACAAGACTTTGATGAGTAGCAATTATATCCACCACCATGGTTCTCTGTTTATCCAGCTCAGTCAGGCACATGATTCTCTTATCAAGAGAGCTTTCATATGTCTGATCTTCAATTGCCTTTGCCAATTTCAAGGCTAGAAATGCTAAGGTGATTGGTATCTCAGCATTGATACCATAAAGAAGTTGAAAAAGAGACATACCAATTGCCATCTTTGGTGTGATTCTGTTTGCCCATAGAGCATTAACCAATGCTTTATGATATGTCTTTTGATTGTCATCTGCTAGCTTCTTGATGATAGTTACCAGGTTCTTATTGCTAGATTTAGTTTGTCCATTCCTTTATGGAAAATAATTAGAAGAGTGAGAGAGTATAATTCCATAATGAGAATAGAATTGTGTAATATCCTGGGAGGTGAAACAAGCTACATTTTCAATAACAATTTTGATTGGAACTCCAAACCTAAAAATGATATTCTCTTTGAGGAAGTTGTATACAACTTCTGAAGTAGCATGCTTAGTTGGGATTGCTTCTACCCACTTGGTGAAATAGTCAGTTGCTGTAAGAACATAATCATGTCCAGAACTTGAAGATGGGTTTATTATCCCAATAAAATCAATCCCCTATTGTTGCTTGAGAGGCATAGCAGCTAACTTGGGTCTTCCAATAAATTGCTGATAGAGTTCACATTTTTTCACCCACTTATATGCATCTTGGAAAAGAGTTAGCCAGTAATACCTGGCTCATAAAATCTTGTGAGTAGTTATAAGAGCAAAAAAAGTCCTCCATAAGCTAGATTATGAAAATATTTCAAAATTTGGCTTTGTTGCTCTTTGTCTACACAGCGAAGGAATACTCCATCTATGTTTTTCTTGTACAAGCCATTATCCCAATTGACAAAATTGGTAGCTTTCAACTTGATAGTCCTCTTTTTTTGTAAGACAAATGAGAAAGGCATTCACCACAAGTAAGGAACTGAGTAATACCTAAATACCACTCATTGGTAGTGGAAACAAAAAGGACTATTGGAGTATCTTCCACTTCAGCTTCTTCATGCTGTGTATCTTCTAGCTTGTTGTCAACAATCAATTGGCATAAGCCTTTACCCTTGACCAGCTTTGTCATCTTGATGTCTAGATCAAACTCTTGGATCTTTACAATCTAATTATCTCTTTTCATGCCAAACTCTTACTAAGTTAATATAGACTTGACTGTAGTGTTAGGAACTAAGGCATTAGTATGTGAATTCAGAATATAAAAAAAGAAATGTTTGAGAGGGAAAATCATGAAAGAGATAGGAGATTCCATACCTTCCTTATCTTATTGAACAAGAATTGCTGAAAGAGTGTGTTCAGATGCATAGCTATATATGATGAAATATTTGTTGTAATCTAGACAAACCAAGGTAGGGACATGAGCAATGGTAGTTTTGATATCTTGAAATGCTAACTTGCCTTCTTTAGTCTAGCTGAAGGTGGTCTTCCTTTTCATCATGTTCACAATGTGTCTAGTCTTCTCAACAAATTCAGGGATGAATCTATGTAATAAATTCACCTTTTCAAAGAAAGAATGAATAACATTCTTACTTGTAGGCAGATTAAGTTCTTGAATAGATTTGAATCTATCTGACTCAATCTTTATGCCTTCTTTAGACACAATGTGTCCAAGGAGTTTCCCTTTTGTTACTCTAAAAATAGACTTCTTAAGATTCAATGAAATACCATTCTGGCGGTAGCACTCTAGCACTTGTTGTAAGTGGTGTACATGATTAGATCGATGCTTTGAAAAGACAGTCAAGTCATCAAGGTATACCACTATGAATTTACCTATCTCATCTTTTAAATCTAAGTCCCTTACTCTCTGAAAGGTGACACTAGCATTTATTAAGCCAAAAGGCATTCTTCTATATGTAGATGTACTCCAAGGTGTGGTGAATGTAGTCTTGTGTTGATCTGCTTCACCAACTTCAACTTGATTATATCCTGAGAAGCCATCCAACATTGAGAACATCTCTAAATCTATCACTGTTTGAAGCACTTGAGTCATAATTGGCAAAGAGTAATTATTTTTCAAAGATGAATAATTTAGATTCCTAAAATCTACACAAATGTGAATTTCACCACTCTTCTTCCTTGCATGCACTATGTTGGCAATCCATGTGGAATGATGGATTGGGAACATGATTCTAGCATTTAACATTTTTTGTATCTCAGACAGAATAGTACCTAATATTTTTAGATTATATTATCTAAATTTTTGCTTGTAGGGCATTGATTCAGCCTTGAGAGGAATGTCATGGCAGATTTCATCAGGTCTGAGAGACTTCAAGTCTTCATAAGAATATGCTAAGACATCCATGTATTGAGGGAGTAAATTGGTGAACTTGAATCTTTCTTCAGGGGTGTAGCACTTACCAATGTTAACCATCTTTGGATTTTTTTTAGTGGTCAGATTTACTTAATTGAATCCCTGAGAGAAACTTGAATCTATTTGCTATTGTTTGATTAATCTATCATGCTTATCAAATAGCTTCTCAAGAGAAACCAAGCCTTTGGAAATTTTATTTCCTTTCAGTTGTAAGAATTCTTCATTTATATCTAAACTAGATTTAGAGGCTGATTCATACTTCTGAGGTTCACTGCCTTCAAAATGTAGTTATTTAAAATTGTTTTTTCATTCTAGGAAGGGAATGATGTGATGATCATCATTGAATACTTGCCAATGATCAGCATTGTCAGGAACACTTGGTCTATATATTAGCTCAATAGTATACCTATCTTCTTTGAAATCTGAGTGGGGAACTAAAAGAGTTCCTAAAATAGCAAGTGCATTAGCTCTGTCATTAGATTTTTTGGGTATGGCAAAAATGTTGAAAGAATCAAAGCTCTCAATTTGGTCCCAAACCAAGTTGTGATAGTGGCATAATCTTTCATTCTTGGTTTGGTATAAGCTCTTCACTTGACAAACCACTAATTCAACATCCCTTTTGGCATGAAAAAACTTGATGCCTTTTTCTTGAGTAGCCTTCATTCTAAGCAACAAAGATTCATATTCAGCTATGTTATTAGTGTTGCTAAATTGTAATTTGTAAGATGAAGGAAACATATCTCTTTGAGGAGATATAAACACAATCCCAACTCTTAAATTGGCAGAAGAACAACTACCATCAAATTTCAAAGTCCATATCTCATCTGATACTGATTTTTCTTTAGACTTTCCTTCATTAGAGAGAAAGAGTCCTTCATTTGTATTGCAGCCTACTATTTCTTTTGCTATTCTAGTTGAACTAATTTTTGGGTTGATACTTTCAAGAATTTTATCAGGTGTTTCATGCACTTCATCTGTAAATAGAAAATAACTACCCATACCTATGGATTAAAAAAGGATTTGAGCTTCAGGGGCTAATGTCTAAGTGACCACATATTTTGCTTCCTTTTTAGGGAACAACCTCTTCATTATGCCTTAGACAGGGATCCTTACCTCAGAAAGATCCATGCTTAGTTCTCCTCCCATGTCCTTGCAAAAATTTCATCCAAAAAAAATACCATAGGATGTTGGGACATCAGCCACCAAGATAATCATCTGATTCTCTTGTCTAGAAAGGCTATAAATACAAATTAGGCATCTGTGATTTGCCTCAGCAATGGTACTTGCTTGTTCTCTATGGAGAAATATCTCCCAAATGTCTTGGTCAGTGTGAGACCTAGAGACTCAACTACTTTAGCAGGCATGACATTGTTAGATGCACCTGAGTCTATAATACAGTTACTCAGCTTATGACCATTTATTAATAGGGAAACATAGAAAGGTTTTCTTTTTTTTAGAGTAGTTGGAGGAGTAATGATAAGATTATTTGGAATGGGCATGTTCTTTATAGAATTAGGAGTTATCTTTTCATCTTTTTGTCCTATAGAGATGGTTTAGTTCTTGACATATTGGACTAACTTATTCAATTGATCAGGATTGGACTACAAATATTTGAATTCAGACATTTGTAGTTTTGTCTTTTTGACATGATTGATTAGTCAAATAGCTAAATTGAGCTAGGTACAGAGGAAGGTATTTTAACCTTTTGAGTTTTAGGAGGGATGGGAGGTGGGTTGGTTTGTAAATTTGAAGTAGAAGGGGAAGGCAAAATTGATGTACTTATCTTTTGGGTGATCACTGGATCCTTTGACTGGAAAGGCAGAGTGGTTCCATGCTTAGCAATTATAACTGTTGGTTGAGGTTGTTCCTCTATCTTCTCTTTATCAGCTTGCTAGACTGATTGGTTATTTGGACCTAGTAAACATAGCATATGATCCATCAAAAGCTTCTCCTTTACTTCTGGGTTCATCTTGGTAGTTTAGAAAACCAATATGGGAGTCACCAGCTGATTCTTTTTTATTTTCTTCAAGGAGATTAGCATCATTTTCTTGATTCAATTCAGGCTGGAATGAGAACTCTGATTTTGCTTCAAGATATCCCATTACTGAATTAGTTGGAGGAGCTTCCAGGGCAAGTTTCCGTTGTGGGGGAGGAAGGCAATTATGTTACCCTTGATTCTTGGCAACATTGCCCTGATATGAATGATTTGGGAATGTCCTTCTTGGCATATCTTTGTATGAAGGAGTAGAAGACATTCCTTGTGCCATTTGCTTTTTGAGAGCAAGTAACTCATTTGCCAACTTCTACACCATTAGATCTATGGTGCTTGTAGATGAATATTCAAAAGATGATGAAGCTCTATTTCTATTTGGATCTCTTCTTATCTTCCTTGCTAAGATGAGATCATCTTCTACCTCAGTGGCCAAATGTTGAGCTGTAACAAGATCTATTTGACTAGCATGTCTCAACAAAAAACTTACTTCAGGTAACTAAGAATTAATGAAGAAGCATTTGAGATTCTCAGCTATAGGTCAAGCAATTACAGGAATTTTGTTTCTCAATTTGTCAAATTTGGCTATGAAGTCTCTCATTGGTTCATAAGGCTCTTTCTTCATCTATGTAAGTTGAGCCAAAAGTGCATGTGCATCTTTTGCAAGTTTGAATCTGGCTTCAAACTTATCTTTGAGGGTATTCCAATTAGTCACTAATCGAGCCTATAGATGATAAAACCAATCTGTAGCAGCACCTTGTAATGTTTCTACAAATAGCCTGACTACTACATCTTCAAATTCTACTCCAATTACTCCACAAGATATGTTGAAGGCTGCAATGTGTTCATCAAGATGAACTTTCCCATCACCATAAAATTTGGGAAAATTCTTCCTTGAACTGTGTGGAAGCTCATGTAGAGGTGGAGTAAGATTGAGAGGACCAAAAGTATTACTCCAGGGGCCTTGAACTACCATTATAAGATTATGAAAAGGAGAGATAACAAATCTTAGAGGGGTAATTATTGGCAAAGCTTTATCAACAATAGAAGTAGATACTTCATCTAGCAATGGAGATCTAACTTTAGTAGGAGGAAATCTCTTGGTTCATTAGAGATGAGATGGTGAAGGAAACAAATCAAAATCACTTTGTTGTACCAACTCAAACACAGGGTCAAAAATACCTTTAGCCCTTTGGCTTCGTGTATACCTTGAATCTACCAGATTGTGAAACAAAAATGGAAAAGAATTGACCTTTCTTCAATTTGAAACTTGAGGCTTTGAACTGCATGTTCTTTCTTGATTAGTGTGGAGGTGAATGGATAGGCTATAAATGGATAATGGGTTATATCCCCAACAGAGTCACCAAAAACTGTTGGTTGAATATTTTGTTGATCAGCATACTGATAAACAAAATAGGTCTGATCAGTGAAAGTAGGAAGATTAGTCATCCAAATGTATAGGTTCACCACATCAAAAGGGGACTAATCTCTCCTCTCATCAAGGAGAGGTTCCCTATATATATATATATATATATATATATATATATATATATATATATATATATATATATATATATATATATATAATACTCAAGGGTAGGACAAACCATCCATCTCTCTTTCTTTAGAGATGATGCATGTAAATCAAAGGAAAAACTCAAGGGAAATGATAGGAAGCACTCCTCTTCTTTCAGAAGTACTATTCAACAAACCAAAAGAATATTCCTGGTAGTAAATGCAAAATGTATCCAAAGACGTAGTAACCAGAAAATTGAGATGTAGCACAAAGTCTCCACCTGAATTGCCCAAGAGTGAGATACGAAGGACAATGAGGGCACAAAGTCATCCCAAGGTCTTTTACACAAAAATGAAAGGAAAACACACTGAAAGGCAATTATGGGGGCACAAAGTCTCTCCACAGTTGACTTCAGGACACCTTCTTGACTATTGTCACTAATTTTGCTTTTTGAATTAAAGGAATAGAAGATATATTAAGTAAAAAGACATAAGAACAATTTCCTCAATAAAAAAGATATCACAGCACAAAGTCTAAAAAATCGCTTGCTTTCTTATTCTAATAACAAGATATGATCAAAAAATCAAGCTCAAAGTCTCAATAATGCCTTTCAATTTGGGTAGATTTTCATTTTGATTGTCAGAAAAGAGATATATTTACAATAAAAGAGAGTCCCTTATATAACCTCTTCAAGAAGGACTAGAGAATAGTAACACATCATGTTGTAATGAAATATGTTAAGAAGACAAGCTAGAATTTAGGGGCATCTACCCATTTGTTTTTCTCAATGCAGAGAAACAAGTCACACTATTAAAAGTTTTCATCTTTCAATGTCCACCTAGTGATATGATCCTTCATCGTTCCTCCTTTTTTGGTTAATTGAGTTGGGTCTTAGATTCAATTTGTTGTTCTATTCATTAGTCACTTCCTACTAGTTTTGGCCTTAAAGCCTTTGAATGCATTCAGATCTATAGATTACAAGGATCAATAGCTATTTTGTGAGCTTTGAAATTGATGTTTGCACACTCGTCACTACATTTTCAATGGCTAGTTTACTGTTCTTGAATTTGACATCTTCGAGTGCGTCACCCCTTGGTCCTTCTTCAAATTTTCTATTTTGCACTTTCCTGAAAAGAACCTACCCTTTCGGGCCTTAATAAATGATCCACTTTGGGTCAGGAAAAGCCCCTCGTAAGGGTATCTACCCTTCAGGTGGTCTTCAAATGGCCTTCGGGCTTCTTTCTTCCAATGGGTAGCTAAGTTCTTCCTTCAGATTTATCATTTTACATCTTCTCAAAGGGAAGATGACCCTTTAGCTTTAGGGAAGTGTCCTTTAATTTGGTAGCTAAGAGTCCCCTATAAGGGCACCTGCCCTTTGGGGTCCTTTGATGGCCTTTTTCTTAGAGTCTTCACGGACATTCCCATAGACTTTTTTCTCAAGATTTTCTCGTGGACAAAAATTCCACAGACAAATTCTCATGGACAAAAAGTTTGTGAGAATTATCATTTTGTTCTTCAGCTTTGAAAAAATCCTTTGGGCTTTCTTCTCGCAGCCTGTCTGAATTCTTTTAGACTTTTTGTTTGAAGAAATTCCTTCAGACAAAAGTCTAAAAGAATTATGCCTTTTTTTACCTTAAACAAAATTTTGAAATAATTTACCTTTGCGGCCTTCTTTGAAAATGACCCTTCTGAAGGGTATTTTTGTTGACCAAGTGCCCTCTGTAAAGGAACTTATCCTTTGGGAGGCTTCTTTGAATTTTTGCATTGAACCACTCCTTTGAACCGAGCTGATGAACCAAGACGATGAACCAACTATTGAACCATTTGATTGAACCAAAGTATTGAACCGCTTGGTTGAACCAAACATTGAACTGCTTGGTTGAACCAAAATGGTTCAAGCTGATGAACCCTTTGATTGAACCAAGTCTTTGAACCAAGCAAATGAACCAAAGTATTTAATCAACTGAGTGAACCAAAGCATTAAACCATTTGGTTGAACCAAACGTTGAACCAAGCCCATGAACCAAGCTTTGAACTAAAATGGTTCAGGTCGATGAACCAATTGAATAAACTGAAGCATTAAACCAACCGTTGAACCAAGATTTGGTTTAATGGTTCAAATGAATCCTTTGAACCAACTGACAAACCATTTGATTGAACCAAAGTGATGAACTTTTCTGATTGAACTTTGTAGTTATGTTGAGAGCTTTTAAACCTATTGAACCAAATGCATTGAACCTATTTGTAGAAGACTTTTGAACCCGACTGTAGAAGTCTTTGAACCTAGAAAAATGAACCTACCTCCAGAGTCCATAGAAACCAAGTTAGTAGTTTTCTCTAACCTTAAAAGATTCCATAGAAATCAACTTGTGAAGCCTGTTGAAGCTTGACCTGTAGAGTCCATAGATTTTCTTTTCCTGCTGAGTCCATAGATTCAAGCCTGTAGAGTCTGTAGATTGAAGCCTGCAGAGTCCATAGATTCTATCCTATAGAGTCCGTATATTTCTAAGAAGCTTGAAAACTAAGGAAATTGAATGCCCAGGACAAATTTTGAAAAGGGAAGAGACAATTTTGGTTTATAGGATCAAAATAGTTCAAATGTTGTCCCAAAAATGAGTGATATTTTTTGGGGACAACACACATAATCAAAACAATCTAGGTTGAGGGTAAGCCAATAATAGCCAAGATGTATGATGTTTTTAGTGATTGATATGCCACTAAAGTGTCCCCCATAGATCCCATCATGCATTTATTTGATAGCATGAGAAGTTTTGTTGCTATGTAGGCATCAAAATAAAAGACCATCAAAGTCATGTTTATAAAGAATTCCTTCTATAATGGTGTAGCATGAGGTACTCTAGATAAACACTCTTTGAGCATTCCTATAAATCCCATAAAGAATGATGGTAAGGTTAAGATATTCAAAATTTTATTGATACCAAAGGTTAGGTTGGGTTTCCTCAACATTAAAGAGATTGGGAGAGTCTAGTTTGACATAAGAAGGATGGGTGAGTCTATGGATAATGAAAAATAGATTAGAGTCAAAAGGTGCAAATGGGATCTAAGAGGAGAGTGAATCCATGCTATCATCAAAATTGTTAGTAGATCATGAAGTGGATCGGATGTGGTAGTGTTCAAATGATGTTAAGAGTTCATCAACTAGTTATTTATACTATTACAAAACATCATTCTTATACTAGTAAGATATGTTGATTTGATTGACCAAAAGCTAGGAGTCACTAAAGATATTGATCATTTTCAATCTTAAGGCTAAATTAGTTTGAAGGCCTATGACTAGGGCTTTGTACTCAGCCATATTTCTAGTACATTCAAAATCTAGCTTGAAGGATAAAGGAAGAGGTTCACTGTGGAGGGGAATAAGGATGATACTAGCTCTCCCACCATGTTGACACTTTGATCCATCAAATAACATGGTCACCTAATATGTGAATTCAACCTGAGAGAGGGTCATGATGGACTCATATGAAAACTCTAGAGGAGAAGGTTTTTATCTAATAAAGGTACTTCAGCTAATTAGTTGATAATGACTTTCTCTTTAATTGATTTTAAAAAAAATCAAGGTTAAACTCAGCTAAAAGCATGAGCCACTTGGCCATATGTTGGTTTTGATATGGCTTAGAGTGCATAAACTTGAGTGGGTAGGTATTGGTTATGACATAGGTCTTATGGTTAAGAAGGTAGTGGCAAAGTTTGGTGGCTATAAAGACTAAGGCTAAACAAAGTTTCTCAATATAGGTGTACCAAGTCTCGTATTTTATGAGCATGTGGCTGATGTATTAGATAGCTTGATAGTTAAGTTGTTCATCTTGATGAGCATGCATTTCTCCTAGGGAATGATCAGTGGTGGAGATGTAAAGGTAGAAGGGTTGATCATCCTTAGGAGGGGTGATGATAGGTGGAGATAAAAGGTAATTTTTGAGTGAATCAAAGGCTTTTTTATAGTCATTATTCCACTTGAAAGAGACATATTTATTTAGAAGGTGATGGAAGGGTTTTCACTAGTCTGAGAGTTAGGAGATAAATTAATGGATGGATTAGAGATTTCCTTGAAAACTACATAGTTACTTAAGGTTAATTAGAGGGAGCGTGTCAATTAATGATTTGATTTTGGTAGGATCAACTTTGATTCCCTAAAGGGAGACAATAAAGCCAAGGATCTTTCTTGACAAGACCCCAAAAATGCACTTATTAGGGTTAAGGCAGACATGGTAATAGATGAGTGACTCAAAGATAATATTTATAATAGCTAAATGATCCTTATGATATTTATATTTCCTAAGGACGTCATCCACATAGTCTTCAAAAATCTTATAGATAAGGTCATGGAATATGTATGTCATAGCACATTGGTAGGTTACACTAGTGTTATTTAGTCCAAAAGGCATGACCCTATATTAGAAGGTTCCCCATATGGTGATAAAGGAAATTTTGTGCTAATTTTTGGGGGTAATTAGGATCTGATTATAACCTAAAAATCTGTGCATGAGAGATAATATCTCATAGTCAGCTATAAGATCAAATCATTAGTCAATGTTTGGTAGAGAGAATTCATCTTTAGGGTAAGAAAAATTGAGGTCACAAAAGTCCACATAGATGTGTAGTCCCCTTATGGCTTTGGTGATAGGCATGACATCTGAGACCCATTGGGGATAGTCAATGGGTTGAATGAAATTGATAGATAAGAGACATTGAAGCTCTTTTTTAATGAGAAGGGCTATACAAGGGTACATTAATCAAAGTTTCTACTTAATGGGCTTAGCATCATAGTTGGTGACTATGTTATGGGTGATAATGGTGGGGTAAATTCTAGGCATGTCAACACTTGACCAAGTAAAGGCTATGTTGTGGTCTTATATAAAGGAGGGGAAGTCCTAAAGTTCATCAAAATTTAGTGATATGCCAATTTTGATAATGCAAGCTTTGTCTAGAGTGCCCAAGTTGATATCCATGGTAGATTCAATCAACATGGTCAAAGTATTGGGAGGAATGGATTTGTGTATGGAATAATCTGATGCACCAAGATAGGTGAGAATGGAGTCATCATCTTGACACTAAATAGTGTTAATGGTAGGAGAGTCATCTCATATCATCTTAAGATGGGTCATAGAGATGGTTACGGTTTCCCCTTCCTTTTGATAAGTTATGTGTCTAAAGTTGATCATGTTGATAAAGCTAGGGGGATGATGTCATCATCCTCACACTCTGATGGATAAGATATTGGTGAGGAAAAAATGTCTTCTTCAATGATGGTGATGGTAGGTGGTTTGGTTTCCCTCTTATTGGGTAGAATGAAAGGCACATAGCACCATATTTCTCATGAGGGTTTCTATTTTTGATGCAAATCAACTCATATGATCCATGCTCATATCATCTTAGGATAAATCCATTCTAAGCACACCTATGGAGGTATGTCTTGTCAAAGTCCAGGTTATCTAGATAGGAGAAGCTAGAGGTGAATGGTCGAGGTGAAAAGGAGGTGATATAAGTGTCAAGTAGTTTATCAAGTCTTCCATAGATGAAATGAGTTTAATAGTCTAAAGTTTTGAGGGGAATAATGGCTTTGATGTTAGGTTCATAACCAGGGTAGTGGTCAAGTTTCCCATACTCTTGAGGAGTAGGGAAAGTGTCAAGGGTCAAGAGGCAATAATCTCCAAGGGAAAGGAATTGGAATGTTGATTCCAAGTGGTCTATGTGGGGATTTGATCTAAGGGGATTAATGAGATAGTAGATGCCTTATTGGTGGAAGAGGATATGGATTCATCCTTCATGGTTGAAGGCTTATCTTTGGTTGATAAGGGTGTGCTAGATAGAGGTATGAGGGTGTCGTTAGGTTGATAGGTCATATTTCATGATGAAAAGGGACTCGGGTCAACTTATATAGTGACAACCTAGCCTTCATGTTCAAAATTGATGCAACAATGAAGGGTAAATGGTACATAACCCATGAAGCAGATCCAAGGTCATCCCAAAAAAACATTATACTATAATTTACCTTCCACTACATAGAAGAGCTTCAGGAATGTGCAAGTTCCTAAAAGGATATGAAGGACAACAGTTCCTAAAGTAGTGGTTATAGTGTTGTTGAAGGATCAGAGGAAAGTCAAGGTTTTGAACATGGCATTATTCAATAGTTTTAGTTAATTATATACATGGGAGGATATGATATTAATATTGGCTCCCCCATAAATCATAACCCATTTGATGCAGGTTTGGTTGATGTAGGTAGTAATAAAGAGAGGGGGATCTGGGTCACCAGGGTGGATATAAGGTATTTCTAAATACTTGAAGGTGACAAGGTTAGAAATTTAGACAGTGGAAATAAAGGTTGTTAGAGGTTGAGCGTCTTCAAGCTGGATCTCTATTGATTTTAGTGCCTCTATCATTGCTTAGTGATGATGGGGTAAAGTAGAAATTAATTCATGTAGGCTCATTTTTTTGGGGTTTGGTGAATTTGTTTGAGAACCACTCTCCTAATTAATTTGGATGGATTGGATTGGGAGGTACCCAAGATAGATACCTTGGGTTTGGTTGAAGGTGAATGTACTTTATTTTGACTTGTTTTGGAGGTGGAAGATGGGTATGTCCATGAAATGGACATTTTATCCTTCCCCTTATATTTTTGATGAGCATGTGATCGTGTGACCATATGGATAGTATGGATAGAGGGAAGAGTTAAGGTAGGACATTGGTTTGGTTCCTTTCCACTCTGAGGTGAGAGTATGGGGTAGGTAGGCATTGGGTAATGGTTGTTATTTATTATATTGGTAATGGGCTCATGGGAGGTTTGTTTATTAATAGATCATCCTCATCATAGAGATAATAGATTATGGTTTAAAGAGCTTTAAAATTCTTCATGTCATGCCCTAGTGTCCTATGATAGGATCACACTTGCTGGTCATTATATCAAATGGGTTTTGGACCTAGAGGGTTAAATGGTCTGATGGGAGGTATGGTCAAACAAGAAACTTATAGGTTGGTCAAATGGTTTAGAGGTTTTGGTATTGGTTGGTGAGATAAAAGTATTTTTAGAAATAGGCTTGGTGGTAGAGGTCTTGGCTAAGGCATTGTTATTAGTTGATGGTTTTAGTTTTGATAAGGTAGAAGTTGATAAATTGGAGGTAAGAGGTTTCAGGGTAGGTAGTTTGGTTATTAATGGTTTGGTGAAGATAGGTGTGTCAAAAAGCGTGTTAGTGTAACCAAAAATGGTGGTTAGGTTTTGGTTGAGATAGTTGGCTTCCCAATCAAAGTAGAGGGGTGAGGCCCCAAAATAGAGGACAAGGTTGAGGGAGGTATAAGTTTGGCCTTCTATCCTTTTGGTGTTTTTGCCTCCTTGGTTGATTTGACTCAGTATTTGTTTGATGGGTCTAGTGAGGTGAGATATAGTTTTAAGGATGGGTGATTAAGGTTCTATGTAGGGAAGACACCAATGTTTTTGGTTAGTTTTATTGAGCTGATAGAGGATGATTTGGTAATTTTGGCTTTGGTTGCTTTGGATGGTTGAGAAATGGTTGGGTTGGTAGAGGTTTTTATTGGTTTAGTTGAAAAGAAAGGGGTTTGGATAATAGAAGTGGTGGGTTGGTCTTCCAAAGGTGTGGTTAGAGGTTCTTGTTTGGTGATGTAAGGGAGCCCCAATTATTTTTGAAAGGTGGCTCAATCCACATTAGGCTTGGAGAAAAATTCCAAACTCTAAACTAGTCTATAGAATGGTTTATAGATTGGTTTTATTCCTTGGGTAGTGGATTCAAAGGATAAGCCCATAGGTTGAGAAAGGGGAATGGTGACCTTGTATTTTTCCTAAATCAAAGGATGTAAGGTTTGGATGGGTGGTTTCTCTATGGGAGGTGTAGGTGTGGTGGTTTCTTCTTTGGGAATGCTCTCCAAAGGGGAAGTAAATTTATTGATAGCTAAAAGAGAAGGTAATGTGGTGATGGTTTTTTGCTCCAGTATGTCAGTTGAAGAAGGGGTTGATGACTCCACTACTTTAATAAGTAGAAGATGACAAAGGGGTGCTTCCTTGATTTTGGTCTCTAAAGGAAGAGAAGGTAACTCCACTACCTCATTAATTAGAGAGGGCAAAGAATAATAGGTTGGGTGGTAGGCTCTTCAATTTTTAATAACTATATTGACAGTATGGGCATCATGAGAACACTTAGCTTTATTTCTCTCATTTTTGGTGGGTGTATGATTGGGGAAAGGTTATATAAAAATGCAAGGGCTTGGTTTGTAGTTGTGTTGGGGTTATCCAACATAATATCCCCTTGTCAATGAGGTTTTGGAAAACACTTTTGAAGGTATTAAACCTACTAACACCATGCCCCACCACTCAATGGAAAACACATAGGTCATTCTCATTGTACTAGCTAGGTGCAAGATGAGAAGAATCAAATTATTGAGGGGGTTTAATAAGAGGAATCTATATGATATTAGCCTTTAGTAACTTCTCTAGGATCAAAGTCTAGGATTCCCCAAGTGGAGTAATTACTTCTGATTATTTTGGTTTTCGTTTCTCATGTTTTGTTTTGAGGAGTTAGAGGAGTTTGGTTGATTGATAGATGATAGAGGAGCAGATTTAAGGACAAAAACATTTGTAGTTTCCTTATTTTTGGCATTGGTATTGGTTTGCTTGCTTGATTTAGAGGAGGAGGCCTCATTGATTTTGTAGGTAGAGTTTTTATTTTTCAATTTTATTTTTCCTTCATTGATGGCTCTATTTTTTAGCTTACATGCCATGGTAAAATCTTTGTCAAAGACTCTAAAGTTCTAAAAATGCAATATAAAAGAGATGTGCTTGGCACATGCCTAAGTGAAAAGTTTTATCAAATCAAGTTGGGGTAAAGAGAAGGAAAGTTGACTAATTAAGCTCCTCCAATGAGCTAAAAAATCAAAAATAGATTCATCATCAAATTATTAGATAGATTAAAAGTTAGTGATGGAAACCTCTTTAGAGATATTTATTGAAAAGTGATCCAAGAAAGTTTAGGATAGGTGGGTAAAGGAGAATAAAGAGTGTTTAGTTATAGCACTATACCAGTCTAATGTTGGACCAGATAGGGACATAGGGAATGTATGAAAAAGGACGGAATCATTATAGGTAATCAAATAACATGCATGCCTAAATGTTCTAAGATGTTATTAGGGATCCTACTTACTCTAAAACTTAGAGAACTTAAGAATCTCCCACTAAGGATGATATGGTTTGATAAGGATAGATGGGTGAATGGGTTCATTGTAGATCTGGTCATATGATAAGATGTTGTGAGCACCAGAGATAGATGACTCTAAGGCAGTCATTTTATCCATGAGAATTTTCATTATATATGTTTGGGTTTATGCACCTAAAAGGTTGTAAGGTGCATATTGTTGTGGTGGTTGGGTGACATATTGATAATTAGTAGGGGGTTGAGAAGCTACCACATACTGATATATGGACATAGGTGGTTGGATGGATGTTATGTAGGGGTAGGTGGATGCAGGTGGCTAGGTAGTAGGTAGAGGTACATACCCTTATGGAGTAGGGATGTAACCTAAGTTTTTTACAATGGGAACCTATTGAGGGATCAAGGTGGGTTAGGTAGGAACCATGGTTGGTTTGCATCAAAAGGGTAGGTAGTGACCTTGGTATTGATTGGTGGTAAGGTGTAAGGTATAAACACCACAATATTTTGAAGTGGAGTGGTGACTTATAGATTGGGTGTAGCCAAAGGAAGGTTGGAAATGCTAATAGAAGGTAATCCCATAGTGAGTGGAGTATGGGTAGCTAATAGTTGGGTTGCTCCTAGGGTAGATGAGTTGTTGGTGGGGGTGGAAGGTGTAAGGGTTTTGGGTAGGTTGGGCAGGTTGGTTTTCAATAGTGGCATCAAAGGGGTTATTGGTAGATGAATAGGCTTGGGTAGTCAATGGTTGGGTGGTGACTATGGAAATATAAGGGTTTTTCATAAGGTGGGAAGGCATGCTATAAGGTGGGTCCATAGGTGGAACCAAAGCAGGGGTATGGTGAGGCATGGTATTGAGATAATGTTGAGCAGCCACATTATTGTTATTTAAGAAGGTAATAAAGTCTGTATCTTATTAGGGGACTACCCAAGGGAAAGAAGGACTTCTTGAAGGGTGAGGAGAATATTCTTGTTCAAAGATGTACTTCATGGATGAGGAGGTAGAAGAGGTTTATTGGTTTGGTGATGGGTTCTATTCTGTTAGGTTCTTTCATTACTAGTGAGTTAGAACCATACAAGACAAGGGAAAGAGAATACAAAAATAATCTCACCACTCAAATGGAGAGAAAACAAGAAATAAGAAAGGAAATAAAACACACACTAAAAAGTATGTTAAATCTTAAACTTATTTTTATTTTCTCTTTTGGCTTATGCCTTAAGCTTTATAATAAATTATGTGACTGAAAATGGTTTGTAGAGTAGGTACTAGAAAAGAAGTCTATGGTTGGTTTTAGGTTGTGTTTAGGCTCTCAAAAGGATATATATTGGAAATTAATATATGGCTTAGTATTGGGGCATACCCCCTCACTTCACACACCAAAATGATAAGGGTTTTGGGTGCTTAGCCAATATATATCAATTTTTAGAGTTTATACTCAACCAGAGAGCTGAGTGGGTTCTCCCCTTGGTAATGACCTCTAAGTAAGATTTTTGGGAAGGGTAAGGTGATCCGTTAGCTGATGAAATCCTATTTGGGCCTTATGTCAATTTTTTTAGATGTTTTATTGATGTAGGTAGTTTGGTTTAGTGTGTGTGATACAAGTGATGTTATGCTTGAATTACTTTGCTTTAATTTAACTAAATGAGCTAAACTTGTAAGCAATTAATGTATGCAGTTGATTTTAAACCCAAAAGAAAATATAATTTTATTTATAAGAATATAATAGGGAGAAGAGCATGTAGATGCAAAAAAAATAAACCCAAGTAGAGACTCAAGGGTCCCATCGAGTGTGTCAGAACCTTTCAATGAATTTCATCTTATATTTCAAGAAAGGAAGAAGAAAATAGATATGGGTATGGTTGAAAAAATAATTTGATCGTGTGTACATTGAATTAGATGATTATGAATAACTCTTATTTGGATTGGGAGGATGACCTGCAAATAATATAACACTAAAGTCAATGGTTGGTTAGATAGATAGCTAGGTGGATTGCCTAACACTAGCTAGATCTTGAAAGCAAGAGCTTCCTTGGGGGCTATCAATCTAGACATTTTAAATAATTAGGTTTATAAAATAGAAGATAAATTAATTGTATTAATACCAATAAGGTACTAAAATCAAATGGAAGAGATGATTGATAAATAAATAGAGTAAAATGACTAATATAGTAATAAGTAGGTCAATACTGATGTAAATAGGTCAAGTATGGTTCATAAAATAGGTTAGGACTCTGTGAGTAGGTAGACAAAAATAAAGTTGGATTTGGTTGAGGGTAAGTGGGTGAAAATAGTTTGTTGTTATTTTCTACCATATTGACTATCGGTGGCTGGTGTAACTATTGGAAATTGAGGTGACCATCAACAGTTACTATGTGTTAGGTTTGGGTGTTAAAAATTCAGATTGATGGGATCATAGAAGGCAATTCCAGGAGGTTGGTTTGTGTTGGGATAATTGTGAAATAGAAATAAAGTAAATGAATAATGTAAAACAAATACTTAGCTTACTACAGATTGATCAGATGAATGGCTGGGGTGGTTAGCTCGTTGATGGAGCTTGGTATGATTTTGGTAGAGTAAAAATACTTGGTTATTGATCAAGGGAAATATCAAGTTATCTCTATGATGTGATGGTTGTATCACTAGATTTCTAGAGGAAGTGAATTTCAAAGAAGTCTCTAGATGCAAAATCTCTTAAAGTCGTGGATCCATCCTTTTCACCTCCTGTTCCTCTCTTCTTACAGGCAAGGAAGGAGAGGTCCATGTGAAGGTTTAACTAGGGTTTCTAATTATAACTAATACATGTAATAACTCACACATGGATTTAGATGAGCCAATTATAAAAAAATAAAGGCATATTTAAGGTGAGTTAAGTTGGTTTAGATGGTGGAACCTACATGTCGATGGCTAAGGTGACTGTCGATGGTAACTTTGACCATTGGTGGTCAGGGGTCAAAGTTAGGGTTGGTTAAAAGGTGGGTCTTATCCAAAAGGTCAATTGATTTAATTTAGTTGGATTATATTTAGTTAGGGTTAAAAATGTCAAGGTTAGGCCTAAGGGGGTCCTAAGGTAGTCCAGGGGAGTTGTGACATTCAAAACCATCATGTGTAGAATTTTGGTGTCTATAATTCTATCAACTCTACCCATTCTTGTATTGATTCATGGATAGCATAGAGCACACATATGTATAAAAAAACATATGAACCACCACCTTGGGTCAACCCTAAGTGCTGACATGTTTTTGTGCTTTTATGATACAATAAATGGTGAAGCCACATTGTAATATATCATCCTTCATGAATCCTCCTTCATACATCCAAATATGAGAACCTTTTATGTAGCATCATCCAACATCATGTGTCTCATTATGACTATCATGTATAGCTAAGTTTTTAAGTGTGGGACTTGGATCCAAGGCATGACCGTCTCTTGTCAAAAGAGGTATAGTCAATAGATAATTAATAATCTCAAATTTGTAACTCAGATTTTCCAAAAAGATCTTAATATGTGACTCAAGCTTTGTCTATTAGGATAGAGAACCAGTTTCCATTTTGAAAAAAATTACCATCCATGTTATTAAAAAACCTTTAAGTACTTATGAGAGTGCAATTGGAGGTGTTGTCATGAATTGTAAAATTTCATGATAATAACTAACTCTAATTATGGGACCACATTTCCTAAGGAAATTTAGGATAACTCTAAAATCTCAAATAACTGGTGCCTTCACTTTTTTATGGATTCTTACAAACTTTATGTAACTCACATTTTCACATCCTGATCTGACCAACTAAAAACAAGTTTTCCTATCTCAATCATATGAGAAATGAATATGTGTTGTTAGGCCAGATCCCCTACTCTAAAAATTTATATATTTTGATCCGACCAACTAACATCTAGTTCATCACTCTCCATCATATGAGAAATGAACATGCACTATCAGGCTAAATCACTTATTCACTTGAAAAATTGTATGCCTGGATCCAACTAATTGATAACCAGTTTACTCATCTCAATCATGTGAGAAATGAACACACGTTTTTAGGTGAGATCATCTGATCACTTGAAGAGATCCATGAAAAACCTATTCAATATGTCACTCTATCAAAACTTGTGATTGCCAACGATATTTCCTAGGTAAAAATCACTGCTAAAAATATGTGCAAGAAGAAAGGTTAAAACATGGAGAAATAGGGGAAACAAATAAACTATTTCATTCAAAATCACATACACACTTAAAAAAAGAAATGGAAAAGGAAATAAGAAAAAATTAAGAAAGCAAAACTATTTATAAGGAACTAATGAAAATGAGAAGATTATACAGAACCATTCACCAATTGGGAGAAGTACCTATCATTTCAAAACAATGAATTTGACTTATGAAATATGAACACATTTATCAATAGTAACCAAGTAGGTGGGAAGAGGAACTTATAGTTATCATTCACATAGAGATGATTATGAATGAACAAATCAATAATCTTTTTATATTTTGAAATAAAAACATAATGGATTTTTTGATCTTCTCTAAGCACTTTTGAGCAATAATAAACTTTTTAAAAATCTTCTTGAATGACTTTAAATTCATCTGTGATAGATAAAACATGTGAATTGGAGAGAAGTGTGCCACATAACTCTTTTTGAGTTATAACCACAATATAATTATCTTGCAGAATGAATGAGGTGTTGATATTCTTTTTTGAATTGCTTCCCATAGTAGAGATGAATTCATCACTAAATGAGTCACCATCATCTTCACCAATTTCCTCTACCTTAAAAATTTTCATTTCACTTGTAATGATTATTGGGCACCATTCATCTCATTCTGCATTGATGTCTTCTTTGACCTCAACTTTGGCATGATTATGATTTTCAATTTACATAGGATTAATTATTTTGGATCTAGATTCTATGAAGAATTATTCTATGGTAGAACCTAAAAATGAAATACCTAAGGAATATTCATTTTTAACTATGGAGTCTTACATTCTGATAGAGAAGGGATTTTCTACTTTATTGAAAATTGGTTCCATAATTTATTCTCTTTTAGAAAATAAAACATAACAATCTACATTATTACTCTTTTCTATTTGTGGTTCAACTTGTGATCTAGGAATTTGACTCAAAAGAGGATGGTTAGTATGGTATTAGTTTCAAAATGAAAACAAAGTAAAATAAACACACTAATATCATAACATCTCTAGGCCTAGACACTAGGGAGACATTAGTTAATAAAAACAAGTGATAAACACAACTAAAAAGTAAGGAATCAAAGACAATAATTCCTTCACCTTCCTTGGATGCTCCAAATACCTTTGTAGTAGTGGCTTGCTCGGCTTGTGCTCATGAAGTCCTCAAAAATAGAATATTGGATACTTCCATCTCTCCTTGGCACCTTTGGCTTGTAGCTTGGCTTGGCTTGGAATTAATTTGGCATTATAACTTTGCATCAAAAAAGCTTAGAAATGATGTTGTGAGGCCTCCTATTTATATATTTTTGGATTTGACTAGAATCAACCTCAATAGTCCATCTCAAGATTGAGATGTGTGGTTGAGGATTAATTCAATTTTTAAAATTAAGTTTTTAATTATCCTCATCAAGACATTGGAAGAAGGGGAAATTAAGAGGCATGGAGGGCATCATGGAAGGCATTGATGAGGCATGGAGAGCATGAAATGAGGTCACTTGATGATTTAGATATTCAATATTCATTCCAAAAAATAATTATTCAACAAATTTCCATAGAATTTTTTATCAGGCCATGATTTGGGTTAATTAGCTCTTAAGCATGTTTAAGCACTTTGTGCACAAATTACTCAAATTGATCATGTTGTCATGTTATTGGTCCAAAATTTGACTAGATTAGAATTGAAAGTCCATGTCAGATGTGTTGGAACCACATTCTCATTTAGAATTTTACCAAAAACAAATAAAAAAGGCATGCATCTTGTGTAGAAGATTTGATAGGAAAGAGTAGTCTAGATCATGTGGGTGCAAAATTGGCATTTTGACTCAAAATAATTTGATCAAAATTAGTTGGCTCATAAATTACATTTACCTATCTAGGGATACCTTGGCCAAATTCAGCACTTAAATATGTTAGGTTCAAATCTTTTAGCATGTTTTAGTGTTTTTAGGCTAAATTGTGCATTTTGGGTGAAAATTGGTCAAAAGCTTGATTGAAGGTTATCAGTGGCCAGATTTAGGTGTCTACAATTTGCCCTTATTTGGGAAGGTGTTACAAGATATAAACATAGTAACATCTTCTCAAATAATGAAAAGGTCATGTATTCCTATAACTGCAATGATGATAAACTAACTTTATGATGCCCCCTTGAGGGAATGATTGGCACAAGTAGGTTGGCAAACGGTCCCTCAAAAAGAAAGAAGTGAAATGAGGGGACTAAAGAGAGGAAAGATGGTGGGGTAAAAACATAATGATATTGAAAAAGTAGTCAAATCATTGAAAATTTAAGTGGGATGGTGTGCAATGGTTTGCCCAAAGGTGGTTATAAGCATTGTATCTTGATAGTGGCAACGTGGTATGATAACACAATGATTTTTCCAAAGGTGGTCATAATCATTGAGAAGATGGAGATACCCCAGTTAGGATAGACAAACAAGATAATAACATGCCCCTGTATAGGGACACAAATTAAAGTGGTGACAACATAATGATTTTCTTAAAAGCAGTTATAATCATTGAGAAATACAGGTGGGATAATGTAAAATGATTTGCCCATAGGTGATTATAATTTTTGGACCTCGGTTATGGAAACCATGATAAAATTAGTTGAGGATGATGATAAATTAACACATAGGGTAATGATGAATTGGAACAACCTACTAGTAGGGAGATGCTCATCCAAACTAATAAAGGTTGAAATTATTTTTTGGTCAATTACTCTATTTGGGATATCATTGGGAGTGAAATCAAGATGTCGATGTCAAAGACATGCTTCCATTACTGAATAAACTTCTTGAATATGAGGTTTGTTATAGCACATGTTGGTAGGCATCATGATATAACATCATGAGGACTTGGCCAAAATATACATGAAGACTGACTCTCATAATCCAATACTCAATAAAAAACAATGCACCAATGATAAAAACCATGATGACAATGTAAATATATGAATATGGATGGATTCAAGTATAAGTGTGGGTAAATAATCACACAATGAACACACATAAATTGAATCAAGGCAATAGTGTTGAATGTAAACAAATAGATAGATAGACAAACAAAATAAGTAGAAACAAACAAAAAGACAAACACAATAAAATTTTTATGAACATTACCCCTAAACAAAAGGTGACAACTTAACAAACAAATAAAATAGAGGAATAGAAGAAAAGGAAGGGGGTGGTTGAGATATCTCCATATTCACTAAGCAAGTGGATGATACCTACATAGTTCCATGGATGTAATATCCAATAAATTTTTTTAGGTCAAATGTAGTTCTCCCAGGGAATGGGAAGAATGTGATAACTGAGGAAAACAAATAGAATTGATGTGATAGAAGAATAGGAATGGTCTTTCAAAATGGAAAGTGTGTGAGAGAAAAAATCCAAAAAGAATGGGGAAACTAAATGACAAGTGATTTTCTTATAACTTAGTAAGGGTTCCCAAAATCCTTAAGGCAAAGAAGTGGTCAATGTTTTTGTTTTTTTCTAATGATTTTTCAAATGTTTTTGGAAGTGTTTAAAGTATCTCAACTCAATTGAGAATGATGAGACACTAAGTGATTTAAGCTCACAAAATTTTGAGATCATTCAAACTAAAGTTTCTCATAAAATGGTGAGAGCTTGGCTTAGGTTTCTTGTAAAATAATGAGAACGTGGCTTAGGTTGCTCACAAAATAGTGAGAGTGTGGCTTAGGTTGCTCATAAAATGGCAAGAGCATGGCTTAGGTTGATCATAAAATAGTGAGAGCATGGGGAAAAGGGTGAATGAGCTGACCTTAAAAAGTATTGATCATTGCTTACATAGTCCCATAATAGGACCTCAAGTCACTGTAGTTCTTCCCTCACATCAAATAAATTCAACCAGTGCAGTAGTCAATTCACACAAAATAGACATAGTTGGTAAAAAGACATAATATGGCATAAGAAGTGGTAAGTTGGTAAGTCAAGGCTTAATATTTCCCCTAGTTTTCCCATAGATGATTATAAATAAGACATAATGGCATAGGTCAATGGTACTAATTTGGCCAAAGGCAGTTATAATTAGTAGCAAAATTGGTCATAAGAAAGAACTAACAACTAAAAGATGAAACTATCAAAACTTCTATCACACTATCCCAAGATATGCTCCCTATCTAAAATACTTGAACTAATTGATGAACTAATCAAATACCTCGATGCTAAAACTATGTGATGAATGATAAAAACCAAGGTCAAATGGTCTAGGTTTTTAGAACACACTAGGTCGATAGGTTAAAAGTAGAAAGTGGATATGGTGAAGAGGATGGATAAGGATGGTATTTGTAAAAATGAGAATAGTGATAAAATGGTATAACTAAAACAATCTTTATATATAATACACCTTAGCATTCAAGCTCAGTATCGCTTGAGATGAATAATATTCCTTAGCTCTAAAAGTTTGTCACCATCTGGTGTGGCAAGCATGTATGCTCCTGATCCATAATTTGTAGTGATGATGAAAGTCCTTATCCAATTTGGTTTGAATTTCTATTTATGTTTCTTCTTAGACATGGTATTATTTTGGTTTTATTTAAGAACAAGATCACTAAGTTCAAATATTCTATACTTAAGATGCTAATTATAGTGGCCTTTGAGTAGGTTCTGATATTATTAAAGATTATTGAGCGTGGTTATGCATTTTTCATAAAGTATATCCAGCTCTTGCAGGTAAGCTACTCGATAGTCATGATCATCCAAGACATGCTTAAAAGAGATGAGTAGTGAAGGCAATTTGACCTCAATGGGAAGGATGGCTTCAGTACCATAGACAAGTGAGTATAGAGTGGCTCTTATGGGGGTATGATGATTGGTATGGTATGCCCAAAGGGCAAGGAATATCTAGAGGTGTCAATCATGACTGGCATCATTGACAATATTTTTGAGAATGTTGACAATGGTTTTGTTAGATTCCTCAACTTGGCCATTACCTTGAGGGTAATATGCTGTAGAAAAATGTTGGATGATGTCATATTTAGTACATAACTAGTCTACATCTTTGTTCTTGAATGATCCTCCATTATCAGATATAATGTCAAAGGGGATATCGTAGTGGCAGATGAGATGGTTGAAGATGAATTTGGAAATTTGTTTTCTAGTCATGTGAGGGGTATAGCTTCAACCCACTTAGTGAAATATTTAATAGTAGTAAGGATATGTTTATGGACATCAGATCAAGTGGGGTTAATCTTCCCAATGAGGTCAATTCCCCCTGTAAAAAATGGCCATGGTGTCAACATTGGTTTCAAATAATTTCCTAGAGCATGAATTAGATTAGCATGTCATTGACATTTATCACATTTCTTTACATATGTAATGGCATCTACATCCATTGTAGGCCAATAATAACTATCACACAAGAGATTTTTGGATAAGACTACCCTACTAGAATGAGCTCCACATACTCCTTCATGAACTTTTATTAACTCTAGTGTAAAATATATCAAAGTTAAACAATGAAGCAGAGTTCCATCAAAACTATGATGGTAAAGAGTGGATGTAAGTAGAGTATAACAAGCAGAATGATGAATGAAGGATTTGGTTTGTTTTTGAGAGAGGTTATGTGGTAAAACATGGTCATGAAGGTATTTGTAAAGGTCTAAGTACTAAATAGAATTAGGACCAATAATATCATAAATCATGGCAATGGTTAAAGGTTCATGAGTTGGTGCTAACAAATTTTTGATGAGGAATTGATACTCTCTAGCTTTATCTATTTGTCAAATCAGAGATCCAATAGTAGCCATGACATCTGTAGTTCTATTACTATCCCTTAGTATGTGCTCAAACTGAATGTTGGTAATTTTCTTTTTAAGAGTGTCAACCATGGCTTTATATGGAACCAACTTGTCATCTTTAGTTTGAAAATGATCTGTGACCTGATTAATGATTAACTAAGAATCACCATAAACTTGAAGATGAGATATATTCTAATGCATTGCTTGTCAAAGTCTACAAAAAGTGCTTCATACTTGACCAAGTTATTTGTACAAGGAAAGCTGATTCTGAATGATTTAGGGATTAGATCCCCTTATGGTGTAATAAACAATAGGCCTACCCCCAATTCATGGGTAGTGAATAAACCATCAAAATATAGTTTCTAGGGCTACTCCTCAAGGGGTCTGTCCATGATGGGCATGATGAATTCATCAGGAAATTGAAATGTGAGTGGTTGGGTGTCTATGAGAGGTGTTTTAATCAGTTGATCTACAAGAACTTGTCCTTTGATTGCCTTATAATTGACATACTCTATGTCAAACTCACTGAGAAGTATAATCTATTTAGCCATTCTACCTTGCAAAGCTATTTTAGATAGTAGATACTTGAGTGGATCTAATTTTAAAATGATCATAGTTTTATTGTTCAACATGTAATGATGTAGTTTTTGAGCTATGAAAGTCATTGCTAGACAAGCTTTTTTAATAGGTGCATAGTTATGTTCATATGTAACCAAGGTATAACTTAGGTAGTATACAACATACTCCTTTCCTTTGTCATCATGTTGAGCCAAGAGTGCCTCCAAATAATGGTCAGTAGATGATAAGTTTAACACGAATGGCTTTCCTGGCATATGAGGTAATAAAACAAGCAAATTGACAAGATAATCTTTGAGCTATTGAAAAGCTATTTGGCAATGATCATCTCAGTGAAATGCAACTTTTTTTTTAAAAAAAATTGTGTAAATGGATGGCACTTATCTGATAATTAAAAGATGAAATCTCAAATTGACTAGATCTTACCCTATAAACTATAGAGTTGCTTTAAATTAGTTGGTGGTGGCATCTCAGTTATAGCATGGACTTTAGCTAGATTAACTCCAATACCTCTACAAGACACGATAAAGCCAAGTAATTTACCTGAGGTTACACCAAACACATTTCTTTAGATTTAGTCTGACTTTTTACTCTCATAGTCTTTCAAATATCTTGTGTATCACTGTTAGATGGTCGGCCTTGGTTTTGGATTTTCCTAATATGTCATTAACATAGTATTCAACAATATCATGCATAATATCATGGAATATGATAGTCATGGCCCTTTGATATGTATCTCCAACATTTTTAAGGCTAAATGGCATTACCTAATAACAAAATGTTCCCCATGGAGTGGTGAATGTTATTTTATGTTAATATTTTGGTGTTATTCTGATTTGATTATATCCTGAAAAGCCATCCATAAGTGAAAGCATTTCATAACCTGCCATCTAATCAATGATCATGTTGATATTAGGCAAAGAAAAATCATCTTTAGGACAAGATTTATTTATGTCTCAAAAATCAGTATAAATTCTAATCCCTTCAAGCTTTTTACTAATAGGTATAACATTAGAGATCCATTCATAGTAGTCAATAGATTGGATACATCCTACTTCTAAGATTTTTTCCATCTCTTTCTTTACTAATACATCAATGCAAGGATGCATCTTATGTAGCTTTTGTTTTACTAGTTTGGCATCAAGATTAACCATAAGGTGGTGCATAACCAAGGTGGGCTCTAAATCTGGCATGTCAAAATAGGCCCATGCCAAAATATCCACAAACTCTCTCAATAGAGCTATAAAGACATTGCATTCCTCCTCAGTGAGAGATGCTCCTAATTTTATCCATTTCAGGTTTGATGGCATCTTGATATTTATCTCTATTGTATCTTTGACTAGAAGGGTTGAACCATCTCCTAGGATAGTAGGCAGTGACTTGACATGTTGGACTATGTCAGGGTTCTCTATTAGGACTTGCTCTTCAACTTATCCTAAGCATGATGTATCTAAATCCCCTAATGGGAGATCTAGCCATGGAACAAAAACAATAAAAAATTCTTGGATAATTTGATCAAATACTTATTATTGTTCAAATTTCATCATTGGTGGTCTCCTAGTATAAATTTGAAGAAAAATGAACACCCATGTCTAATAGTGCCTGAAATAGGTTTTCACCACTAGACTAGCCTTTATCTTTAATTTTTCCCTGGTCAAAAAGCACTTCAAAGAGGTTTTCACTTTGGGACCTCAATGTTCTACTTATTTATTTTTGGCTAAGGGTATTCACTCGCTATCCAAAATAGGCTATAAGATCTAGTGTGATTGAGAACCTTGATTTATGATCTCCCAATAGAACATTGTTTCTAAGGCCCAAAAAGTCATAAAATACCTCATCATTCTAGAACTCATTAATCAATAGACTAGATTATTATTGGTCCTAATCTATCAGTTGGAGATAATATAATGGTAATAGATTGTGATGAATATCCAAAGTAAGGGTAAAAATGGAATTGTTATCAAATAGGTTGGTTTTAGCTAGGTTATCAAAGGTAAGGCTATGATTAGACTTTGCTTTGCCATCAGCATCATCATCACTAGTCATTGGTGATGCAGTTTGAATAAGATATGGGGGGTCACCCCCAAGTGGTTTAAATCCAAGTCCATAAGGTCTTTCATACTTAGTCATGAAAATTGGCTCAATGGTTCCTTGCTAATTCAGTTTGAGGCCTCTTCCTTTATAATTGTGATGTTCCATGATCCTATTAGAAATAGGACGCTTGGCACTTTTATAAAAATTAACTTGGTTTTCATTGTATAACCATGATTCATCCCCTTTAAGAGGGTTAGGTCCTAGGATAGATGATGGTACAAATGTGATAAGTCTTATATATTTGTTCTTTTATTGCCAATACATATGTGGGATGAATTTAGGTCACCCAAAGGTTTTCATATTCTGAGGAAGATTGGTGATATGAAATGTAACATGGGTCACATATTCTCCTGTTCTATTATTTGAAATGGTGAAATGATTAGAATCTTTAGGAGGTAAAATGTGGGAAAGGGAATCTAAGCTAGTAAGATCTATGCCATTATCTAGTGGAGGATTAACAAGTATGGCCTTTCCTTTCTCCTATTTGGAACTTGGATTCATATTTTACTAATATTTATAGATTTGATATTTAGCCTCAAGATGCTTGCAGTGTTCATATGGGTGTAAATATCTTAGAATGCTCATTTCCATCCCTAAGTGGGAAAACTTGATACACTGGTGTAGTGTTGATGGGACTGCATGAATCTCATGTAGCCAAGGCTTGCCTAGAAGCATGTTTTATGATAACTCAAGATTTAGCACATGGAAAAGCGTATCATGTGTTAAAAACCCAATGATAACTAGAAAAATAATTATTCCCTATGAATCTCTTTCCTAATTATCATAGGTTTTAATAGTTATTGTTTCTAGCTGGAGATCTATCATTATGTACCCAAGAAGCTTGATGAGCTTTAGAGACACTATGTTGAGGCCAGATGCATTATTGATAAGGACATGTTTCACTTTATGCCATCTGATACAAAATTCTATATACAATGGGTTATTATGGATCACGCCAAGGGAATACATATCGCTTTAGTTAAATGTGACTTGTTGGGTTGAAGCTAGGTGTCCAACCATAACTTAAAATTTATTAGGGGATATGTCATTATAAATAATGGATTGGGTCAAAAACTCATATAAGATGTTTTTATCAGTTATTAAAATCCATAGAAAATCTAAAATATAAATTTGTGCTAGTGTCTTTTGCAATTGTTCCACAATATCAAACTTCTTATCTTGGTTAGTAGTGAATGGTTTATTCTGAGGCTAAATGGTTGGCTGGATGACATGTAAAGTGGTAGATGGTTATGGACCTAGGATAGTAATCTTTGACACCTAAGTTTTGATTGCACAATCAAGATTAAATACTAGACCATTATTGCTAACTGATGCTGAGAATGGTGTGGGACCAGATAGGACATGTCTCAGTTGCTGGTGCACTTGCATGTGGTCACATGGCAAGGACAAGTTGTCACTATAAGATCCAAAAGGAGAAGTCCTAGTTTTATAGTTTGCCTATATTCACTCCTAGGTTAAAGAAGGATTATCCATTTTATTTGGCTAAATATTATTATTTAACAATGGTCTAGGCTGATTAGTGTTTGGTTTGGGATTAATGGAGATGGTATTAATGCTACCCCCTATAATATGACCTATAACCCTATTGTAGTCATGTGTAACTACATGGTAGGTTTGTTGGTTGTTATCATTTTGACCTTAGTTTTGTCCATTATTATGTCATTATGGGTACTACTACTAATTTTGTTGGTTATGTTCGTTCAGCCTTTGATTTTGATATTATAGATTTTGCTAGTACACTAGTCATTGTTATTTTTACTAATTGTTCTACTACTATTGATTATTATGTTGAGGAAAGGGGTTTTGATAAATCCCAAGAGTTTGATTGGAACTAGAAGCACCATTATCTAATTTTATCTCCCCATTCTCCAACATATTCTTGATTAAATGCTTGATTTTGACACATCTTCATAGATTATGCCCGTTGACCCAATGATAGTCACAAAATTCATTTTTATGGTACCAATCAGGATAAGGAATGCCTTACAGATAATGTTTTGGTATGGGCCAACTAATCAAATTAGTGGTATAAATATTATGAAATATAAACTCAATAGGTTATCCTAGGTCACTAAAGGCATGATGTGTAGGGACAGTTCTTCTAGGAGGAGGGGTTTGTAATGGTAAAGACTACTATATTTGTTGTGCAGGTCTTGGTTATTGTGCTTGTGACATTGGTTGGAGAGGTTTCTAGGTAGGATTAAGATAAAAAGGTTGTGTATATGATGTCTGCATAGTCTGGATATGATGAGATTTGGTTACTCCATTTCCCACAACATTCTTATTATGGTTGAATTGCTTCAGTCTTTCATGATTATTGACCTATGTTGGTTGTGATGCTTGTGCTTGGATGGGATGTTGGTCATTTCCTTAATTGGTACCTTTATTTTGATTATTTGAATTAATTTTTATGACTCCTTTACTCATGAGTGCCCTCTCAATCCACAAACCTTTGTCAATGATATCCTTGAAAGTATGTACACATTATAGTTCCAGATGGTAAGCTATCTCACTATGTACATTTTTGGTAAACACAACAACTAATTTTTTATTTGGTAAACTATGAGTTGAATGGATTTTAAGGGCTCTCCATCACTGTAAATAACTCACAAAACTCTCCCCATCTTTTTTCTTTACTTGTGTCAGGTCCACTAATGAAATCTCTTGTTAAAGATTATAGGAAAAGTGTTGCACAAACTTATTAGAAAGATCATAAAAATCCACTATTAAATTCTTAGGCAACTTGAAAAACTACTCTAAGGCTTGTCCAGCCAATCTCCTTGGAAATAATAGCAAAATTTATATGTTGTTATATGCCACTGGTTGATATGTGACAAAGAATTCGATCAAATGAGCCTTAAGATCACCTTTCCCTTTATATTTATTAAATTTTAGTGGTTCATATCTTGAGGAAATGGTATCTACAAATAGTCCATGTTGAATGGATAGGAACATACATCATCCAATTTGAAATTTTTGGTCTTCTTCCTAGCCTGAATGGCAGTAATTACATCTTTCATTTGTTGAAATTTTTGGGATAGGAAACTAGATGGAATATTGGTTTGAGGGAGAATTTGGGTTTGGATAGATGGCTGAGAGGTCACAAGTGGAACACTTTTACCAAGGTATGATGGAGATAACTATTGGGTTATATTGGTTTGGTTGGGGAATAGACTAGGAATATGCATATGTGGATTGAGATGTACTTGAAATTACACTAGCTGTGTGATATTCTAGTTTGGATTGGTGATAAAGGTTTAACCTAGGGGATTTAGTGGTTGGGATGGAGGGACATAATTATACTATGCTTACTGTGGTTGAAAAGGGACATGCTATCAACTAATTAAACCTTGCTGTTGATTGGGAACTTATGGATCAAGACCCTGTCTCTAGATTTGTGGCACATTTTGAACCAATGGTTGTCTAGTAGGTACCTGAGAAACATGAGGACCTCCTTGTTGCATGAATACATATGAGAAAGTGAAAGTAGGTTGTAGAATCAATATCTATCATTGAACAATATTTTCATATTGTTGACTAGTCATTTCTTGGTTTTAGATTGGTATATTATTCTATGATTAAAGAGGTATGTTCATTATTGCCTAGTGGGGTGGAACATTTGTTTCCCCTGATTGAGGTGGCAATGAATTCATCCTTTGTTGCATTGTTACACTAAATTGTGTCTATTGTTGTGGAATACTACTCATTACCTATTAAGGGGGAGTAGGATTCATCACATTCTATCATTAAGGTGTGACATTGGCCATTGTTTGATTACCTAACCCCATAGGTTGTACACTCAAGGAAGCAACTGGTTGAGGCTAAGGTGTAGAAACCCCTAATCCTTGATATGATGATATACTCATGGGATTAAATATAGGCACATATTGTTGGCTAGTTGTTTGCACATTAGTAGTACTTTGATCAAGACTAGACATTATTTTCACATTATCTACTACATTTAGCTCACTATTCAATGTAGAGGCTGAAGATACTTGTTTAATAATGGGCATATGCATCAAGTTATCTATTGAATTAGTTTGTATAAATGGGTCAAAATTTGGATTTTCTTGTCTAGTTAACTCTATCAACACTCCTATTGAAGGAACCAGGTCAATGAGAGGCTTACTTACCATGTTCATCTGATTAAAATCATGTGTTATATTCAGATATGTTTGATATGTTGTTTGTATTTGGTTAAAGTGATATTCCATGATGTTTTTACTTTGATTAGATATATTAGGATCTTGGTACGTTGTTTGGACTAGAGACATAGGATTGCTAGAAGAAGCATGTTGATCATAAATGATATTATGGGGCACTCTTACTAGACTTGGTAAATTTTCATGGGACAAGTCTGATCCAAACTTAGCCCTACGTCTATGGCTCTACCCAAAATCTCATCTTTGTTCTCTAACAAATGTTACTCAAACAAAAATGGATCATACATGGAATTTTTATTAGTAGAATATGACTATTGAAGTACTGGCTCATCCACTGTAGGTATTGTAGTTAAGTATACATGGTTTAATCTTGGTCCTATTTTGTGTAAGGTAATGTGTTAACCAGGTAGTTAGCCAATGGATCTTGGCTTTGTGCCTCTCATTAAGTATTATAAGAGGGATAAGAATCCATCTCATAAGTAATATTATCTGCATAGAGGTCTTAGACCATTTCTTCCTATGTAACTACATTACTAATCCTTGGATTGTACATGATTCCATTACGAGTGTAAGAATGCATGTTGGGATCCATAGTCACTGTTTTTGTGATAAAAGGTCAAAGAGTTATACAAACTCTAAAAAGGATAGAATCTAAAACAAATGATGCCCCAACTTGGTCTAGATTTGTCAATTAGATCAAAAAATTTATGCAAAGATTTGTGAGGAAATAAGCTAACATAAAGTATCTAACATTTCACTAGTCATACTAAGATAAGCAAGTAAGTGAACCTAAAATCAAAATGTGAAACTCTAATGTCAAAGTGTTTCAAATCAATCTAATCTAAGAATTTAAAAGTTGCTAGGTATTTTGGACAAACACAACATCAGAATCTAGGCTCAAACAAGGCATGTGCTAGGACTCTTGGCCAAATGGCATCAAAAGTTAGACTTTGAAAATAGATGAAAGTTTTAATCTAACAGATTTGAAACACTTCTAACAAACACTAGGCATTTGATTCTTGGTCATGAACTTGATTAACTAGGTATAAGATATGAAACAAAAGGCACTTTTAGCAATAGTTTATTTTCTCATAAATAATGGTATAAAAATGGGTTCTTTTGGACAAACAAGCTAGATAAAAGTGGATAGTATAACCATTTTAGATAAAATATCACAAAAGTACACTCGAATTGGTTTGAAAATGTAGGAACAAATTTGAAACTCTGTGCAAGAGGGTCTATGAAATAATTTTTGAAATGTTTTGGGCAGTGTAATGATGATATACTACCAAAAAAGTTTTTCTTCAAAAACTCTCTAAGGCATAGATGTTTTCCTAAAATTTTGATAGCATAACACTACCTTTCTTAACTCAAAATGTTATCATGTATAGACTTAAAGTGAAAGTGTTTGGAAAAAAATGGCTTAAGTCTATTAAGTGATGATAATGATTATGAGTCATTAACAACCTTCAACCCAAATTATAAACTAAAGCTAAGTTACCTCAAGTTTAGTGCAAATGGTGAATCCACTTAACACATCAACCCTATGAACTTGTAAAGGTGTAATTCTGAATCTAGATTATAAGTGAAGGACTTAAATAACTTTGGTAAAGGTCTAGACTCAATTGGGTAGCATAACTATGCCAAAGTGTATGATATGACTCTCAAACTTTTGATGAACTTTTGAACAAGGCAAATGATGATGTCACACAGGCAACATAATGCCTCTTTATTCAAAGGAAAATTTGGACTGTGTTTGGTTTGGATTATTTGTTTACACCAAGTTTTCACTCCAACGAGACTTTAAACTAAGACAAGACCAACTAATTAATTTCCCTTAGATCCTAAACTAATAAGGTTGCTTGGTCTTGTTAGAATCCATCAATATACATCATTTGAGAGGATTTTAAGTGTTCATCTAAAAGTAGTAAATGTGCATTATATAGTAGGGTTTTTATTACCCCTTCTCTCAAATGATAGTACTATGACATGGACCTTGAGGTGCACCTTGTACCAAAAATACTTTCATGGTAAGTGGGGATTTGTCCAAGATATAAAAAGTTTTAGAATGATCTAGGGGAATCAATTGCACAATGACATTCATGTGAAACAATGCAAAAGAAAAGCATGGATTTTGGGTCTGTATCACTTGGCTTGTTGTAAAAAGGTCTAATATTTCTTGTAACCACTATATCCTATTGTTCACTCAGTGTAGTGTGATGTCTAAAGTGCTAGTACGTCCCATGTGCAACTCAAAGGAGCCAAATGAAGTCAATGTTGGGAGATGAAACCCCAAGTCAAAGCTTCCTTAAAGTACTTGTGGGAGGTGATGAAGTCCCCCTCACAAGCAAAGATGCATAAAAAATAAAGAAAGAATGAAATAGAAATACTTTAGGGTTGTTTTCAAGGTCACCCAAACTTTGATGAGTTTTTAGGGAGTGCTTTAGATGAATTTATTTTTAAGCCTTGGACTAGGCTATTTACAATAGGAATGGTGCTTTTGATTCCAAGAATTCCCTATAGGGGATAAATAAAAGAGCATACATGCAACATTCCTCTATTTTCTAAACAAAATCTAACTAAACAACTATTAAAAACAAAAATTGACAAGTGTGTTCAATTTTATACCCAAATGAAATATTTGGTGGTGTTCATTTGACCCCTTGGTCTTAGTTACAAACTTTGAAAAAAACATTCACCAAAAACATCTAAATTCTTTGTTAAACACCAAAAAAGGTTCTTAATTGATTTTTAAGAATGCAAAGTTGATTTAAACATGTTTTAAGCAAACATCAAGCTTGGTCCTATAATAAAATTATTAATATGTCCTTTAGCTTTGAAGCCCTTTTTAGCTTAGAACAATGAACTCTGAAAAAGTAGCTCTCAGGTCTATGTTTTTAGAAAAACATAGTGACCAACATCGATTATTAACATCAAAGTTGGTTACTCTACCTAAATTAGATCTGGCTGATGTTAGTTCTATTGATCGACGTCGATTAAGTTAGTAACTGATGTTGGTATTTTCTATCGACGTTTGTTAATGTGTAAAAATTATGGTAACCAAAAATGGAAAAATAAAGTTAGAAAATCAATTTACAAGAGTTTTAAAGGCTGAAATAAATATTTTAGAGTTGTAAAATGGTCTTCTTCATGTGTAGGATGTGTCTAGTCCCATCAGGTGTGCCATTATGTGATCTAAAAATTTGACTCAAGAGAGGATAGTTAGTAAGTTGTTAGTTCTAAAATGAAAACAAAGTGAAATAAACACACTAATAATATAACATCTCTAGGCCTAGACACTAGGGAGAGCTTAGTTAACAAAATCAAATGATAAACACAATTAAAAAGTAATGAATCAAACACAAGAATTCCTTCACCTTCCTTGGATGCTCCAAATGCCTTTGTACTAGTGGCTTGCTCTGCTTGTGCTCATGAAGTCCTTGGAAATAGAAGCTTGGCTACCTTCATCTATCCTTAGCGCCTTTGGCTTGTAGCTTGTGTGATCTAAGAATTTGACTCAAGAGAGGATGGTTAATATGGTGTTTGTTCCAAAATGAAATAAACACACTAATAACATATCATCTCTAGGATTGAATACTATGGAGAGCTTAGTTAAAAAAATCAAATGACAAGCACAACTAAAAAGCAAAGAATGAAAACACAATAATTTCTTCCACCTTCCTTGGATGCTCCAAATGCCTTTGTAATGGTGGCTTGCTTAGATTTTGCTTCAAGAGGTCTTCTTCAATGGAGTGTGTCTACCTTCATCTCCTCTTGGCACCTTTGGCTTGTGGCTTGGCTTGGCTTTGAATAAATTTGGCATGGTAACACTAGTTTCTTGAAGCTTTTTGGAGCCAATATTGTATTATAGATTTACACTAATTAATCTTAGAAATGATGTTGTGAGGCCTCTTATTTATAGATTTTTGGATTTGATCATAATCAACCTCAGCCATCCATCTCAAGATTGAGATGTGTGGTTGAGGATTAATTTAATTTTTTAATTATCCTCATCATGGCATTGGAAGCAAGGGAAATTAAGAGGCATGGGAGGCTTGAATCTTGATGTTTATGGCATTTATCGCTTAGGGATGTCTTCCCAAGAAATGAGGTCACTTGATGATGCATATATTTCATATTCATTTCAAAAAATAAGTATTCAACAAGTTTCCATGGAATTTTTTATTAGGCCTTGATTTGGATTAATTATTTCTTAATCATGATTAAGCACTTTATGCAAAAATTACCCAAATTGATCAAAATGCCTTCTTATTGGTCCTAAATTTGACTAGATTTGAATTAGAAGTCCATGTCAGATGCTTTGGATGTGTATTCCCATTTAGAATGTTGCCAATAACAAATAAATAAGGAATGAGTCTTGTGCAAAATATTTGATATGAAAGAGCAGTTCAGAGCATGTAGGTACAAATTTGACATTTTGACTTGAAATGGACTGATCAAAGTTAGTTGGCCCATAAATTACATTACCCCATTTAGTGATATCCTAGCCAAAATCAATACTTGAATATATTATTTTCACATTATTTTTCATGTTTTAATGTTTTAAAGCCAAATTATGTGTTGTAGGTAGAAACTAGCCAAAAGCCTAATTAGAGGTTATCGGTGGCCAGTTTTAGGTGTCTAAAGTTTGCCCCTATTTGGGAAGGCATTGCAAGATATAAGTATAGTAACATATTTTCAAAGAATGAAAAGGTCCCGTATGCCTATAACTACAATGATGATAAACTAACTATATGATGCCCCCTCAAGGGAATGGTTGGCACAAGTAGGTTGGAAAATGGTCCCTTAAAAAGAAAGAAGTGAAATGAGGGGACCAAAAAAAGGGAGGATGATGGGGTGAAAACATAATTATATTGAAAATATAGTCAAAATCATTGAGAATGCAAGTGGCATAGTGCATAATGGTTTACTTAAAAGTGGTTATAATCATCATACCCTAATAGTGGCAACATGGTATGATAACACAATGATTTGCCCAAAGGTAGTTATAATCATTGAGAAGATGGAGCTACCCCAATTAAGATAGATAAAAAAGATAAAAAAATGCACATGTATGGGTAGAAAAATTAAAGTGGTGACAACATAATGATTTTACCAAAGGTGGTTATAATCATTAAGAAATGTAGGTGGGATGGTGTGCAATGATTTGCCCATAGGCAGTTATAATCATTTGACCCCAATTATGGCAAACATGATAAACTTGGCCGAGGATGATGATAACTTGACATAGAGGGTAATGATTAATTATAACAACCTACTAGTAGGGAGATGCTCATCTAAACTAATAAAGGTTGAAACTTTTTTATGTTTAATTACTCTATTTAGGATATGATTAGGATGGAATCGAGATGTCAGTGCCAAAGAGATGTCATTGTTGAATAGACTTGTTGAATCTAAGGTTTTTTATAGCATGTGATGGTAATATTTATGATGGGACACCATAAATACTTATCCAAAATATGCATGAGGACTAACTCCCATAATCCAATACTCAAATAGAAAATAATGCACCAATGATAGAAACCATGATGACAATGTAAATATATGAATAGGGATGGATTCAAGTGTAAGTGTGGGAAAATAATAACTGAATGAACACATAAAATTAATCAAAGCAATAGTGTTAAGTTGTGGAGTTAAAAGCTACACTGAATGTGCAGATGTGGAGGTTACTGGGTTACAAAGTAACTGACATCGGTCAGGCCAACTGACATCGGTTATATTCAGCTACACAGTAACTGGCATCAGTTATTGTCAGACAGCATCTGTCAGATAGGAACCAACATCGATCATCTCTAAATAGATAGAGACCAACATCGGTCATCTATACATTCTAGAATTGTTCTAATTTTAGATGAATAGTTAGTTTGCATGTAAAGACTAATTTTAGTTTTGAGTCTGTATTTCTAATTATTGTTTGGTTTGGGATCTATTTAAGAGACCCATGGGGCTGTATTGTAATGTAAGCAAGACCAATTAGATCTTTAGGGTGCAAGGTCAATAAGATATGCAGGGTGAATTCTCAAAAAGACCTGTGGTCAAGGATTGGAGGCAACAACAATTGGGTTGATTGTCACAAGGACTTGAAAGTAGGCAACAACAACCATTGGGTTGATTGTCACTTGGAGGGAACAACAACTCGGTATTGAGTTGATTGTTGATTGTAATTGAGAGAGAGAGAACTCTTGAGGGAGAATTACCATACACCCAAGAGGTGTGGGAAGAGTGAGATTTCTTCATTGTATTTCCTTTTCGAAGAGTGTTAATATAGATTGTATTGTTTCTCATATCTCCTATTCTTTGTTGTTTTTGATTTCTAGTTACTTATTACTTCTAGTTTAATTCCATGTTTAGTTTCTTATACAAAGTTAATCAATTATACTCTAAGGAGGATCTTAACAATTGGTATTAGAGCTTGGTTACACTAACAATTGGTATCAGATCTTAGTTCACTAACAGGTGGTATCAGAGCATGTTAGTGTTTTGTTGATTACAGGTTCACTCACAGGGGTTTCTATTTGAGTGGGAGTAAAGCAATGATAGAAGAAAGTAAACTAAGAATGGAGAAATTCAATGGCAAGAATTATCAATTATGGAGGATGCAGATAGAAGATTATCTGTATCAGAAAGATCTATACTTACCGTTGGGTGGGGTTTCAAGTAAGCCCACATATATGCAAGATGAAGAATGGAATGTTCTTGATAGAAAGGCTCTTGGATCTATAAGGTTGAGCTTGGCATCGTCTTTGATTTCCAACTTATCACAGGTAAAGACAATGGTAGAGTTAATGGATACTTTGGAAAATTTATATGAAAAACCCTCAGCTTCGAATAAGGTATTTCTTATGAAGTAATTATTTAATTTGCAAATGCAAGAAGGTGGATCCGTATATAGTCATCTTAGTGATTTACATGGTTTATTAAATTAGTTAATTTCAGTTAAAATAGTTTTTGATGATGAAATTCAGGCTCTCTTAATTTTATGCTCTTTACCTGAAAGTTGGGATAGCTTGGTAATGGTAGTAAGTAATACTGCATCTACTTCAAATATCTTGAAAGTTGATGATGTTGTTAGTGTAATCTTGAATGAAGAAATTCACAAGAAAAGCACAGGGGAAACATTAGGTAATGTTTTAAGTGTTGAAAGCAGGGGATGGAAAAGAGAGAAGAGCAAGCAAGGGAAATCAAGGTCAAATATAGGCAGTAGATCCAAATCCAGAAATAGAAGTATCACCTGCTAGAATTGTGGAAAGAAAGGACATGTAAAGAAATATTGTTGGTTGAAAGAAGATCAGCATGAAGGTGATAAAGAAGCAAATGATGCAAGTATTGTTGCATGGGATGCTCTTATATTTTCTTTGGATAGTCAGGTAGAATCATGGGTTTTAGATTTTGGTGCTTCTTTCCATGCAACCCCAAATAGAGAATGTTTCCATGATTATGTCCATGGAAATTTTGGAAAAGTTTATTTAGGGGATGGTGAGCCTTGTCAAATTGTTGGCAAAGGAAAAGTGCAGCTAAAATTGTAGACTGGCAACATATGGGTGTTGAAGGATGTCATGCATGTATCCATCCTGAAGAGGAATCTAATTTTTGTAGGAAATTTGGGTGATGAGGGTTGCACAATAACTCTCACAGTGGAATCTTGGAAATTTTCTAAGGGTGCACTTGTATTAGCAAGAGGTAAGAAAGTAGGTACACTTTATCTATCTACTTGTATTACTGATTCTCCTTTTATTTTATCTACTTCAGATGTAGATGCAAAGATGTGGCACTGTAGGCTTGGTCACATGAGTGATAAGGGAATGGATGTTTTTAAGTCAAATGGTAAGCTTTTAGATTTGATAGATCTAGATTTTTGTGAGCATTGTATGTTTGGGAAATAAGAGAAAGTGAGGTTTCTCAAGACTGGATCAACAAAGAAGAAGCACAAGTTGGAGCATGTTCACACAAACGTGTGGGGACCAGCTCAGGGAGCTTCTATTGGAGGATCACAGTGCTATGTTTCTTTCATTGATGATGCTACGAGAAAGGTATGGGTTTATTACATAAATAGGAAATTTGATATTTTTGACACATTAAAAAATGGAAAGCCTTGGTTTTCAAGGAGAAGGTGATGGACAGTGATCAGCTTAAGAGGCTAAATAATTTTGAGTAGGTCAATGTTTATATGGATAAGGTTATGATCCAAAATGAGCTCGTAGGTAAAAATCATCACTCACAGGAAAACACAAATATCGACATCGATCAGGTTAAAACTAACGTCGATCAGGTAAGAACTGACATCGGTCTGGTGGAGACCAAAGTTGGTGATGTCAGGCAGGTGGAAACTGACATTGGTCAGGTGAGAATTGATGTTGGTCAGGGTAGTCAGGAGAAACTAACATTAGTTGGGTGTAGACTGAGAGATGATCAGGATCGGTCACTATTAGAATAAAATTTGGGTAGATAACAAGCTGTCAATGAGTCTCAAATGCCCATGAGGAGGTTTGAAAGGGTAAGTAAGCTTCAAATTCATTATTCCCCTTATTTATACTACTTGTTACTCACTGATGGTGGAAAACTAGGAAGTTTTGAAGAGGCAATGCAGGTAGAATCTAGGAAACAGTGGGAGCATGGCATGAATGAGGAAATTGATTCTTTGGAAGAGAACCAAATGTGGGATTTGGTAGAGTTGCCAACTGGAAAGAAAGCACTAAAAATGAATGGATTTACAGGTTAAAGAAAGGAGAGAATGGATAGGTGAGACATAAAGCCAAGTTATATGGTCTTGAGCAAGCTACAAGACAATAGTATTTGAGGTTTGATAGGTTTATGACAAATCATGGCTTTAGTCAATGTCAATGTGACCATTGTGTTTATTTTACTAGATTGGATAATGATAGCTACATTATCTTGTTACTGTATGTGGATGATATGCTTGTTATAGGTTCACACATGCAGGAGATTACTGAGCTAAAGGTAAAATTAGCTTAGATATTTGCCAGAAAGGATTTAGGAGCAGCAATTCTTGGCATGAGTATTTCTAGAGATAGGGAAAATCATAGGTTGATTTTATCTCAAGAGGATTATGTGAATAAGGTGTTGGAGAGGTTCTATATGTAGGATGTAAAACTGATAAGCACACCTATGACTAGACACTTTAAGATGAGCAAAGAATAGTGTCCTAAATCACATGATGAGGTTGAGTACATTAGTAGAGTTCCATATGTTTTAGCAATTGGGAGCTTGATGTATGCAATGGTATGTACTAGACTTGATATTGCCCAAGCAGTTGGATTTGTCAGCAAGTTTATGGCCAATTCAGGAAAGAAGCACTGGAAAGCAGTTTAGTGGATTCTCAGATATCTGAGAGGGACCAACATCATGTATTTATGCTATGCAGGGTCAAGCACTTCTCTACATGGGTATGTAGATTCAGATATGGTAGGTGACTTGGATGGTAGGAGAAGTACCACAGGATATGTGTTCACTATTGGTGGAACAACACTTAGCTGGATTTTAGAGTTGTAGAAGGTTGTTGCAGTCACAGAGGCTAGCAAGGAAATGATATGGATGACTCAGTTCATGGAAGAGTTGGGAAAGGAGCAAGAGAGTTGCAGATTATATAGTGATAGTCAAAGATTAATTCATTTGGCAAAGGATTCAACCTTTCATTCAAGAACCAAACATATACATCTTAGGTACCACTTCATTAGATAGGTATTGGAGGATGGATAGTTGAAGCTAGAAAAGATCCATATGGAAAGGAACCCTGTAGATATGTTAACAAATCTGGGAATAAATGAGAATTTGAATCTTCATTCAAATTTTTTTGGTCTTTAAGATTGAACTTGAAGATGGAGAAACAAGCTAGAAACAAACTAGAGGATGTTGTTGTATAGGTACAGGTAGAGGTGCAGCTATTTATCTCCAAGTGGGAGATTTTTAAGTTGTGGAGCTAAAAGCTATACTGAATGTGCAAATGTATAGGTTGCAAGGTTACAAAGTAGCTGACATTAGTCAGGCCAACCGACATTAGTTATATTCAGCTACACAGTAACTGACATCAGTTATTATTAGCCAGCATCGGTCAGACAAGAACTGACATTGGTCATCTCCAGACAGATAGAGACTGACATCAGTCATCTGTGCATTCTATAACTATTCTAATTTTAGATGAATAGTTAGTTTGCATGTAAAGACTAATTTTAGTCTTGAGTCTGCGTTTCTAATTATTGTTTGGTTTGGGATCTATTTAAGAGACCCATGGGGCTATATTATAATGTAAACAAGATCAATTAGATCTGCAAGGTACAAGATCAAGAAGATCTATAGGGTGCAAGATCAAGAAGATCTATGGTCAAAGATTGGAGGCAACAACAATTGGGTTAATTGTCACAAGGACTTGGAAGTAGGCAATAACAACCATTGGGTTGATTGTTACTTGGAGGGAACAACAACTCGGTATTGAGTTGATTGTTGATTTTAATTGAGAGAGAGAGAGAGAGAGAGAGAGAGAGAGAGAGAGAGAGAGAGAGAGAGAGAGAGAGAGAGAGAGAAATCTTGAGGGGGAATTACTGTACACCCAAGAGGTGTGGGAAGAGTGAGATTTCTTCATTGTATTTCCTTCTGGAAGAGTGTTAATATAGATTGTATTATTTCTCGTATCTCCTATTCTTTGTTGTTTCTAATTTCTAGTTACTTATTACTTCTGGTTTAATTCTATGTTTAGTTGCTTATACAAAGGTAATCAATTGTACTCTAAGGAGGATTCTAACAAATAGTTCTTGAAATAAAACAAATAGGTAGACAAATAAATGAACAAAATAAGTAGAAACAAACAAACAAATACTGTAATAAAAGCCCTACAAACATTACCCCTAGAAAATAGGTGATAACTTAACAAATGAACTAAATGGGGGAATAGAATAAAAAGAAGGGGGTGGCTGAGCTATCTCCATATGCACTAGTCAAGTGGATGTTGCCTACATAGTTTCATGGATGTAATATCCAATAAAAAACTTCAGCGCAAATGTAGTTCTCCCAGGGACTGGAAAGAATGTGATAACTGATAAAAACAAACAAAATAGATGTGATAGAAGAATGGGAATGATCTTGTAAAAAGGAAAGTACATGAGAGAAAAATGGCAAGAAGGGTGGGGAAACTAAATGACAAGTGATTTTCTTGTAACTTAGTAAGGGTTCCCGTAATCCTTAAGGCAAAGAAGTGGTCAATGTTTTTGTTCTTTGTTAAAATTTTTTTTGAAATGTTTTGGAGTGTCACAACCTAGTCAAGATTGATGAGACACTAAATGGTTTAAAATCAAAAAATGGTGAGAGAATGGCTTAGGCTACTCATAATTTTATGAGATAATTCAAACCTAGGTATCTCTCAAAATGGTGAGAGTGTTTAAACTTAGATTTCTCACAAAACAGTGAGAGCATTGGCCTAGGTTACTCACAAAATGGTGAGAGCATGGGAAAAGGGTGACTGAGATGACATCAATAAGTATTTAATGATACCTACATAGTCCTAAAATATAATTTCAAGTCACTATAGTTTTTCCCTTATAATGGAGGAATTCGACTAGTGTGGCAGCCAATTCAAACAAAATAGACACAATTAGTATAAAGACACATTATGGCATAGGAAGTGGTAAGTTGGTACATCAAGACTTAGTTTTTCCCCTAGTTTCTCCATAAGTGGTTATAAATAGGCAACAATGACATAGATCAATGTTACTAATTTTTCCAAAGGTGGTTATAATTATCAACAAGACCGATGGTAAGAAAGGACTAACAAATGAAGGATGCAACTGTAAAAACTTTTATCACACTATCCCAAGATACAATCCCTATCTAAATTTATTGAACTAATTGATGAACTGATTAGATACCTTGATGCTAAATCTATGTAACAAATGATAAAAACTAAGGCCAAATAGGCTAGGCTTTATAACATGTTAGGTCAATAAGTTAGAAAGTGGATATGGAAAAAAGGATGAATAAGGAAAGTATGTGTATAAAGAATAATAATGACAAAAAGGCATAATTAAAATGGTTATTATAGATAATACACCTTAGCATTCAAGCATAATACCATTTGAGATGAATAATATTCATTAGATCTAGAATTTTGTCATCATCTGGTGTGGCAAGCCTATATGCTCCTGATCCATAGTCTGTAGTGATAATGAAAGGCCCTATCTAGTTTGGTTTGAATTTCCCTTTATGTTTCTTCTTAATCATGGTATTCTTTTGGTTTTATTTGAGAAAAAAATCACCAAGTTCAAATGTTCTATACTACACACGCTGATTATATTAGCCTTTGAGTCAATTTTGATATGCTTGAAGCTTGTTGAGCATGGCCATGCATTTTTCATCAAGTAGATCCAAATTTTGTAGACAAGTTACTCGATAGTCATGATCATCTAGGATATACTTAAAAGAGATGAATAGTGAAGGAAATTCAACCTCAATGGGAAGGATGGCTTCAGTACCATAAATGAGTATGAAGTGGCTACTATGGGGGTATGATGATTGGTATGGTATGCCTAAAGGGAAAGGAATATTTGGAGGTGCCAATCACAATCGACATCATTGATAATATTTTTGAGAATGTTGATAATGGTTTTTTTGGATGGTTTGGCCTGGACATTACTTTGAGGGTAATATGTTGTATAAAAGTGTTATGTGATGTCGTATTCAGTACATAACTAGCCTACATCTTTGTTCTTTAATGATCCTCCATTATCGGATATAATGTTAGAGGGGATACCATAACAGTAGATGAGATGGTTGAAGATGAATTTAGAAATTTGATTTCCAATCACGTAAGTGAGGGGTATAGCTTTAACCAACTTAGTGAAATATTCGGTGGTAAGGATATGTTTATGGCCATTACATGAAGTGGGGTTAATCTTCTCAATGAGGTCAAGTCCCCATGTATAAAATGGCCATGATGTCAACATCAGTTTCAAAATTTTTACTGGGGCATGAATCAAATTAGCATGTCATTGACATTTGTCACATTTATTTACATATGCAATGCATCTATGTCCATTGTGGTCTAATAATAACCAATATGCAAGAGATTTTTGGATAGTATTGCCCCACTAGAATGGGCTCCATATACTCCATGAACTTCTCTTAATGCTAATGTAGACTCTACCGAAGTTAAACACTAAATCAAAGTTTCATAAAAACTATGATGATAAAGAGTGGATCCAAGTAAAGTATACTAAGTGGAATGATGAATGAAGGCTTTGGTTTTTTTTTGAGATAGGTTAGGTGGTAAAACTTGGTCATAAAAGTAGTTGTAAAGGTCTAAGTACCAGATAAAATTAAGACCAACAATATCACAAATCATGGCAATGATTGAAGGTTCATGAGCTAGTGCTAACAAATTATTGATGAGGAATTGATACTCTTTAGCTTTATCTATTTGTCAAATTAGAGAACTAATAGTAGCCATGGCATCTATAGGTCTATTATTAGCCCTTGGTATGTGCTCAAATTGAATGTTGTCAAATTTTTTTTAAGAATGTCAACCATGGCTTTATATGGAACCAACTTGTTATCTTTGGTTTTAAAATGATCTATGACTTGATTGATGATTAATTAAGAATCACCATAAATTTAGAGATGAGATATATTCGACTGTACTACTTGTTAGAGTCCTACAAGTGCTTCATACTTGGCCATATTATTTGCACAAGGAAAGCTAATTCTAAATTATTTAGGGATTAGATCCCCCATGTGGTGTAATAAATAATAGACCTCCCCCCAATCCATGTGCAATGAATGAACCATCAAAATACAACATCCATGGCTACTCCTCAAGGGGTGTGTCGATGATGGCCATGATGGATTCATCAGGGAATGGAAACTTGAGTGGTTGTGTGTCTATTAGAGGTGATTCAGTAAGTTGATATCTAAGAACTTATCCTTTGATTACTTTTTGATTGACATACTCTATGTCAAACTCACTAAGAAGCATGATCTATTTAGCTATTTTGCCTTGTAAAGCTATTTTAGATAGTAGATACTTGAGTGGATCTACTTTTCAAGTGACCATGGTTTTATTATTCAATATGTAATGACGTAGTTTTTGAGCTGTGAAAACCATGGATAGACAAGGTTATTCAATAGGTGCATAGTTATATTCATATGTAACCAAGGTATAACCTAGGTAGTAAACAACATGCTCCTTTCCTTTATCATCATGTTGAGCCAATAATACCCCCAAGGCATGATCAATAGCTGATAGGTATAACAAGAATGAATTTCCTAGCATAGGAGGTAATAAAATAGGTAGATTGATAAGATAATCTCTGATTTGTTGAAAATCTATTTGGTAGTGATCATCCCAATGAAATGCAACTCTTTTCTTCAAAAGGTGTGTAAATGGATGGCACTTATCTGCTAACTGAGAGATGAAGCATCGAATGGACTGGATCTTACCCTACAAACTATGGAGTTGTTTCAAATTAGTTGGTGGTGTAATCTTGGTTATAGCATGGACTTTAGCTAAATAAAACTCAATACCTCTATGAGACATGATGAAGCCTAGTAATTTTCTTAAAGTTACACCAAACACACATTTTTTAAGATTTAGTCTAACTTTGTAATCTCATAGTCTTTCAAATATCTTACATAGCACTACTAAATGGTCGACTATGATCTTGGATTTTCCTAATATGTCATCGACATAGTCTTCAACAATATCATGTATCATATCATGGAATATGATAGTCATGACTCTTTGATATGTAACTCTCACATTCTTTAAGGCCAATGACATCACCTAATAACAAAATGTTCCCCATAGAGTGGTGAACATTATTTTATGTTGATCTTCTGGTGCTATTCTGATTTGATTGTATCCTAAAAATTCATCCGTGAGTCAAATAATTTCATAACCTACCATGGAGTTGACAATCATGTCGATATTAGGCAATGGAAAACCATCTTTATGACAAGATTTCATGATGCCTCAAAAATTAGTACAAATTCTAATTCTTTTAGGGTTTTTTCTAATAGGTACAACTTTAAAGATCTATTCTAAGTAGTCAATGGATTGGATACATCCTACTTCTAAGAGTTTTTTCAACTCTTTCTTTACCAATACAATAATTCAAGGATACATCTTACATATCTTTTTTTTATTGGTTTGGCATCAGGATTAACCATAAGGTGGTGTAGAACCAAGGTAGGGTCTAATCCTAGCATGTCAAAATAGGCCCATGAAAATATACCCAAAAAATATCTAAATAGAACTATAAAAATGTTGTGTTCCTCCTTAGTAAGGGATGCACCTAATTTTATCCATTTTAGGTTTGATAAAGTCCCAATGTTTACCTCTATTATATCTTCAACTAGAAGGGTCGAACCATCTTCTAGAATAATAGGTAGTGACTTAAACTATTAGACTATGTCAGGGTTCTCTGTTAGGACTTACTCTTCAACTTATCCTAGGCATGATGAATTTGAGTCTCCTAATGGGAGATTTGGCCATATAATAAAAATAGTCAAAAATTCTTGGAGAATTTGATCAAATACTTGTTATTACTTAAAATTGAACTTAGAACTATAGGAAAGTTCATCATTGGTGGTCTCCTAGTCTAAATTCAAAAAATAATGAACACCCCCATCTAATGGTGCCTAAAATAGGTTTTCACCACTAGACTAGCCTTTATCTTTACTTTTTACCTAATAAAAAAGCACCTCAAAGAGGTCTTCACTTTGGGACCTCAATGTTTTATTTATTTATTTTGGCTAAGGGTGTTCACTCGCTCTCCAAAATAGGCTGTAGGATCTAATGTGATTGAGAATCCTGATTTGGGATCTCCCAATGAAACATTGTCTCTAAGGCCTAAGAAATCACAAAATGCCTCATCATTCTAGAACTCATCTATTGACAGACTAGATTCTTGTTGGTCCCAATCTATCAGTTGGGGATAATATAATGGAAATGGATTATGATGAATGGTTTGGGTAAGGGTACACATAACACTGATACCAAACAAATTAGTTTCAACTAGGTCATCAAAAGTGAGGCTATGATTGGACTCTACTTCACTATCAACATCATCATCACTAGTCATTAGTGATAGAATTTGAACAATATGTGTGTGGTCACCCCTAGGTGGTTTAAATCCAAGCCCATAAGGTATTTCATATTTAGTCATGGTAATTGGTTCGATGGTTCCTTGTTGATTTAGTCTGAGGCCTCTTCCTTCATGATTGTGACGCTCCATGATCCTATTGGGAATAGGATACTTTGCATTTTTTTAATAATTAGCTTGGTCATCATTATATAACCATGATTCATCCCCTTCAAGAGGGTTAGGTCCTAGGATAGATGCTAATACAAATATGACAAGTCCCTTATCTTTATTCTTTTATTTCCAATACATATGTGGAATGAATTTAGGTCACCCAAAGGTTTTCAAATTTTGAGAAAGATTGGTGATATGAAATGTATCATGGGTCACATATTCTCTTAGTCCATTATCTAAAATGGTGAAATGATTGGAAGCTTCAGGAAGTGACATGTGGGAAAGGGAATCCAAGGTATTAAGATCTATGTAATTATCTAGTGAAGGATCAATAAGTATAGCCTTTCCTTTATCCTTCTTAGAACTTGGATTCATGTCATACTAATAATTATAGATTTAAGACTTGGCCTCAAGATGCTTGCAATGTTCATATGGGTTTAAATCTCTTGGAATATTCACTTTCATCCCTGAGTGGGAAAACTTGATACATTGGTGCAGTGTTGATGGTACTGTACGAATCTCATGTAACTAAGGCCTATCTAACATGTTATATGATAACTCAAGATCCATCACATGGTAAAATGTATCATGGGTCAAAGGCCCAATGATAACTGGAAAACTAATGGTGCCCTATGATTCTCTTTCCTGATTATCATAAGCTTTGATAGTTATTATTTTTGGCTGGAGATCTATCATTGTGTACCCAAGAATATTGATGAGTTTGAGAGACACTATGTTGAGGCTGGATCCATTTTCTATAAGGACACATTTCACTTTATTCCATCTTATAAAAGCTTCTATATATAATGGGTTATTGTGGAGTGGGCCAAGGGAAGACATATCACTTTGGTTGAATGTGACTTGTTGGGTTAGAGTTAGCTAGGTGTCTAACCAAAGCTTGAAATTTATCAGGGGATATGTCACTAAAAACAATGGTTGGGTCAAGAACTCATTTAAGATATTCTTGTGGATTATTGACATTTATAGTAAATCTAAGATAGAAATTTGTGCTAGTGTCTTCTATAATTGTTTCATAATATCAAACTTCTTGTCTTGATCAATAGTGAATGGTTTATTTTGAGGCTAAATGGTTGGTTAGATGATAGGTAAAGTGGTGGATGGTTGTGGGATTGGTATAGTAATATTTAACCTCTGAGTTGTGACCACACAATTAGGATTAAATATCAGACCATTAAAGTTAACTGATGTTGAAAATGATGTGGGACTAGATAGGACAAGTCTCAGTTGTTAGTGTACTTGCATGTGGTCATGTGGTAAGAATGAGTTATTGCTATAAGATCCAAAATTGGAAGTCTTAGTTTGTTGGTTTGCTTGTATGCACTCCCAAGTTAAAGAATGATTATCTATGTGATTTAGTTGAATAGTATTGTTTAGTAATGGTCTAGGCTGATTAGTGCTTGGTCTAGGATTAATGGAGATGGTATTAATGCGACCCCCTATAATATGACCTATAACCCTATTTTAGTCATGTACAACTTCATGGTAGGTTTGTTGGTTGTTACTATTCTAACCTTAGTTTTGTCCATTGTTTTGTCATTGTGAATTCTATTGTTGATTTTGTTGATTCTAATGGTTTAGCCTTTGATTTTGATATTGTTGATTTTATTACTGCACTAGCCACTATTCTTGTTATTACTGATTGTTCTAATGTTGTTGATTATTATGTTAGGGAAAGGGGTTTTGATAAATCCCAAGAGTTTTATTGGAAGTAAAATAACCATTATCTAGTTTTATCTCGCCATTCTCCAACATATTTTCAATTAAATGCTTGATTTGGACACATCTTCATAGATTATTCCCATTGACTTGATGATAGTCACAAAATTAATCTTCATGGTACCAATCAGGATAAAGAATGCCTTGCAGATAATGTTTTGGTATGGGCAAACTAATCATATTATCAGTAGAAAGCTTGTGATATATAGACTTAATAGGTTCTCCTAGATCACTAAAGACAATGTGTAGGGATGGTTCTTCTAAGAGGAGGGGTTTACAATGGTAAAATATATTGTATTTATTGTGTAGGTCTCAGTTGTTGTGCTTATAGCATTGGTTAGAGAGGTTCTTGGGTAGGATTAATATAAAAAAGTGGTGCAAATGATGTCTACATAGTTTGGACATGATGAGATTCAGTTACTCCATTTCCCATAACATTCCTATTTTGAGTGAATTGCTTCAATTTTTCATGATTATTGGCCTATGTTGGTTACAATGATTGTGCTTGGATGGGATGTTGGTCATTTATATGATTGGTACCTTGATTTTGATTATTTAAATTAAGATTGATGACCCATTTATTGATGAGCACCCTCTTGATTAACAAACTTTTATCAATGATCTCTTTGAATGTATGTGCATATTACAGTTCTAGATAATAGGTTATCTCACTATTCAAATTTTTAGTAAACACAGTAGATAATTTTTAATCTAGTAAACTATGGGTGAAATGCTTGTAAGGTCTCTCCATCACTATAAATAACTTTCAAAACTCTCCCCAACTTTTTTCTTTGCTTGTGTCAGGTCTACTAATGAAATCTCAAGCTCAAGATTATAGGAAAAGTGCTACACAAATTTATCAAAAAGATCATCAAAGTTCATTAATGAATTCTTAGGCAACCTCAAAAACCACTCCAAGGTTTGTCCAGCCAAGCTCCTTGGAAACAACAATAAAAATTATGTGTCACTATATGTCACTGGTTAACATGTGATAAATAATTTAGTCAAATGGGCTTTAGGGTCACTTGTCCCTTTATACTTATCAAATTTGGGTGGTTTGTATCCTAGAAGAAATGGTATCTGCAAATACTCCATGTTAAATGGATTAGAGCACATGTCATTTAATTTGAACTTCTTAGTCTTTTTCCCTACCTGAATGGCAATAATCACATCCTTCATCTATTGCAATTCTTAGGATAGGAAACTGGAAGGGATATTGGTTTGAGGGAGAATATTGGTTTGGGTAAATGGCTGGGAGGTCACAAGTGGGACACTTTGACCACGGTATGATGGAGACACTTTTTTGGGGTACATTGGATTGGTTGGGGAATGGACTAGGAATACGCATACATGGATTCGGATGTACTTGAAATTATGCATTTGGTTGTGTGATATTATGGTTTGGGTTGATGATAAAGGTTTGACTTAGAGGATTTTGTGGTTGGAATGAAGGGATATAACTATAGTGTTCTTGTTGTGGTTGAAAAGAGACATGTTATCGACTAATCAAACCTTGTTATTGAGTAGGAACTTATGGACCAAGACCCTATCTTTGAATTTGTGGCATATTTTGAACCAACGATTGTCTAGTAGGTACTTGAGAAATAGGGGGACCTCCTTGTTACACAAATCCTTGTGAGGAATTGAAAGCATGTTATAGATTCAACATTTGTCACTGACCAATATTTGCATGTTACTGACTATACATTGCTTGGTTTTGAACTGGCATATTAGTATGTGATTGAAGAGGTATGCTCATTGTTACCTAGTAAGGTGGAATATTTGTTTCCCCTGATTGAGGTGGCAATGTATTCATATTTTATTACATTGATACACTAAACTATTTTTACTATTGTGGAATACTACTTGTTACCTGTTGAGGGGGAGTATGATTCATCACACTCTATCATTGAGGTGTAACATTAGCCATTATTTGATCATCAAATCTTGTAGGTTTTACACTTGAGGAAGTGACTGATTGAGGCTAGGGTACAAAAACTCCTATTCCTTAGTATGATGATTTTCTCATAGGATTAACTATAGGCACATGTTGTTGGCTAGTTGTTTATGCATTAATACTACTTTGATCAAGATTAGATGTTATTTGTACATTATTTACTATGTTTGGCTCACTATTTAGTGTAGAATTTGAAGACACTTCTTTGAGAATTGGTATATGTATTAAGTTATATATAAAATTAGTTTGTTCAAATAGGTCAGAACTCAAATTCTCTTGTCTAGTTAATTTTATCAACACCCCTATTGAAGGAACTAGGTCAATGAGGGGCTTACTCACCATATTCATCTGATTGAAATCATATGCTAAATTTAGTTAGGTTTGGTATGCTATTTGCATTTGGTTAAAGTGATCTTGCATGATGTTTTTGCCTTGATTGGATATATTGGGGTCTTGGTACATTGTTTGGACTAGAGCCATATGATTGCTAGAAGAATCATGTTGATCGTAAATGATATTATGGGTCACTCTTACTAGACTTGGTAAATTTTCATGGGGGAATTTTGTGAGAAACTTATCCTCTACCTCTATGGCCCTAACCAAAATCTCATCTTTATTATCTAACAAATATCGCTCAAACAAAAATGGATCATACGTGAAAGCTGAATTAGTATAATATGGTTGTTGAAGTATTGGCTCATCCACAATGGGTATTGTAGCTAAGTATTGCATGGTTTATTCTTGGTCCTATTATGTGTAAGGTGGTGTGTTAACCAAATATTTATCTAATGGATCTTGGCTTTGTGCCCCTAATTGAGTATTATAAGAGGGATAAGAATCCATCTCATAAGCAATGTTATCTACATAGGGGTCTTGTACCATTTCTTATTGCACAACTACATTACTAATCCTTGGATTGTACATGAGTCCACTACGAGTGTAGGAATACATGTTGGGATCCATAGTCAATGCTTTGCGATAAAAGGTCAAAGCGTTCTAAAAACTCTAAAGAAGACAAAATCTAAAACAATTGATGCCTTCAACTTGGTTTAGATTTGTAAAAAAGATCAAAAGGTTTATCAAATATTTATGATGAAAAAATCTAGTGTAAAATATCTAATGTTTCACTATTCACACAAAGGTAAGCAAGTAAATGGACCAAAAAATCAAAATGCCAAACGCTAAGGTCGAAGTGTTTCAAATCAGTCTAATCTAGGAAATTAAAAGTTACTAGGTCTTTTGGCCAAACATGGTGTTAAAAGCTAAGATCAAAAAAGGCATATTCTAGGACTCTTGGCCAAACAGTGCCAAAAGCTAGACTTTGAAATAGATGAAAGTTTTAATCTAACAAATTTGAAATACTTCTAACAAACACTAGGCATTCGATTATTGGACATGGACTTGGTCAACTAGGTATAAGGTATGAAACAAAAGGCATTTTATAAATAGTTTATTTTCTCATAAATAATGGTATAAAACTTGGTTCTTTTTGACAAACATGCTAGACAAAGGTGAACAATACAACTGTGCTTTAGACAAAGGATTAAAAGTACACTTTGATTGGTCTAAATAGGTAGGAAAAAATTTGGAATTATATATAAGAGGGTCCATGAAATAAAGTTTAAAATGATTTGGGTAGCATAATGATTCTATACTACCCAAATGGTGTGACAAAAAAAATTATTTCAAAAACTCTCCAAGGCAAAGACATTTTTCCACAATTTTGACAGCATAACACTACCCTTCTTAACTCAAAAATGTTGTGGTTTATAGAATTAAAGTGCAAGTGTTTAGCATAAAATAGCTTAAGTTTATCAAGTGATGATAATTATTATGATTCTAAAATGGCCTTTAACCTAAATTATAAATTAAACCTAAGTTCCCTCAAGTTTAGTGCAAATGGTGAACCCCCTTTACACATCAACCCTATGAACTTGTAAAGGTGTAATTTCAAATTTACATTATAAGTGAAGGAATTAAACAACTTTGGTCAAGGTCTAGACTCAATTAATAATCATAACATCACCAAAGTGGATGATACGACTCTCAATATTTTGATGATCTTTGAACAAGTCAAATGGATGATCTCACATGAGTAACATAATGCCTCTTTGTTCAAAGGAAAATTCGGACTATGTGTTGGGTTTGAATTATTTTTTTACACAAAGTTTTGACTCTAAAAAAGAATTTAATCTAGGACAAGACCAACTAACTAATTTCCCTTAGATACTAAACTGACAAGGTTACTTGGTACTAATGGAATCCATCAATATACGCCATTTATGAGTATTTTAAGTGTTCATCCAAAAGTAAATATGCATTATATATTAGGGTTTTTACACCCCCCTTATCTCAAATGAAAATATTTTGACATGGACCTTGAGGCACACCTTTCACCAATAATACTTATACAACAAATGGGGATTTGTCTAAAATCTAACAAGTTTCTGAATGATCTATGGGAATCAATTGCATAATGACTTTCATGCCAAACAATGCAAAAGAAAAACAAGGATTTTGGATTTATATCACTCAGCTTATTGCAAAAAGGTCTAGTCCTTTTTTTAACCACTACATCCTACTATTCACTCATTATAATGTGATGTCCAAAGTGCCACTACATCCTGTGTACAACTTTAAAAGAGTCAAATGAAGTCAATGCCAAAATATGAAATACTGAGTCAAAGCTTCCCTAAAGAATGTGTGGTAGGTGATGAAGTCCCCCTCATAATCCAAGATGCATAAATAAATAAAGCATGAAAATAAATAGACTTTAGGGTCATTTTCAAGATCACGCAAACTTTGACAAGTTTTTGGGGAGTGCTTTAGATGACTTTCTTTCTAAGCCTTGGACTAGGCTACTTGTAATAGGAATGGCACTTTTGATTCCAAGGGTTACCTATAGGGGAAAAATGGAAGATCATACATACAACATTCCTCTCTTTTCCAAACAAAATCTAATTAAATAACCAGTGCAAGAAAAAATTGACAAGTGTGTTCAATTTTAAACCCAAATAAAGTATTTGGTGGTGTTATTTTGACCCCTTGGTCTTAGTGTAAAATTTGAAAAAAATCATCAAAAAAACCTAAATTCTTTGTTAAACACCAAAATAAAGTTACTAATCAAAATTTAAGCATGCAAAAGTGATTTAAACATGTTTTGATAAAATATCCCACTTTGTCCTGCAGCAAAATTGTTAGCATGTCCTTTAGCTTTGAAGCCCTTTTGAATTTGAAACAACACACTTTGGAAAAAGAGGTCTTAGGTCTATGCTTTTTTAAAAACATAGTGACCAACATTGATCAATACCACTAATATTAGTTACAACCAAGTGGGATCTAACCGATGTTAGTTTTGTTGACCGATGTCAGTTAATCCAAGTAACTGATGTTGATATTTCTACTAACATTGGTTACTGTGTAAAAATTGTCGCAACCAAAAACAACAAAATAAAATTTGAAAACCAATTTTTAAGAGTTTTAAAAGTTCAAATAAGTTTTTTCAGGTTTCAAAGGGATCTCATTCGTGTGTAGGACACATCTAGTCCCACCAGGCATGCCATTATGTGATCTAAGAATTTGACTCAAGAAAAGATGGTTAGTATGGTTTTAGTTCCAAAATGAAAACAAAATGAAATAAATACACTAATAACATAACGTCTCTAGGCCTAGACACTAGGGAAATCTTAGTTAACAAAATCAAATGACAAGCACAACTAAAAAATAAGGAACAAAAACACAAGAATTCCTTTAACCTTCCTTGGATGCTCCAAATGCCTTTGTAATGGTGGCTTGCTCAGCTTGTGCTTCAAGAGGTCTTCTTCAATAGAGTGTGGCTACCTTAATCTCCTCTTGGAACCTTTGGCTTATGGCTTGGCTTGGCTTCAAATCAATTTGGCATGGTAACACTAGTTGCTTGATGCTTTTTGGAACCAATCTTGCATTATAACTTTGCATTAATTAAGCTTAGAAATGATGTTGTGAGGCCTCCTATTTATAGATTTTTGGATTTGATCATAATCAAACTTAGCCATCCATCTCAAGATTGAGGTGTGTGGTTGAGGATTAAATAAATTTTACAATTAATTTTTTTAATTATCCTCATTATGGCATTGGAAGAAGGGGTAATTAAGAGGCATGGAGGGCATCATGGAAGGCATTGATAAGGCATGGGAGGCATGAATCTTGATATTTGTGGCATTTATGGCCTAGGGATGCCTTCTCAAGAAATGAGGTTACTTAATGATGCAGATATTCCATATTCATTTCTAAAAATAAGTATTCAACAAGTTTCCATAGAATTTTTGATTATGCCTTGATTTGGGTAAATTAGCTCTTAAGCATGATTAAGCACTTTATGCACAAAGTACACAAATTGATCAGAATGTCTTGTTATTGGTCCTAATTTTGATTGGATTTGAATTTAAATTCCATTTTAGATATGTTAGATGTATATTCCCATTTATAATTTTGCCAACAACAAATAACAAAGGCATTAGTCTTATGCAAAAGATTTGATAGGAAAGAGCAGTTCAGAGCATGCAAGTGTAAATTTAGCATTTTGACTCAAAATGGATTGATCAAAGTTAGCTATCCCATAAATTTCGTTACCCTATTTAGTGATACCTTGGCCAAAATAGGCACTCGCATATATCATTTTCACATCATTTTACGTGTTTTAGTGTTTTAAAGCCAAATTGTGCATTTTAGGTGGAAACTAGCCAAAAGCTTGATTGGAGGTTATCAGTGGCCAATTTTAGGTGTCTACAACTTGGCTTATCTTGGAATAAATTTAGTATTTTAAATTTTCATCAATAAATCTTATAAATTATGTTGTGAGGCCTCCTATTTATAAATTTTTATATTTGACCAGAATCAACCTCAACCATCCATCTCAAGATTGAGATGCATGGTTGAAGATTAATTCAATTTTTGGAATTAAGTTTTTAATTATCCTCATCATGAAATTGGAATAAGGGGAAATTGAGATGCATGGAGGGCATCATGGAAGGCATTGATGAGGCATGGAGGGCATGAATCCTAATATTCGTGGCATTTATGGCCTAAGGCTATCTTCCCAAGAAATGAGGTCACTTGATATTAAAATTATTTAACATTAATTTTCAAAAATAAGTATTCAAAAAGTTTCTATGGAATTTTTTATTATGCTTGATTTTGTTTAATTATCTCTTAAGCATGCTTAAGCACTTTGTGAACAAATTACTCAAATTGATCAGAATGTCTTGTTATTGGTCTAAAATTTGACTGGATTGGAATTAGAAGTCCATGTCAGATGTGTTGGAACCATATTCCCATTTAGAATGTTACCAATAACAAATAACAAAGGCATGCATCTTGTGTAGAATCTTTTATAGGAAAGATCAGTCCAAAGCACATGGGTGCAAAATTGGCATTTTGACTCGAAATGATCTGATCAAAGTTAGTTGGCTCATAAATTGCATTGCCCCATCTAGGGATACCCTGACCAAAATTGGAACTTGAATATGTTAAGTTTAAATATTTTATCATGTTTTAGTGTTTTTAGGCCAAATTGTGCATTTTAGTTGAAAATTGGTCAAAATCTTGATTGGGGGTTATCGGTGGCTAGATTTAGGTGTCTACACAACTGGTTGTTCCTCAAATGTCTCATTTTGTCCCAAGACTATGGGGTTTAAGAAATAGAGTTAAAAGGGAAAATATTTATTTTTTGTAACAAGGGGGAAAACAAATTCTTCATTTGTTCTTTCATCAATCATTAGTTCTTCCAACTATTCACCTTCTTCCATAATTGTGAAACTAAAACAATCATATATGACAAGTATCACTTTCTCTTTCTCTCTATTAGAGTTATAAAAAATTTGATTAAGAACTTGCCTTTGAACTCTATTTTATGAATATTAAAGACTCTTAATTGTATTGGGTTTCACTATTTCTTCATTATCATTGGTAACATGTGTAACATCTTTTGAAACCTCTTTCTTCAACACTTTATACATGATCAAATCATCTTCAATCTTGATGGTGTCTTATTTTGCAACCTCCAAGTATTTTACCTTGTTCCTCATCAAGATGAACTTAATCTATGGGTGAAGATAACCAATGAAAATGTAGAGTTGATTGTTAAGAATTGGTTGATTTACCTGAGAAATTAATCTCAATAATTTGTTAAAATGTGATACAAACTCTCTCATATTCTCATCATCTTGATTTTGAATATAGAATAAGATTTAAAAATACACACACATTCACAGTTGATTTGAATCTATCCAAGAACCTAGTCTTAAAATAATTCCAATCTATAACACATCCATCTTCTAAGTTCCATAACCACTCAACAACAAGTCTAATAAAAGTTTCAATGAAAAGTCTCATAGTACCATCCTCATACATATCTCTTAAAATGTTATAGGACATCATGAAGTCTTGGATATGTTTATCTACATATTGACCATTTTATCTATAGAACTTTGAGAATCTCTTCCTTGATCCTGATGGGAACTCATTGTATTGGGTCAAATCTAATGACCCAAAATGTTTTCCCCATGGGACACATGGAACATTAGGGTTGGGTTGGACCAATGCTATTTCTAAAATTGGGAAGGTGCAAGCACTAGGTAATTTTTATCAATGAATTAGCCAACCTCCAATCTAGGGGAGGTTCCTTGAAATCTCTAAAAATCATGTGTGTAAAGCACCTCGATCCCCAAGAGAGTCACCAAAAAATATTGGCTCAAAAATTTATTAGAGGGATAAATTGGTGACTTGGAATCAATAGTGTGATAACTGAGTACTTGTGTTAGTCATCAACATAATACAAAGTCCCTCTCCTATTAGCAGGTGGAGCTACCTTTATTGAAAGCCAAAAAGGGAAAAGCAGGGGAAAAGTTATTCACAACTATTTATAGAAAAATGTTTTTTATGGGGGGTTTCATAATTTTAACCAAAAAAGTACATAAAGGAAAGAAATTAAATAAATATAAAAATGGGGAAAAGGGAAAAAGGATAAAGCAAAGGAGAAAGGAAGAATAGGATTATTCTAGATAGTTAAACATAGAAGATGTTATGATAACCCTAGAAAAGACAAAGGAAAAATATGGATAACTAAACATAAAGACTCACCATAATAGTCCAAGATTTGAGGTATAGTAGAGGAAACCTTTTTGATGAAAATGAAATGGGAAAGACATATATTAAACATATGAATAGGATACATACACCAAGGAGATTAGACAACTTTATGAAGAAAGATATTCAATAACCCTATATTTCCCAATAAAAATAGGCATAAAATCATATTCTTAATGTCACCAAGGATTCCCAATGTCAAAGTTCCTAATGTAGGTTTGATATAACTTTCCATGCTTAATAAATTTATATTCTTTAACTCTCTATCAACAACATTATATCAAAATGAAAGAAAAAGAATCAAAGTGAACTGACATACTCATGTATATCATCAATTAGAAAATCTCATAGAATAAAGTCCTATAAATAATTTATTTATTGATTCTTCATGGGACTATACATACAAATTCCCTCCTATTTTCCAAATTTTTATTGTTAGAAAACTAACTAGTATAGACCCAACCTGATCCCAACTGAAGCTAACCTTAAAAAGGAGCTCCATACTCCTATTTATAGGTTACAATAGGTGTAACCACCCAAAACCACCTCCATAACCACCTTTATGGTAAAATGTTTATATTTTATAGTTAATTTATCTCAAATGACTTTAAAAAGGTAAAGCATAACCTTTTAAATTATTACAAAAATTGCAATAGAGAAACTGAAAGATAAAGACTTTTGGTGGTTATTAAAAAAAAGACAAGTCCTTTTGTTGAGTATGACCTTATTCTGCCACTGTGATAATCTTTGATTCCTCTCACTTTGTCAAGTTTTATTTCTCCCTTGGGCATTCCATCTTAACATACACTATAATTATTTCACCATATTCCATATTTTATGAACAATATCTCTCATTCAAGCACCACATTGAGCAAGGAAATTTTGAATATTTTTCTAATCCAATTTTATCACCATACTCTTCCTAAGGTGTCTAATGACCCTTTATCACCATCATAGGTATTAAATTTGGAAGCCTCCACACACAAAAAATCTTATCTTATTGTGCAAGCTTGATTGACTCTTTGGTACAAATAAATATGCATGTATGTCCTCAAAATTCATAGGTGTATGAAATGAATGCCAATTCATACACATACAACTACTCCAATTTGGTTTACACTATAAGGAATTTCTCATCTTATTTTATCATTATGTCATGTGCTTGATTTTTCATTTGTTATTATTTATTGCCTTTTTCACTCTTATATATATAAACTTTGACTATGGGTTTCTCACCACCAAACTTGTTGCATTGAGATAAAAAATTTAAATTTTCATACACCCCATCGACTTGAACAAAATTATTATTGAGCTTATTATGAAGCATAATCCCTTCCAAGGCCTTTTGAAATGCCTTTACGAAATTGGAGCCTTTTCCTTTAAAGATTTCTTAAAATTTTAACTGATCTACAAATGAATTCACCCATGCAAAGAAATCTATCATCAATTCTTTCATTAACCATGTTGTTTTCACTTATAGATATTTCACACACACCCTATGTAGGCCACCATGAACATTGGAAACTCTATTAAATTCATAGAGAACTTGTCGAGTATCAATACCACCTCCAAAATAGCCAAAATTATCCTTCCATGTAAAACCATGGGTTTAACTACTCAAAATAGCCTTCCAAAGCCCTAAACCCATAAATGTTATGGTCAAAACCACCCTCATATCTAATACCATGAGTTATATGCCAAAACAAACTATTTAAGAAGCAAAAACTAGGAGCTTTCTTGGTAAAACTGCACATATTCTAGCCAAAACTACTCTTCCAAAGCCACAAACCATTATGTTTATAGTCAAAACCACCCCCAAACATCCAATACCATGAATTATGGTGAAACTTATTTAAAAAGGTGATTATACATATTTTTTTAATAAAACACCCTTTAAAACCAAAATCCATGAACATAAATGAGTGGGAAAATGTTTATTTTTTGAAAACCTTAATTAACACCATGTGGTCATGTTTTGAAAATAAGCCTTTACACACCTTATACCATGCATTTCATTTACTTTAGAAACATGGTGGGATATGTGGAGGGATAAGGGGGGAAGTTAGAAAATGTATGTGGGATAATAAATCTTAGAAAACACTTATAAGAATATGAAGCCGATAAAACACTTATAGATTTTATAAGTTTAACAAACATTTTATGGGCTTTTAAGGATGAGAAAACATTTTACAAAACTTGAAGGGTGATAAAACAATTGTGAGATTTTAATGCTGACCAAATGTAATGCATTTTTATTAAAGCCTATAAAAAACTTTGTGGTATTTTGAACTTTTGAAAATATGATGTTGGTTTTTAAACCTTTTAAAGTACATTGTGAGATTTTGAATGACATCAAACATTTTTTAGGTTTTTGAACCTTATGAAACACTTTTCAAGTTTTTGAACCTTATAAACATTTTTTGAGTTTTTGAACCTTATGAAACACTTTTTTTTTGGATTTTGAATGACATAAAACATTTTTTGGGTTTTTGAACCTTATGAAACACTTTTCAAGTTTTAAAGGTGCATTTTGAATGTTATGAGATTTAAAGGTGTATTTTACATAATGAAAGGCTTTTCACAATGTGCAAACCAATGTCATTTTTATGACTCTACTAAAAAAGGTAATGGAATTTTATGTGCTTGAATACATATTGTCATAATCTGATGATGTGCTTGACATGGTACCAAAACCTGCTAAATCCAAACTTAGGTAAATTTTAGTTTCTTTCTCGATCTTCTATCAACTTTGTCCACATTTGTACTACCTCATGGACACCTCAGAGCACACATATGTATAAAAAACATATGAACCACCACCTTGTGTCTACTTTAAGTGCTGACATGTTTTTTTGCTTTCATGATACAAAAAATGGTGAAGTTATCTTATAGTATCTCATCCTTCATAAATCCTCCTTCATATGTCCAAGGATGATAACCTTGTATGTAACATCATCCATCATCATGCATCCCATTATGAATATCATGTCTAACTAAGTTTTCAAGTGTGGGACTTGGCTCCAAAGCATGACCTTCTCTTGTCAAAAGAGGTATAGTCAAGAGATCATTAATATGCTCAACTTTGTAATTCAAAATTTCTAAAAAGTAAATCTCAATATATTACTTAAGATTTGTCCATTGGGCTATGTATTTGGTGTTTATTTTGCAAAAAAATGTTATTAAAACACCTCTAATTAATTATAAAAGTGAAATTGGGGTGTTGTCGTGAAATGTAAAATTTAATGACAATAAGTACATATAACTTGGTGCTTGGCCATCCTAATGTGTCTTGTATAGATGGTGTTTGTAAAGGTTTTTTACTTGGAAAAAGTCATCAAGACTTGTTTCCAAAGGAAAGGATTCATGAGTTATGGATCCTCTTGAGATGGTGTATAGTGACCTCATGTGATTTATAAGTCCTTTCTAAGGGGCCAAGTATGAGCTCAAATTGATTGATGACTTCTTGTGTTGTAGATGAGTGTAATTTCTTAATTAATTAAATTACTTAGATTAATCAATCAAGTTCACAATACTAGATGTAAATATAAAAATTTATATATTTCCTCAATTGTAGATCAAATCTCATTTTGTCTCAATTAATAACAATCAACTTAATTAAATATCGAGAATAATTACATATATATAGTTTTTAAGAATTCCTAGTACATCACACCTAATACATTGTGGTGGATGAAATTATTAAATGTCTACAATAACCTTTATTTATTAATGCACTAATTATTTAATATTGGGTGCATGTACAACATCCTAGACTATAACACATCACTATGTGCCACAATCATTAAATGATTGTAACACATCACAATACAACACATGTATGCACTAAATATTCCTAACACCCCAATTAGTGTGGAGATGGTTGAATACATAAAAACACATTAAATATTTTCAAGTCATACATTAAAAATTATCTAAAAATATGTTTGTAGGATCAACTAAAAATTATGACACCCCTCTGATATTTCTCATAATCCTTATTACAACCACTTTTGAGAAATTTCTCAAACTCCTCCTTATAGCTTTGAAAAAACTGTCTGAATCACACATCTCTATAAGGATAAAAACCTTTTACAAGATAATCATGATTTTATAAGAAAAATAAAATCTATGATTTCTCCAAAAATAAAAAATTTAGGGTATGTAAAATGAGAAAAAAATGGAAATGAAAAAACTAAAGAAATAATGAACAAAGTGTAAATATGAGGAAATGAAAGTGAATGATGAATGCTAACATATTTACACGTAGTCTATATTATTAGACCATTGAAAAAATGTAATAATGGTAGAAGAACAAAGAAATGAGTTTGCAATTACTCTACACTACTTAGTCATTGAGTCTTGTTGACAAAAATAGGAGTATAGAACAAACAATGATTAGAGAGGCCTAGGAAGCTTGAATACCAAAAGTTAGAGATTCCTCCATCATTAGAGAGTAAAGATCAATTTGTATTCATAAATCATAATCAACTTAACTAAATATTATACTACATCCTTAATGTGTAATGTGCTATAAATCATATTCTTGATAGGAATATAAATTTATGCAACACCATTAATCTATAACATGTATAGGGATATGTGTGACTTACTTGTCGCTAACATAATCTTTTACCTTGTCATATCAAAATTATTTATATTTTCATATTATTATTACGGTTATAACCATAGCCTATGTAGGGTATATATAGGAGGTAGTGGTTATTAATTGAGTATCATGTTATGTATTTTGTTCTTATTGTATCTTTATGTAGTATTCTAACTCAAATTGGATTAGTTCTTTATTTTCAATATTTGGGTGGATTTACTCTTTTTTTATTATGGTGTATTGTTTTTGATATGCCCTTGATATTTATCTATACATCTAATTTTTTGATTTGGCTTAATCTATCTAAGTAATTTCATTACAAGTGGTATCAAAGTTTTGATTTGATCAAAGTTATAAAACACATCTTTTGTAGAACTAACATAGTGGTTGTTCTATGGGCTAAAGGATTGAAAAAACATAACTTGTGATCTGGAAGGAATTTTGTAGTATTCCATGTTTTTTTTTTTTAATTCTATAAAATATTTAATAGTATTACTAAAAATATCATTCATTGGAAACATCTCAATGATATGATTGTAATGGTATAAGTCTTTGATACACTTTATTTAATATATTTTTATACTCTTTAGAAATAATATACATTGGATTCATCACAAACAGATGATTTAAATGGTATAAAACTCCTATACACTTTTTTATTACCCTAAACCCTAACCCTAAATCTATAACCCTACACATTAGAGTTCTTGTATGGCTAGTTCACACACTAGAAGCACAGAAAAGGCCCAGTCACTCTAAGAAACATGCCTAGAAAGGAAAAAATGGAGTAAAAAAATTTTAATACACATTTTTTATTTGATTACCCAACTCTAGGTATAAATGTAAATAATGGCTAAAAAATTAGATGAGGATGAGATCAAAGATTAATTAGACATAATAAAAATAGATTTGAGTATCATTGATATGGGGTTAGAAACTATCATGATGGCCTTGGCTAATAAGAAAACATTTCCACCATCTAATAATTATCCATTGAGCCAATTATATTCTCTTAACCAAAATAATCCAATTTTAAATACAAGTTTATTGAGCATGTTAACAAAAGTGGGCATGCACAAGTTTGATGGTAAGAATTTGGTCTCTTGGATCAATCAAATGGAAAATTTACTTGATTTACATTAGACCCATGTGCACAATAAGTGGTAATATAATATTTATGTTTGGAACCAGATTAGTTCATATAGTTTTTATGGTTATGCAATCAAAATAAAAATATGGGCCTTATTATTACATATTCATTATTTATTGATAAACTATAAATGCAATGTTGCAACATTATAACAAAGAAATATTTCAATAGGACAATAAAACAATGAAAAAGGGACTATCAAGGATTGTATTCAAAGATTCTAGAACCAATCCACAAACATGGATAACATCACAAAAGATACCTGAATGATCTATTATTGTCTGGGCTCAAGGATATCATCCAACTCCATTTTCACATGTTTAATCCAAATGGTATTCACATGTAGGGTAGAGGAAAAATATATGGTAAAATAGAAAACATTCACTATTGACAAAGATTGCATTACTCTAAAAATATCATTCCCTTAGCCTATTATATTGACTCTATAAATTAAAGAGAAATATGTAAAAAAGTTATGTTTTAACTATGACACGAAATACAATAGAGGACCTAAATGTGATGAGGATAAATTATTATACATTGAAGGTGCAAATAAATAAGAAGAATATGATGAAGTATTAGGAAAGGTAGAAGATAAGCTAAAGGAGGAATCAAAATATATCCAACCAACTATCTAGTGTCATGTAGTTTCCAAAAGTAGCACTCTAAAAACCCTCAAGGCAGTAGGTTTCTTAAATAAACAAAATTTAAAAGTGTTGATTGAATCAAGATTACACATAAATTCATAGATTATAAGTTTCAACATGCTTGAACTATTTTATTTACCTATATTCATAAATTTAGGTCATGATTGAAAATTATGGCACAACCATTTTTTAGGGATTTGTCATAGTATCAAAGATTGTAATGGGAGGTTATAGGTTATAATCTCCTTTGTTTTGTGAATATAGTGCCTCACAACCTTGGGAATGATAGAGATGAATTTCCAGAAGTTATTTATGTGTTTTAATATTTAATGTAGGACATTTTAATTATGGATTGTGTGTAAAGTCTCTATGGTTGGTTAGTTATCACCAGATGTAAAATATTTCACAAAAGGGAGTAGATAAATTTGTAACATAAATATTTTCATTATATTTACAAGCAATAAATATGTCAACACAATGATATTTTAGGTGTTTTTTGATAACCACTCAGTCATTTTTGGAGCAATGTCAAAAGGATTATCACTAAAAAGGTAGCATGATCATGCCATTCAACTACTAGAGGGGATTCAACTAACAAACATCATAATTTATATGTATCCATATGTCCAAAAGATTAATATTGAAAACATAGTACAATAAATAATGGAAGCTAGTATTATCATACATAGACAAAGTGCACATTACTATCTAGTGGTACTGACACATTATAAGGATAATACCTAGAAGATATTTCCCAGTTATAGAGAAGTCAATAATTACACCATCAAAGAAAAGTTTTCTATTTTCGTAATTGATGATTTATTAGATGAGTTATATGGTGTTGTACACTTTATGAATTTGGATATTCATTTGGGTTAACATCAAATTCAAATAAAATATAAGAATATACATAAGATAGATTTTAGAATTCATAAGGGCTAGTATGAGTTTTTGGTAATGCTTTTTGGTCTCACAAATGTACCATATAAATTTTAGAGTTTGAGGAATAATATTTCATCCTTTTTATATGGATCTTTATCTTGGTATTTTTTGATGACATCCTAATATACAAAAAGACATGGGAAGAATAATTACTGCATGTGAATCAAGTATTGATAATTATGGAACATTAACTTCATGAAAAGTATGATTTTTAAGTGAAAGAAGTGGAGTGATTAAGTTGCATTATTTTGAATTAAGGTGTAAAAGTGGACCCTCAAAATATCAAGACCATTATAGAATGAGAAGTTTAAAAAACCCTTAATAATGTCTTAGGATTCTTAGGGCTGATAGTTTACTACCATCATTTTATAAAAAATTACAACATAGTATCAAAACTCAAAACTTTGTTTAATAAATACTCTTTCCACTAAAATGAAGTATACACCGAGTAATTTTAGAAAATTAAATAGGTCATGTGTACTAATCCATTCTTTCTTACCCTATATTTTCAAATAACTTCATTGATAAATGTGATGTGTCAAGTTATGGAATGGGGGAAGTACTCATGCAGGTAAGATGACCCATTTCATTTAAGAGTCATCAACACAAAGGTAATAATTTTTTAAATAATATATATGATAAGGATATGATGGTATTTTTATTTTATTCAAACAATGGAGACCATATATGATGGGTAGACACTCTAAGGTGAATAAAGATCATGATAGTCTAAAATACTTATTAGAATAGAGATTGTCATCTAAATAACAACATAAATTGGTGACCAAAATGTTGGCATATGACTTTTAAGACATATATAAGAAAGTAAATGATAATTTAGTGGTAGATGAACTATCTATAAGGGAGATGTCCACAAAGGCAATGTTATATTCAATGTCCATATGATAAGTAGATTGGGTGGATGAGATAAGATCCAAATGTGAGAATGAAATAATATAGAGATTATGAGTTAAAAGATCCAGTGAGATTATAGTGTATCAAAAAAAAAATGTGTGAAAAATAAATGTCCTTTGGGACAAGTATAGGTTGTACATGTGTAAGAATTATACCCTTAAGCACATGGTTCTTATAGATAGCCATGCATCTCTAGTAGGGGGAATTCATGATTCTTAACAATTTATAATAGAATAAAAAATATTTATTTTGGGAATGAATCAAGGGGGATATTATTATAATTTTTGTCTAAATTCATGGTGTGTCATAAAAAAATGTGATAAAATTGAGACCCAAAGTCTTATACAACCCTTATCTATTCCTAGCCAAACATGGGAGGAGGTTTCTGTAGTTATCATAAAAGGGTTGCCTAGGTTAGAAGGGAATAATGTCATCATGGTAATCATGGATATGGTCACTAAATATTCCCATTTGTATTCCTTGTCACATCTATTTGTATCAAATACAATAGCATCCACTTTTATTAATATAATCATAAGCTTCATGGGATCCCAAAGTTCATAGTAAGTGATAATGATCCTATCTTTACCAATTAATTTTTTGACTAATTTATTCTAATATTTGAGTACTTAGTTGGCTCATAGTGCTTCATATCATCCTCAATCTTATGGGAAAATAAAGGTTTTCAACAAATTTCTAGAGGGTTATATATGTTGTTTAGTATCAGATAAATAATAGAGATGGGTTCATTGGCTAGCTCTAATAAAATTATGATGTAACACTTACTTCTATATCTCATACAAAATGTATTAATTTTTGAAACTATATTTTTACCAACAAAAATAAATCACCTCATCCTTGAGGGTATAGATAAAGGTTTTAGTTTCTATAAATCACATTCAATACTAGTAGGAGGTACGTGTTAGTCTACGAGAAAACTTTGAAATGACACAAAACTAAATGAATCAACAAGCATATCAACACCGTAGTAAAAGACATTTTGAAGTGTGTGATTGGGTATTTATGTACCTTCAACCATAAAATAAAATTTACTTGAAGAAAAAAAAAATTATAAAAAAAAATTATCCTACGTATTATGTCCCTTGTCATATCCTACATAAATTGGTAGTTACACATACAAGTTGAAGTTACCTCAGTTTGTATGCATACGTCTAGTATTTCATGTCCCATATTTGAATAAGGTAATTAAACAAATAATATACACCTATATAGAGTTAACAAAGTAGAATGAGGAGGGTAGAGTCATTTTTGAACCTAAGGAGATCCTTTAGACAATCACTAATAGGTTACACACAAGAGATATTAAGAAGTATTTGATCTAAGTGGAAGAATATAACTAACAAGAGTACAACATGGGAGGATGAAACATTCCCATATTATCATATAATGTTATTAAATATTTATCATGTCATTATTTTTAATGGGAGGATCTTGTTATGCTTTTAACTTATAGTGTGTGTATGGATATATGTAGCTGACTTATTGTTAACATAGCCTTTTACCTTGTCATATCATAATTTTATATGTTTTATATTAATTTTAGGGTTGGCCTATAGATTAAACATATCCAAATTATTTTATATTAGAGGAAAATTATATGAAATCTATTATTATTTCATGGTTGTGTAGGTTACCTGCTTGAAGTGGCTTAGTCTTATATTTATAATATTTTGCTTTGTTTTTAGCATTTGTTGTGGACCTACTCAATTATTATCTTATTATTGTGATATATTATTATTGATATTCCTTTGATATTTTTATGAATATTTAGTTCATATATTTTTTTTATTTTGAGGTGTTACAATCTGATGTAGGTACATCAACTTGGGAAACTATATTTTAAAATTTTGTTAATATTAGTCTTAAGTAGGCTTTGAAGGTCATAAGAAGCTTGTATATACTTAATTTTTGTCTTGAATAGGTAAAATTTAGGTTTTTAATGTATATTTAGGTTATTATTAAGGTCTCAAAATCTTTATCTTTAGAGCATAATAGTCATTTACCCACCAAAATCAATATTTTGAAATTTTGAATTTTTAATAGCCCTTTGAAGGTGTTTTTCATATTTAAGAGCAATGTAAAAGGATGGTATTATTTATATGGGGTCAATTAGGTTTAAGATCATGTTATACATTACTTCATATGGTTTAACAAATAGTAAACATGTCAAACTTAGATAAAATAAGTCCAAGTATCATGTTAATTGCCTATGTTTGGAGTTTGTATGTTGTAGAAAGAAGTGGAAGTGGATGTTATTCAAAGAGAAGTGATAAAATTCATATATACATGTAATTATGTTGATAATAATACATTAGGAAGGATAAAATAAATGAGGGAATCTATCAAATAAGTCCAATAACTCATCAAGAAAGCAATATTTCAAGGAAAAAGGCAAAAGAGTATAAAAACACATAGTTGAAAGAGACACACATAGAGCTGAGGACCTTTTGTAATATTTTTGCATCAAAAATAGTGAAAAAACTTCTCCATTAGTATATTTGTTTCAATTTATATCATGTCTCATATGTAATTTTGTTTAATGTTTGCATTTTATTCATTTTTTCTTGATAAAGTGTTCTTTCAAACTATATTACTAGAAATATAGTCCTTTGAGTTTTAATAGTCAAGGAAAATGTTGTTTATCCAGTTTATAGGATTGTTTAAAGCTTGAAATTTCATACAAGGATAGATATTGGTGGGTCATAAATTTTATAGGTGTAATAACTAAAAAATAACATCTAAAATTAAAATTAGGCCTTTTTGAATGCTCTCAACCTCACTAAAAAAACTAGGGTTTGGCAGTCACATAACTTTCATATATTAAAATATTATTGTGAAAATTGGTTAAAATTTTGTGGATACATAGATATTGATATTTTTGAATGTTTTAAGGTGATTTTAAAGTTTTTATAGGTCTATAACATAAGTTATATATAAAACTCAGACTTTCAGTCCTAAAGACAATCCCAAAACCATATTGTTGAGTATGATGTCAATATGGGCACTTGAGTTATATTGTTATAATTAGTTTTTTTTATTTTTTAGGTGTTTTTAAGGTTATTTAATTTATTTATAACCTTAATTATTTTTTTTGTCACTTTGGTACACTTTCCAATGATTTCATAAAAATAAGATGGAACTACCAGTTCATTGTAGTTCACTTTAGTGTATTAGGAACAGGCAGATTGATCATATGGCCATACATTAGGCCATTCTATATTTCCTTAAGTTTCAAGTTAGGAAATTTTTTACCCTTATCAACTTGCATCTAGGCTTGTGTAAGGATGGAGCTGAGAAGAATTATGCTCTAACCACCATTGACATGACAAACCCATCTCAAACTACTGCTCTCAATCTATTTAATGCATTGGAGGGACTCAAGAATAGCTTCAACAAGATTCCCAAGTGAATCTTCTTTTTCTTACTTTATGTTTCTTTATTTTTCTAACTTGTTTTTTATTTGGTTCTACTTTGATTCTATGAGTTGATTTTGATATGTTATTTTGGTGATGTTATCTGGTAGGATACTCCCTATTTTTTCCCTCTCTTGTTTATTCTAGTTTTAAACCTTTTTTGTAGCTAGGGGGTGGACCCCACTCATCAAAAAACCACTATCATACTCACGTATTATCTAGCTTTTGAGTCTTTTTTGGTTGAGTTTACTTGTTTTATCTAGATTTTGAGCCTTATTTTGAATTAGGTATGGTCCCTTTCAAAACCATTTACCAATAATTAAAAAACTTTAGTGTATTCTAGTTCAATATTTGAGTACTTATTTGAGTCTAAATAATTATCCATTCATTCTCAAAGAGGAATCATGTGGTTTATTGAATATATGAATTAAATTAAACTTAATTTGAGTTAATTTTATTTAATTATCATAGTTAGAACTCTATGTTGACTATGATGACTAGTAGTTATATGTTTGACTTTATAATTTAACTGTTTAGGGTTTTACAAGTGTAATTACCTATGTTTGGTTAAGGAGATGAAATGTCTAAATAAATTTAAATAATTAACCTACTAATTTTTAAATTAATTTGACTTTGATTGAATTTATAATTATAATAATAAATAGGGAGAAATATAGACTTAGCTAAAAATAGACTGTCATAAATGATCTAGGTTCTGAAATTGGAGATCTAAGCAACTTTGATTGTAACAAGCAAGTTTTTTGTATTCATATATTCACTAGAAAATGACACCTAGTTTGGAAAATAATTCCATCTATATGTAGTGTCTAATATGTGGCACTAATGTTCTCTTTACAAGACTATTCCTATTTTGGGGGAGTAATTGAGCCTATGTCTGTGTGTTCTATTCCTCTGATACTGAAACTTGTAGTTATATATTTTACCTATAAAGTTTGATTTTGTGTACAAACCATATTTTTCTTTGGAATTATGATATGAGAAATACTTAAGTTTGTTATTTGGATTGACTGTACATACTCAACACCCTATTGTGTAGAAAGTTTCCTACATACCAATACTCTGAAGAGGGATCAAGTTCGATGTAGTTATCCCACCTAGTGCTTGATGTATGTGTAAGTGAATGATAGAATGAGAGTGGCCTTAGATTCTTTTAATGTGATTGAGCCTTTAAAATATTGAAAATTGGACTTATGGTTACTATAGATGGTAGTATGTATAAATTAGAGTAGAATAGGGATAATGTACCTTGATTTTACACAACTTTATCTTAGGTTTGAATAGCTTTTGCATCTATTTTCCATCTAGTGAATAGAGGTGGATTAGACTTGTATATATAGGGTTATGTTGCTTGTGAAAATAATAAAATGAGCTTGGGTTGACCTTAAGAGGGGTACACATTTTAAAAAGTAATTTTTTAGAAGAGTTACAACTAAGGATAGTAACACCCAGCTGGGGACACTAGCGTCATATGGTTGTAGTGTCCCAAATGTCGTGCTAATGTCCTTTTGTAATAATTTTAGAAATTTTAGATTTGCATTAGAAGTGACAATTTAGGGACTATATTGACTAGTTGTAAGTGAATAAGGTCTACTAAATGGCTAGAAATACAAGTCTAAGAATCTAGAATAGGTTTATGGCAAGTTTAGGGATAAGGTGACTCAAGTGACACTCTTAGCATCCAATTACCACTTTTAGGTTATTAAAATTTCCCCCAATTTATGCTCTTTACGCAACAAAGTAAAATTACTAGTATAAATGAAAAAAATGTACTTGGACTTACCTTGCAAGTGAAGCCCATGTATTTGAGTTTGAATGCACAAATCTAGGTTTGTGTATGTGAAACATGATCTAAAGCAATGTCTTGCAATGAAACATGCAAAAAATAGTCCTTACTAATGAGGTAATAAAAAAAATGACTATGTTGAAATGAAAATAACTGAGTAAAGAGAGAGAAAAGGAATGAATACACCTCATTGGGTATGTGAAGTAATGTGTGAACCTAGTGATAACGTCTGTGTGTGAAAGTGCATATTGATCATATAATTGAATAAATTGAATTGAGATAATGGATTTCTCAATCCTCATATGGGTGGCTCAATAACTCAATTTAGTTTTAAATCCATCATTACCAACCCATTATTGGTGGATCTTAATCTCTATGAATAGCTTGGATAAGACTATATGTGTGTTGAACCCTCTCATGTATGTGGCTCAAGAAATCAAGTAGACATGACTCAATCATTTCCCCTATGTTAAGTAGATGCATTTGTAAATATATTTCACAAAGTGATGAAGTATCTAACTAAGTAATCTAATTTTGTATATAGATCCATAGGCACTCAGATATATTAAGTGGCTCTAGGACACTCGAGAATGCCAACCACCATAGATGGAATAAGGCATTAATCTGGTGACAACTTGGAATGTGATAGAAATTATATATAATATATAGAATGACATAGAGTTTGACATTCCATCTAATCATCCTGTCTAAAGTTGAGGATATGGAAATTATGTACTACATGCATGCCTCCAATATAGTATCTAAGTATATTGACTTTGAATCAAGTATGTAATATTTGAATCTTTATGTTGATCTAAATGTATGTTTGATCATGCCACACATGACACCCCCAAATCTAAATAATTGGTATGAATCTATATTGAAATGACTAAATCTGAGCTAAATATAAACATAACTACCAAACCTGTGACTATATTTATGCAAATCTATATTATACTTGGTGTACTAGTCTAAATGAAATGAACTATCATAAAGTTGGGGCTACTAAACAATATAGCCTTATAGTGGATAGTATCACCTTGTGGTACTAGTGTCCCAATCTCGGTGCTAATGTCTACCTAGTTTAATCTTTGTGTGGTCTGAACTAATTAATAAACCTTTATTCTATTTTATGTCTACCCTAAGTATAATATCTATAGCTGAGCATGTGCACTAAAATATATATGTGAAAACTAAAATTGGATTTTGATCGTAAAAACCCATATAAATTCTAACTCTTTTGAGGGTAGTTGTGAAATCTATGGAAGAACTTCCCTCTAAATAAGTAACTCTATGCTAGCCAGAGCATGATATTCTAATATAATGTACAAACATAACATTAGAATGTACATGTATCTGAGCAATAGTAGGAAATATAAGATGTATGTTGTAATCTATCATTATACAAGGATGTTAATATATATGTAAGCAATGTATACCAATAGTTAAATCTAAGTAAATACTTAGGGGGATGTGGCATGATGTCCATCAATTCTCCCAAGTAGGATAAGTAAATGCATGAGAGCTCTAATGGCATATAAAATTGGTGCGTGTATATAAAAATTAAATACAAGTGTCATGGTGTAGAAGCATATAATGAAGCAAACATACAATTACATGAGGCACACAATAAGTAGGCTAAGGGGCCAAAATACAAGGGACATGGCACATGTCACTAAATTTGAGAATGAAAAAATACAAGAACATGTTCAAGTATCCACATACATAAACATCAACCAATTTGGTATAGATCCACATAGAAGGACATGTTCAAATGTATGCATATAGAAGCATGAAAGAGAACACACAAAATACATGGGCAAATGTCTAAGGCATATAAATAGAGAAGTGGCATAGAATCCAAGGAACAATGGCATATTCAAATGCCCTTGAAGATTTAAGAAATAATAGTAACACAATCAAGTCTAATCTAGGAACTAGAAATAAAAGCATGTATAACTATGTAATACAAATATATGTAGATACCAAGGTGCATATATATCAAATCTAACTGATAGTTAGCAAAAAAAATAAGTAATGGATAATAATGATCAATATCTAGATAAATCAATGTATAATTAGAATGTATAGTATGAAAAGATAAAACCTAGTTGTAACAACTATGAAGAAGATGCCCCTAAGTGGGTAGATATAACAATGTATAAACCTAGATCAATGTAAATGCCCCAAATGGGTAGATGATAGCTAATCTAGATTAGTGTAGTGGACCAAATTCCTATCTAGAATCTAGAATCACTCAATAAGAATAATATAATAATATATGTATGATAAAACCAACTACACTAAGATATCTAGCAATATGTAACATTTGGAAAGTAGTAGAAATGTAAACAAAATAATGCATACAATCTATAAAAAAATAGATTTTTTAAATATTTGAATGTTTTTGGATTTTGAGATGTTATATTATTTTTATGTTTTTTTTATTATAATCTATGTACAAGAATATGAAAGTAAACTATGTATAATGTGTAAAAGAGGGAAAGTATGTGCAAGGGTATTGTTGATGCTTAGAATTGCACTATTTCCAACACCAATAATGGGAAGTTTCAGGAATGTGGGACTTGAGACTTGAAACGACCTCCAAATTTTAAAGAAGCTAGCTCTTCTTTATCTCAAATGTATAATGAGAAAAGGGATAGAAATTAAATAGAAACACAAATGCAATGAAATAAAATTTTAACTATGGTGATGTGCCTGAGTTCAATTCGTCCTCTAATACTAAGCACAGTGAAGCTATATGTAGGATTCAATTACATTAAAGAGAAAACAATGTATGATCAATGGAAAAGATGAAAACAATAGAATCAAAGGCTCACAACTTAGACTATTTTGTAGTAACATAGAAAATATCAACAAAGACACAAAATTTGGTCTTCTTATTAATTTTCCAGTCACATAAAATGCACAAATACATGCATAGTTATACAAACTTTCTAAATCAAGAAAAAAGAACAAAGGCAAATGATACTACTGGCCACAGCAAGAAAATCTAAAACTTCTTGATAACAATCTCTTACAAAAAATTCTCTTTATCTTTTGATCTCTCTCTATCTTTTGATCTCTCTCTATCTCTCTGCACCCATATTTATAGCATCGAACTAGCTCTATATTTCTCGCACGCTCCCTTCCTAATGGTTTAACTGAACTCTAACTGAATTGGAAGTGTCTAACAAAAGATTTTTCTTGAATTTGAAATGTTCTATCTCCCTATATTATCAAATCCCAATTGCCTAACTGAACTAGAAACTAACTGGAAGTGTTTAACAAAAGATATTTCTTGGATTTGAAACATTCTATTTCCCTACAAGTTCATTGGTTGAATTAGATACACATGATATTTTTCATTGTGAAATAAGCAAGGACACTTGTCAGTTTCCACTTGTCTCACTTGAAAACCTTCTCATTATTTATGAGGCACTATAAAATGACACTTGGCAGTTTCTGTGGCACTTACAAAAAACACACAAAACTTTCTACGTAACTTATACTCTTTACTGTCTTTATATCAGGAGTGTTCTGTCTTCAACATCTATCATAGTCTACTGCTTTGAAACCTCAACAACTTATAGAAAATGGGACCCACAACACTTCTTGCCTGAGTAGCTTCAAAAGGGGGATAGGGACAGGTGTCACTTTCCACTGATCTTTAACAAATGACATGTGTCAGCTTTCGCTTGTCTATAGAAGCTTTTAGATATTTTTTGAGAGTCTTACAAAAGGTGATAGATGGTGGTCTCTATTGAGCTTTGGCTATACCATAGAAACATTTGGGCCTTATTTTATATTCACACAGATGATGACACTTGGTGGTTTCCACTTACTTTAGAAATAAAACTCGGGACCCACCATAGTCTTTACTCAACAATGAAACAAAATGAAGAGTCTGCAGATGTTGACACTTGGTGGTTTCTATTGAGATTTACAAGGGACACGTGTCACTTTCTACTGTATTTAGAGAAACACATCAAAACTTTCCATAATTGCCACTTGGCATCTTCCACGCATACTGGGAGAAGCTTATTGAAACTTGACTTTTGAAACTTCTAATAAACTTGAAACATGGATGCTGACACTTGTCATGCTCTACAAAATTATAACAAGACATGTGGCACTTTTTTCTACTTTTAGAAACAAAGTATAATGTGTCCTAGTAGATGAAACTTGGCATGTTTTGTTAGGGTGTGGAGCTAAAATCTTCATCTATTTGCAGACATAAGAAGGAAGGATGCTGAAGAACCAGAGCCACCGGCGTCGGCAGTATGACCGACATCGGTTAGATGCAGTGGAGAAGGAGACTGATGACGGTAGAGAGTCGGCTGACGTTGGCAGCACCAGACACACATGAACTGACGTCGGTCGCCTGTGGCGGTCCAAAACTGCTGTTTACGAATAGTCAGTTAAGTGAACGCGTTATTTGCATGTCAAAGGACTAATTTAAGTCATGGGCTGCATGTCTAATTATTGTAGTTAGATTTCTATTTTTGTAAGCATGGGATCCTATTTAAAGACCCATAAGGCATGTATTGTAAAGAACAAGCAAGAAGGCAAGTAAGAGCATTGAAGCAAGCAAGGTCAAGGAGATCTACAGGTGTAAGGTCAAGGAGATCAGCTGAAGCATTCAAGGAGGGATAGCAACTCAGATTATAGAGCTGGTTTGTGTTGAGCAAGAGAGAGAGGGAAGAAGGTCTTGAGGTGTGGCAAGCCTTTGAGGTGGAGGAAGAAGTGGCATCTTCCTTATTTGTATTTTCTTCTAGTGATTATTAATACAAGAGTGTGTATTGTCTCTCAAATTCTTTGTTGTCTCAAGTTTCTAGTTACTTTATCATTCTGGTATAATTCCGTGTTTAATTGCATATAAGAAAGTAATCAATTGTGCTTCTGTTGGACAAGGGGTTTCCTGACAAGTGGTATCAGAGCTACGGTTTGCAGGAAGCAGGGTATTGTTTTTTTATTACAGGTCATTCACAGGGTTTTTGATTGAGTGGGAGTTTAGCAATGGCAGAAGAAAGTAAGCTATGAATGGAGAAGTTTAACAGCAGGAATTATCAACACTGGAGGATGCAGATTGAGGACTATCTGTATCAAAAGGATTTGTACTTACCATTGGGTGGGGTTGCATGCAAGCCCACACATATGAAGGATGAAGAATGGAATGTTCTTGATCGGAAGGCTCTCGGTTCCATAAGGTTGAGCCTTGCATCATCTGTGATTTCCAGCTTATCACAGTGCAAAACAACAGAAGAGTTGATAAAATCCTTGGCGAATTTATACGAAAAGCCCTCGGCTTCTAATAAGGTATATCTTATGAAGCAACTATTTAACTTGCAAATGCAAGATGGTGGATCGGTACATACTCATCTCAGTGATTTCCATGGTTTGGTAAACCAACTAGCTTCAGTCAATATCGCTTTTGATGATGAGGTAAAGGCTCTCTTGATTTTATGTTCTTTGCCTGAAAGTTGGGACAGTTTGGTCATGGTAGTTAGTAATTCTGCATCTGCTTCTAAAATCTTAAAAGTTGATGATGTTGTGAGTGTGATCTTGAATGAGGAAATACGCAGGAGAAGCACAAGTGAATCATCAGGAAATACTCTAAGTGCAGAAAGCAGGGGTAGGCAAAAGGAGAAGGTTGAGCAAGGGAAATCAAGGTCGGGAACGAGATTCGAGTCCAAAGGTATTACCTACTGGTTTTGTGGAAAGAAAGGACATACGAAGAAGGAGTGTTGGTTGAGAGATAAAGAGAATCAACATGCAGGTATTGAAGAATCAAAGGATGCTAATATTGTGATGCAGGACGCTCTCATACTTTCTTTGGATAGTCAGGTAGGATCATGGATTTTAGATTCTGGTTCATCTTTTCATGCATCCCCAAATAGAGATTTGTTTTATGAGTATGAACAGGGAGATTTTGCAGTGCTCTATTTAGGGGATGGTACGCCTTGTCAGATAGTTGGCAAAGGGAAAGTGTAGCTGAGATTGCTAATTGACAACACATGGGTGTTGAAGGACGTCATGCATGTTCCAATTTTGAAGCAGAGTCTGATTTCTGTAGGAAGGTTGGGAGATGAGGGATGCACAATAACCCTCACAGCAGATTCTTGGAAGGTTACCAAGGGAGCACTTGTTTTAGCGAGAGGTAAGAAAGTAGATACTCTTTATCTGTCTACTTGTATTACTGATTCTACTTCTGGTTTATCTACTTCAGCTGTAGATTCAAACATGTGGCTTAATAGGCTTAGTCACATGAATAAGAAGGGAATGGACGTTCTTGATTCAAAAGGTATGAGTTTAGATTCAGAAAGCATAGATAGAGTTTATTGCAGGAAAAGGAAATTTGATGCTTTTGACAGAAACAATGAAGCCTTGGTGTTTATGAAGGAGATGAAGGACAGAGATCAGTCACTGGGGCTAAATAAATCTGAGTAGGGTAGCATGGACAGAGGTTTGATCCAAGAAGAGCTTGTGGATGAAAAATTCATCACTTGCAGAAGAACACAGGTACCGATGCTAGTGCTTCCATGGTATCGACGTTGACCAGACAAAAACTGACATTGGTCTTGTGTAGACCAGCAGGGTCGGTAGGTCAGGCAGGAGAAGTCCAATGTTGGTCATAAGGACCGACGTCGGTAGAGGGTGACACCAGCGTCAGCCAGGGAAACGACGTCGGTAGTCAGGGTCAGTGCAGGGGACCAACATCGGTCGGGAGCAGACTGGGAGATGGCCTAGATCGGTCACTGGAACAGATAGTGGGTGAATTAATAAGTCTCAAACACCCATGTGGAGGTCAGGAAAGGCATGTGAACCTCATATTCATTGTTCACCTTCTTTATATTGCTTACTGATAGTCATGAACTAGGAAGATGGAAGAAGCAATGCAGGTAGAATCCAGAAACAGTGGGAGCTTGGCATGGATGAGGAGTGTGAGTCCTTGGAGAACCAAACAGGTATTTGTTGGTAGTGTTGTCAGCTAGAAGAAAGCAATGGATAAAGGGATGGATTCCCATTTTAGAGAAGAGAGTAGATGGACACATGAGACAGAAGGCTATGGTATATGGTCTTGATTAGGCTACTAGCAATGGAGGTTTGACCATTGTTTTTTATCTTTACCAGGTTGGATAATATTAGCTACACTATCTTGTTACTGTATTGTGTTACTTGTTGCAGGGTTTCATATACAGGGAGTTTTCTGAGCTAAGGGTAGAGTTGGTTCAGAAGTATGTCATAAATAATTTAGGAGCAGCAAAATTCTTTCGGCATAAGAGACAGGTATAGCATCACAGGTTTGCATGGTGGTTAGTCTTCAAGAGTGACATTGAAGAGGGATACAGAGCCTAAGGGAACAAAATAGATGGTGTATAGGTACAGGTACAGGTTGTAGCTATTTATCTCCAAGTGGGAGATTGTTAGGGTGTGGAGCTAAAAGCTTCATCTGTTTGCAAACATAAGAAGGAAGGATGCTGAAGAACCAGAGCCACCGGCATCAGCAGTATGACCGACGTCAGTTAGATGCAGTGGAGAAGGAGACCAACGACGGTAGAGAGTCGGCCAACGTCGGCAGCACCAGACACACAGGGACCGACGTCGGTCACCTGTGGCGGTCCAAAACTGTTGTTTACGAATAGTCAGTTAAGTGAACGCGTTATTTGCATGTCAAAGGACTAATTTAAGTCATGGGCTGTGTGTCTAATTATTGTAGTTAGATTTCTATTTTTGTAAGCATGGGATCCTATTTAAAGACCCATAAGGCATGTATTGTAAAGAACAAGCAAGAAGGCAAGTAAGAGCATTGAAGCAAGCAAGGTCAAGGAGATCTACAGGTGTAAGGTCAAGGAGATCAGCTGAAGCATTCAAGGAGGGATAGCAACTCAGATTATAGAGTTGGTTTGTGTTGAGCAAGAGAGAGAGGGAAGAAGGTCTTGAGGTGTGGCAAGCCTTTGAGGTGGAGGAAGAAGTGGCATCTTCCTTATTTGTATTTTCTTCTATTGATTATTAATACAAGAGTGTGTATTGTCTCTCAAATTCTTTGTTGTCTCAAGTTTCTAGTTACTTTATCATTCTGGTATAATTCCGTGTTTAATTGCATATAATAAAGTAATCAATTGTGCTTCCATTGGACAAGGGGTTTCCTGACAAGTGGTATCAGAGCTACGGTTTGTAGGAAGCAGAGTATTGTTTTTTGATTACAGGTCATTCACAGGGTTTCTAATTGAGTGGGAGTTTAGCAATGGCAGAAGAAAGTAAGATATGAATGGAGAAGTTTAACAGCAAGAATTATCAACACTGGAGGATGCAGATTGAGGACTATCTGTATCAGAAGGATTTATACTTACCATTGGGTGGGGTTGCATGCAAGCCCACACATATGAAGGATGAAGAATGGAACGTTCTTGATCGGAAGGCTCTCAGTTCCATAAGGTTGAGCCTTGCATCATCTGTGATTTCCATCTTATCACAGTGCAAAACAACAGAAGAGTTGATAAAATCCTTGGCAAATTTATACGAAAAGCCCTCGGCTTCTAATAAGGTATATCTTATGAAGCAACTATTTAACTTGCAAATGCAAGATGGTGGATCGGTACATACTCATCTCAGTGATTTCCATGGTTTGGTAAACCAACTAGCTTCAGTCAATATCGCTTTTGATGATGAGGTAAAGGCTCTCTTGATTTTATGTTCTTTGCCTGAAAGTTGGGACAGTTTGGTCATGGCAGTTAGTAATTCTGCATCTGCTTCTAAAATCTTAAAAGTTGATGATGTTGTGAGTGTGATCTTGAATGAGGAAATACACAGGAGAAGCACAAGTGAATCATCAAGAAATGCTCTAAGTGCAGAAAGTAGGGGTAGGCAAAAGGAGAAGGTTGAGCAAGGGAAATCAAGGTCGGGAAGGAGATCCGAGTCCAAAGGTATTACCTGCTGGTTTTGTGGAAAGAAAGGACATACGAAGGAGTGTTGGTTGAGAGATAAAGAGAATCAACATGCAGGTATTGAAGAATCAAAGGATGCTAATATTGTGATGCAGGACGCTCTCATACTTTCTTCGAATAGTCAAGTAGGATCATGGATTTTAGATTCTGGTTCATCTTTTCATGCATCCCCAAACAGAGATTTGTTCTATGAGTATGAACAGGGAGATTTTGCAGTGCTCTATTTAGGGGATGGTATGCCTTGTCAGACAGTTGGCAAAGGGAAAGTGCAGCTGAGATTGCAGATTGACAACACGTGGGTGTTGAAGGACGTCATGCATGTTCCAATTTTGAAGCAGAGTCTGATTTCTGTAGGAAGGTTGGGAGATGAGGGATGCACAATAACCCTCACAGTGGATTCTTGGAAGGTTACCAAGGGAGCACTTGTTTTAGCGAGAGGTAAGAAAGAGATACTCTTTATCTGTCTACTTGTATTACTGATTCTACTTTTGGTTTATCTACTTCAGCTGTAGATTCAAACATGTGGCTTAATAAGCTTAGTCACATGAATAAGAAGGGAATGGACGTTCTTGATTCAAAAGGTATGAGTTTAGATTTAGAAAGCATAGATAGAGTTTATTGCAGGAAAAGGAAATTTGATGCTTTTGACAGGAACAATGAAGCCTTGGTGTTTATGAAGGAGATGAAGGACAGAGATCAGTCACTGGGGCTGAATAAATCTGAGCAGGGTAGCATGGATAGAGGTTTGATCCAAGAAGAGCTCGCGGATGAAAAATTCATCACTTGCAGAAGAACACAGGTACCAATGCTAGCGCTTCCATGGTACCGATGTCGGCCAGACAGAAACTGACATCAGTCTTGTGTAGACCAGCAGGGTCGGTAGGTCAGGCAGGAGAAGTCTGACATTGGTTATAAGGACCGACATCGGTAGAGGGTGACACCGGTGTCGGCCAGGGAAATGACATCGACAGTCAGGGTCAGTGTAGGGAATCGACATCGGTCGGGAGCAGACTAGGAGATGGCCTAGATCGGTCACTGGAACAGATAGTGGGTGAATTAATAAGTCTCAAACACCCATGTGGAGGTCAGGAAAGGTATGTGAACCTCATATTTGTTGTTCACCTTCTCTATATTGCTTACTGATAGTCATGAACTAGGAAGATGGAAGAAGCAATGCAGGTAGAATCCAGAAATAGTGGGAGCTTGGCATGAATGAGGAGTGTGAGTCCTTGGAGAACCAAACAGGTATTTGTTGGTAGTGTTGTCAGCTGGAAGAAAGCACTGGATAGAGGGATGGATTCCCATTTTAGAGAAGAGAGTGGATGGACACATGAGACAGAAGGCTATGGTATATGGTCTTGATTAGGCTGCTAGCAATGGAGGTTTGACCATTGTTTTTTATCTTTACCAGGTTGGATAATATTAGCTACACTATCCTATTACTGTATTGTGTTACTTGTTGCAGGGTTTCATATACAGGGAGTTTTCTGAGCTAAGGGTAGAGTTGGTTCAGAAGTATGTCATAAATAATTTAGGAGCAGCAGAATTCTTTTGGCATAAGAGACAGGTATAGCATCACAGGTTTGCATGGTAGTTAGTCTTCAAGAGTGATGTTGAAGAGGGATACAGAGCCTAAGGGAACAAAATAGATGGTGTATAGGTAGAGGTATAGGTTGTAGCTGTTTATCTCCAAGTGGGATATTGTTAGGGTGTGGAGCTAAAAGCTTCATCTGTTTGCAGACATAAGAAGGAAGGATGCTGAAGAAACAGAGCCATCAGCGTCGGCAGTATGACCGATGTTAGTTAGATGCAGTGGAGAAGGAGACCAATGACGGTAGAGAGTCGGCCAATGTTGGCAGCACCAGACACACAGGGACCGATGTCGGTCGCCTGTGGCAGTCCAAAACTGGTGTTTACGAACAGTCAGTTAAGTGAACGCATTGTTTGCATGTCAAAGGACTAATTTAAGTCACGGGTTGTGTGTCTAATTATTATAGTTAGATTTCTATTTTTGTAAGCATGGGATCCTATTTAAAGACCCATAAGGCATGTATTGTAAAGAACAAGCAAGAAAGCAAGTAAGAGCATTGAAGCAAGCAAGCTCAAGGAGATCTACAAGTGTAAGGTCAAGGAGATCAGCTGAAGCATTCAAGGAGGGATAGCAACTCAGATTATAGAGTTGGTTTGTGTTGAGCAAGAGAGAGAGGGAAGAAGGTATTGAGGTGTGGCAAGCCTTTGAGGTGGAGGAAGAAGTGGCATCTTCCTTATTTGTATTTTCTTCTAGTGATTATTAATACAAGAGTGTGTATTGTCTCTCAAATTCTTTACTGTCTCAAGTTTCTAGTTACTTTATCATTCTGGTATAATTTCGTGTTTAATTGCATATAAGAAAGTAATCAATTGTGCTTCCATTAGACAAGGGGTTTCCTGACATGTTTCACGTGACTTTGATACTTAGACAGAATTTAGGCAAAAATGAAACTCGTGCCTGTGTTTTGAGAAAAACTTCACTGCCTCAAAACTGAAACACATAGGGACAAAACTTAGAGTGCACAACTAAAAATCAAAAAATAAAAACATAGAGTATTTTACTCTATAGTTCTTGGTGACCCCAAGGAATTTTGAGCCTACTAAAAAAGAATCCACATAATGTATAAAAATGTGACAAAAATCACAAATTCAGTAAGGCTGTTTGATAAACAAACCACTCAGCATCAAATAATCCCTGCTTATTTTGCAATTCATGGAAGGATAAATCAAGGTTGATGATATCCTTATGTGAAAAAAATTGAAAAATATGAACTACAGCCTTCAATTGAAATTCAAGATAAGACATGGGGATCAAGACAGCTTCCACTTCTGGCACTGATGAATCATCTGTTAAACCCTAGAAAACTAACTGATCATTTTGCCTGGCTAACAACAAAGGTTTAATCTCATCAACCATCAACATAGTGTTGCTATCAAAAAAAGGGGAGGGAAGACCCAATTACACCAGATCTTCAATATGTTGCTTCATGTCTTTGATTCCTTCTTTCACCACATCTAGAAGCTATTTACAATTGATTGCTACGAAGTTACAACTGAGAACTTCATTCACCCATTTTGCAACAATCATTCTGTCACTAATCCCTAATGCTAATAACATTCCATCATTTGCATCATATAGCTTTTGCAGAAACATTTAAGAATCAAACACTCTTAAAGAGACAGTGGATAGAGTGGCTTCAACTGAAGTCTCCACCTTTTCGCATAATTTTTGTGCATTTAGCAGAAAGGTTGAGAGGGTCTGAGCTGAGTAATCTCCTCAGAGATTCTTTTCCATATTGATACATAAATCTCCTTAACTAGATTCAAAACCCTTGCATTCTTTGGCCTATTAGCCAACTCAAGTGTCAATTGTTCTGTTATTTTTTGCTTAGCTTGAAGTTGGGCCTGTATGGCAGCAGTATTGTTCTGCTCATTCAGTAGCTTCTGTTGAAGTTGAGTGACTTGTTGCAAGCTTTCCTCACATTTTTATTATAATGTTGCCTTTTCCCACCTTAAGGATGTCAATGTAGCTTTCTCCTATCTCATCTCTTCTTTCAAAGAATCATTTTGGGCTTGAATAGCCTAGTGAATCTGAAAAGAAATAGTATCTTGCAATTGTTTGTTGAGACTCTCTATTTCATTATTCTTGGTTTGATTTCTATAGTCAAACCGCTACAGTTTACCTTCTCTTGAGCTAGATCAGCCTCCATCTTCTGTAGCTTTTTTGATACCTTCAAATAATCATTAGATACTATAGAAGTTAATTCATTTAGCATCTCAACCCTATCTTGTGGTCTAAAAAGGGACATATCTATAGCTACTACATTCATTGTATAATCTTTGGGCTGCATCTGCTCATTTGGTTAGACTACATTAGGTGACAAATAGGTCACTATTCATTGTTGTTGGATTGGGTAAAATTGTGACCTCATATGTGGTGTAGCCAGAGCTTTATTATCTTTCATCCTCTTTTTCTGCATCCAGGCTTCTCTATCCTTCTTAGTAGTATTTGCTTGAGTTTGGAAAGTAGAAGGAGAGCTAATGTGCCCACCCATAAAAGGATAACCCTATGGCAAGCCATAAGGAATAGCCAAATGTTGGCTAGGGGGAATCTTAGGAGGTACTTTCTTTGGGATAGAGGGGGGAAAATGAGGAAATGATGTGGCCTGAGTATTAATAGGTGGGGCAAAATGATAAATGGGCACAACAGAGGAGGCAGGGGATATTATTTGGCTAGATAGAAGTGTCACCCCTATAGAATTAGGAATATCACCCCTATAACATAAAATTTTTCCCATGGCCTATTAATTCTACATAAAAATTAGGAATATCTTCGCTAAGATTTCTTCTATTTTCCTAAAAAGGATGGCCCTCATGCACAATTTTGGCAGTGACCTTTTTATTCTTGACCCATGAAGTTATGAAACCATTTGGGTCATATCCCCATTTATCTTCAATTAGAAAGAAACCTAGGAAGGCTAGCTTTCTCAGCAACACGTGCTCAACATCTCTGACTTCTAGGACCATGTTGTTTGTTACCCATGGAACATCATACATTTTCTTCTTCTTCTTCCCAATGAAATATTCATTATCCACCACAGACACTTGCCAGGTGACCTCTAAGAATGCTAACCTAAGGGTCAAAATCTTAGGTAGCAACACTGGTTCTTCATTAAAACCATGGACTCTAATAATAGTATGATGGGATCCAAAAAAATAATCACAAGGAATAGTGTAATTTGTCATAAGCCCTGAGACACTTGGAGTCAATCTATTTTCAATTGGTTCTGGGCTTAGATGAGAAAAATCAGGGGCAACAAAAAGTTCCCAAAATTCATATGGGTCGCTAGTTTTAGACAAGATATGTGTCCATGCAGACATAGGAATGGTCCTATTATGACCGAAGCTTGGGTCATACATAGTTAGATGCATGTACTGGGAAAAGATGCCAGAGTTTTGATACAACATAAGGTGAAATAGATAAGAAGAATACCTAAAAACCCCTTTAGATTTGAAATGGGTGAGTTGGTCAACCATTGAATATGCAATCTGCTTAGAGAAATCTAGCTGATATTCCTAAGACTTGTCAACAGTTTTCAATCTGAATAGAATGGCCATTTGTTCTTCATAAATAGTTATATCCTCTTTCATTCCAAAAATGAATGCCATCATGGAAAATGCCTCTTGATTGGCTTGTGTAAATTGTGCTCTTGTTTTTGGCAGTACTGGCAAAGTGGTATCATCATCCCCTAATTGCAATTTTGATTTTAGAAACCTCAATTGATTATTGACGTTTGCCCACATTTTTTGCATTTTGGCAATGGTGGGAAATGCGGTTGTATTGTCATGATATAGGGATAACATGTTCCTGATAGCCTTTGGTGTAATGTGTACCATGAATGGACCTTGTTTTATGGTATTTGAGGGTGCATGAAACAATTTGGTGCATATTTCAACCAAGTCAGGGCACAGATGTACACCTGAGACAATGAATTGTGCCAGTTGGGAAGTCCATATCCTCATTGTGAATGTTTCATATTGTCCAATCTTGGCCCTTTGAATACATCTTTGATGTGCCCCTTCTCTTAGATATTTTATATACTTTTGAATAATTGGATCCATGATTCTATCTACAAAATATTTCACCTTTGCTGGGTCATTTGCATAACCAAATTCAGGGACTCTAGTCCACGGATAGGTCTTTAAAGGTTGTGTAGGGGCTGAAGCATACGATTTTCTTATGAGAAGCTTATCAATGGATTCGTAAATCCTAGACCCCTATTGTGAAGATTGTGTTCCCTCCATTTATATATCTATACTTGGAATCAGTGAACTTATGTAATAGGTATGGAGCTTTGTAATGGGGAAAGCACTTTCACTAAGTAGGTTTTGCTATGAATTGAAATTTATAGATAACAAGGAATTTTAGTAGATGTAAGAATGTTTGAGACACTTGTTAAGCTTTAATTCTTGTTATGGGGTATTTAATGTCACATCAAGTCTCAAAATTGGCATTAAAATTAGATAACCATTAGTAAATCTTATTGAATCTACGTGGGACAATGAGTCAGACATGTCATGAAAGTGGTTGCATAAAGGTACCTTGCGGAATTTAAGATTTTTAGAGAGACTTAATGAATATTAGAGTTTTTTAAAAAATTGAAAAGACTCTGAGCCACGGCCATGTGTTCAAATAACACTTATTAAAAAAAAAAGTGGGAAAGAAAAAATGGGAAAATAGAGCAACAAAGAAAAGGAAACTATCTAACTATGATACATAAGAGATACAACTTAACTAAATTTTTTAGGTAGATCCCATTCATAGGAATCTCTTCAGGTTCACCCTCCATCGTTTCTATCTCAAATGAATTTTTCTATTTACATGCACAAATTTTATAGGGGCCAGTCCACAATGCTTCAAATTTAGTATGTTGACCCGACTTGGCAGCTTTTTCATCCCATTTCAAAAAAACTAAGCCTACTTCAAAATGGGGATTTGAAGTCCTATTATCGAATCAATATTTGATTATATTCTAATGCTTCATTAATGAATCATGTGTTGCATCCCTCTTTTCTTGAACTTCTAAGAGTTCAAGTCTGACCTGCATGGAGCCATTCTCCTCAATTTCAATCTATTTTAATAACTGAAGAGCAGGAATCTCCAAGCTTAGGGGAATTATAGTAGGATTAACATGGACTAATTAATATGGAGAATTTTTTTTCACCTACTTAGGTGTAATTATATAAGCCCACAGTGCTATATTAAGCACTTTATGCCACTCTTTGTGATGATTAGCCCCTATTCTCTTAATAAGTCTAATCAGGTTCTTATTGGTTGATTTTGCCAAACCATTACCCTAGGGGTAATGATTAGAGGAATTTTTTAGATAGATTCCATGATTTAGTGAAAATTAAAATACTTTAGACCCTAAAAATGCTTTATCATTATCTAAAATTATGGTACGAGGAGCCCCAAAGCGAGTAGTGATACTCCCTAAAAAGTCTAGGATCACATTTTCTATTGCTTCTTTAAGTGGCACTGCCTCAGTCCATCTGGTGAAATAATATATGGTAGTTAGAATCCATTTGTACCCCATACTTGACACTAGATTTATCCTTCCAATGAAGTCAAGACCCCATTAAGCAAAGAGTTCATCAACAATTATAGGACTAAGGGGCATTGCTGCATTTCTTCTCATCCCCACATAATATCAACAAGATTGGCACTTTTTGACCAATTGATAATAGTTTGTAAATAAAGTGGGCCAAAAATAATCTACCTCACTTATCTTTATATCTATGGTTCTTACAAAAAAATGTCCACCTGAGACTCCATGGTGCATTTCATTCAGTATTTTCTTAGCCTCATCTTTCTCTATGCATCTTATAAGTTTGCCATCAGTATTTCTTCTAAAAAGAACTTGTTCAATTAAAAAAAATGGACCCCTTACTACCTATAGTATCTCCTCTTGTCCTGAGGGAGTTCTTTTGGGTAAATCCCATGTTTCATAAAATGGATCTTGTTTGTGACTGAGGAGTTCTGATCAATTTATTCTATCCTCAATACACTTTCCTTTTCTGTTTCTTCAAGTATCATTTTTACAAGCTCTTGAGTCATGTATTGGCACAACCCCCTACCTCTGACCAGCTTAGTGGGTTTGACTTCTACATCATATTCAAAGATTTTTGTTATCCAGTTTGCTCTTTTTTCAATAATTTCACCTTCCATAATGTATTCTCTGACACTAGGATGAGCTACAAGTATTAGAATTTTACTTCATGTCACCATATGCCTAAACTTCTTGAGGTCTTTTACCATATAATATTCCTATTTCTCCACAAAGTTGTATCTAGTTTCATACTCCCTAAGAGTCCTTGAGAAAAATGTTATTGGGTGTTCTCCCTCTTGTTGATCATCTTTTTGTGTTAGGACAACAACAATACTGAACTCTCCTCCATAAACATACATTATAAAAGGCTTAGAAAATTTTGGGTTACTGAGTACTGGGGCTATTGTAATTACTTTCTTAACCTCTTCAAAGGCTTGCCTTCCTTCTGTAGTCCATTTGAACACTAGGTCTTTCTTTAAAAAGAGTGTCACTGGTCTACCTAGGCCTACAAAGTCTGATATGTAGCAACTAACAAAATTAATTTTCCCCAAAAAGGATTGAACTGCTTTCTTATTTACTAGTAGGGGCAAGTTCATTATGGCTGCAACTCTCTCTAGATCTATAGAGACTCCTTCTTTAGATACTATATGTCCCAATAGTTTGCCTTGAGGTACTGCAAAGATACACTTTTTGGGATTTAGGGATATTCCAAATTCTTGGCACTTCTTAAAAATAGATTCTAGATGATCAAAATGATCAACAACATTCTTGGAAAAAATAGTGAGATCATCAAGATAAATCAGGAAGATTTTATTTGAGTTCCCCAAATGCTACATCCATAGCTCTTTATAAATTGGCTCCAACATTTGACAGGCCAAATGGCATCTTGGCATATGCAAATGTTTCCCATTTGGTAGTAAATGTATTCTTGTGTTGGTCTTCATCAACCAACCAAATCTGATTGTATCCATAGAAACCATCTAGTAAGGAAAATCTCTTTGATCTAGCCATAGTCTATAAAATTTGTTCCATAGAGAGCAAGGGATATTAATCTTTTAGAGATGCTTTATTTAGGTCTCTAAAATCCACATAGAGCCTTATGTCACCATTATTTTTCCTGACTGGTATTAGATTTGATACCCAGGTCGAGTGTTTGATTGGAAAAATTATTTTAGAATCTAAGAGTTTCTGCAACTCATCCACCATTAGAGGTTCAATCCTTGGATTCACTAGCCTCTGCTTCTATCTGACAAGCTTAGATCCTTCAATCAATTATATTGTGTGCTGAATGATTTCTCTGTTATATCCATGAAGGTCTTCATATGTCTAGGCTATTACTTTGTTATATATTTTACACAAGTCAATTAGTCTTTCCCTTTCCTCTTGAGTTGCAAAATTTTCAATCTTTAGCTTTCTCCCTTTACTCACTTCTATCTCAGAATAATCTACTTTATTTGCTTGAAACCTTTTCTTTTCTAGGCTTACATCTTCTAGATCAAATAGGTTTTCTAAAGTGATCAAGCCTTTGGTAAGCTCATTGGTCTTTAATTGAATAACTTGGTCTCCATATGCTTCTTCTTTTTTTGGTTACAATTGATCATCAAATTCCCTTGATTGTTGCAAGAATAAGAGTACCTGAGAATCATTTTCAAAGACTTGCCAATTTTCATCATTGTCTAGGATAGTTGGCCTTACTATAACTTTTACTGACTCATTGTTAACTAATAGACCAGTGGCTGGGTCAAACTGTGAGCTAATCTGTGCCATCCTATCTGCTTCAGAATTTTGAGTCCTAAGAACTACTTCAATATTGAAAGCTTCAAAATCTTCTATTAAGTCCCAAATTATGTGTCTATAGGATCTCATCTTTACAATTTTGTCTATTGCCTTTTCTCTGATTTGTTTCACCACTAGTTCTGAATCTCCTTTCAATATCAAATTCTTTACTCCCTTTTTCTTGGCTAAAATGAGCCCATGTACTAAGGATTCATATTCAATATCATTATTAGTATAGGCAAATTGGAAATAGATAGCTCTTAAAATTTTCTCACCATTTGGAGCAATAAGACAAATTCCTGCTCCAGCACCATTTTTACTTCTAGCCCCATCAAACTTTAAGGTCCAAATTTCTAATTTTTATTCAAATTCTTGAGTAGTTGGTATTTCTTCCCTTAAAAAATTTGGGATTTCATGATCTTCATCAAATATGACATAAGTTCCCAAACTAGTAGAGTCATAATTTCCATATGGGTCACTTTATATCATAGCTAACAAATCATTATTTTCCTCTTCTTGGTCATGTTCAGTCTAGTCACCTAACTCTTCAACAAAGACCCTTTCTTCCTTATTCAGCATAGCATGAGCTACCTCTAATTTTGGGGTTGGTTCATTGGTGATGTGATCTTTAGATAGTGGCTTAGATAGTATTTTCATTTTTGAACCATATTTGGTTTTTAAGATGAGGTGAGACCAATCAAGTGACATATAACCTCCTATCTTGGCTGTGAAATATCTAGATAAACATAGGCCAAATATAGGGGGTATATCTATGACTACCACATCTTGATTTACAATTATACTAGGGCAAGTATATAATTGCAATGGGAGTTGTTTAATTTTCCCTATTATATGCATCAATTTGCCATCTAGCTGCATAACTCCTTTAGTAAGTGGCTCATACTTTATTTTTAAAGCATCTGTTATTTGCTTAGGCATTACTATAGTACTGGTCCCTGAGTCTATCATTGCATTATGTAATAGTTTCTTTCCAACTATCAAAGTCAAATAGAAGGGCTCTGGTTTGGATTTTCTTACCTTTGGTGCATTTTTCAAAAGGGTTGTTGTCTGTAGAGGAACTGTGTCTTTGAGCTTTTCTTTATCAATAGGTCCTTCTTTGGTACCAATATGTTTAGACACTACTTGGCCTTGCTAAGCTTCTTGTAACAGTGTCTTTTTCTCAAGAATAGCTAATATGTCCCATATTAACACATGTGTTGGGGTCCTCTTCAACTGATCCACCACATTCATTTGTCCTAATGTTTGGGTTCTTGGAAAATAAGGGTACCTTGCTTTTTCTTGAACTTGTCCAGGAATTATTTGGTTCTACACTAGCTGAGGCATTTTTTATCTAATAGATGTGTTTCAATGACCTTGAAATGTAGGATTCCCCATAACTTCATTATTTGCAACTTTAGGCTATTTCATCATTCTTCTCTTGGCTCTGGTGTAGTAATCTAATTGTACTACTGGTTTCTTGGAAGTAGAAGCTTCATTTAAGAATACTGACTCTTCATCTTCAATCTATGAAAACAAAACATGCTTAGGGGATATTTCTTTTTCTTGTTGTAAGGACATCCCTTACATCTGAGCCATTAGGACTAAATTTTGCATACCAGAGGATTGGTAGGCTTGAGTGTCAAAAGTATTTGCAAATTGTCCATCCATTCTTCTTTGCTCTGCTACCTTTTGCTGTAGATTACCCATGGGACAATCTCTGGGCATATGAGCATTATTACAAGGTAAACACTAGGTATTGGTGCCATCTACATAATTATTTTTCCCTTGAATAATCTCCCTATTTGGATTAGGGGGAACAGTCTATGAGGGTGTAGGGACTGCAACTAATTGGTTCACTTGCTGAGGGTTAGTTTGCTTTTGAGAACCTTGATACTAGTTTGGCTATGGTGGAAATATATTTCCTTGGTAACCTTGATATTGGGCTTTAGGATAAGGATTCTATTGTCTTTTAATATTAATTAACTCATTAGAAAATGTCCTTAAGATGTTCTTGATATCATTCATCTCAGATGACTAGACAGGGACAAGTTCTTTAGCAGGTTGTTGAGGATATGTATACATAGACATAGGTGGGGCTATAGAATTAGGGGTTTCTTGAGGCAAAGGTAAGGTAATCTATAGAAACATGGGCATGGGAGGCCTTGGGGGCAACTTTCTAGCATATATTAAGTTGTTTTTAGCTCTAACTGCATAGTCATAGGCTTCTAGTAGAGTCTGACCTCTAAGTGATGGAATCATTACTAATATATATGAATTTAAAGATTTAAGATAAAATACGATAGCTATACCTAGTAATGGTCTTGCTTTAGCAAGAATTCTTTCCCAAGTCTTTTGAAATCTTGAATTGAAATTATTCATTGCTTCTTGTGGTGCCCTTTTTATAGTAATCAATTATTGCAACAAAGAAGATTTATCACCCTTTTTTCAAATATTTCAAAGATAAGATTTCCAAGCTGATCCCATGTAGATATTGTATTTGGGGTCAAAGATTTGTATCATTCTAGAGCCTTCCCTTTAAAATAAGTTGTTAATAATCTTATAGCCATATTTTGTTGTGTGACCACATGTATTGCGCATACATCAGACACATCCTGAAGATGTTCTTCAAGTGTTTTGAAATCTTGCCCACTAAATTTAGGTAGAGCTTTCAAGGCATTTACTAGAATAGGATCCCAAGTGGCTGGTGGTATTGGGAGAATCAGAGGACTGACAGTGTTTCAACTTGCATAATTCCTTTGGGGTATAGGTGCTCCCATGTTTTCTCTTGGTATTGATATAAATTGATTGACCCTTATCTTGGACTAGTTATCAATGGTGGTAAAATAATACCTGGGTTCACAGTAGATTGAGATCTTGTTACTGGTCCATAGCTCTAACTCCTTATATCTCTCTGGTTCATACGGTCTTGAAAGAAACTTCCAGATGGTCCCATCGAGCATGCCAAAAACTATTGATGCTTAGAATTGCATTGTTTTCAACACCAATAATGGGAAGTTTTAGGAATATGGGACTTGAGACCTAAAATGACCTCCAAATTTTAAATAAGTTGGCTCTTCTTTATCTCAAATGTATAATGAGAAAAGGGATAGAAATTAAATAGAAACACAAATGCAATGAAATAAAATTTTAACTATGGCGATGTGCCTGATTTTAATTCATCCTCTACTACTAAGCATAGTGAAGTTATATGTAGGATTCAATTACATTAAAGAGCAAACAATGCATGATTAAAATAAAAGACGAAAACAATAGAATCAAAGGCTCACAACTTAGACTATTTTGCAATAACATAGAAAATATCAACAAAGGCATAGAATTTAGTCTTATTAATTCTCCAGTCACATAAAATGCACAAATACATGCACAGTTGTACAAACTTTCTAAATCAAGAAAATAGAATAAAGGCAAATGATACTACTAGCCACAGTAAGAAAATCTAAAACTTCTTGATAACAATCTCTTACAAAATATTCTCTTTATCTTCTGATCTCTCTCTATCTCTCTGCACCCATATTTATAGCATTAGACTAGCTCTAGATTTCCCACATGTTCGCTTCCCAATGGTCTAATTGAACTCTAACTGAACTGGAAGTGTCTAGAAAAAGATATTTCTTGAATCTAAAACATTTTTTCTCCCTGTACGATCAAATCCCAATGGCCTAACTGAACTAGAAACTAACTAGAATTGTTTAATAGAAGATATTTCTTGGATTTGAAATGTTTCATTTCCCTGCAAGTTCATTGGCTGAATTAGATACACATGATATTTTTCACTATGAAACAGGTAAGGACACTTGTCGGTTTTCACTTGTCTCACTTGAAAACCTTATCATTATTTAGGAGGCACCAAAAAATGACACTTGGCAGTTTCTGTGGCACTTACAAAAAACACATGGCACTTTCTACGTAACTTATACTCTTTACTATGTCTTTATATTAGAAGCATTTTGTCTTTGACATCTGTCACGGTCCACTGCTTTGAAACTTTAACAACCTATATAAAATGGGACCCACAACACTTCTTACCCAAGTAACTTCAAAAGGGGGATAGGGGTAGGTGTCACTTTCCACTGATCTTTAACAAATGACACGTGTCAGCTTCCGCTTGTCTATAAAAGCTTTTAGATATTTTTTGAGAGTCCTATAGAAGGTGACAGATGGAAGTCTCTATTGAGCTTTGGCTATACCATAGAAACATTCAGGCCTTATTTTAGATTCACATGGATGTTGACACTATGCAGTTTCTGCTTACTTTAGAAACAAAAACTAGGACCCACCATAGTCTTTACTCAATAATGAAACAAAATGAAGAGTCTGCAGATGTTGACAATTGGCAGTTTCCGTTGAGCTTTAAAAGGGACATGTGGCACTTTCTATTGTATTTAGAGAAACACATCAAAAATTTCTACAGTTGCCACTTGGTGTCTTCCATGCATACTAGAGAAGCTTATTGAAACTTGGCTTTTGAAACTTCTAATAAACTTGAAACACAGATGCTGACACTTGTTATGATCTATAGAGTTATAATGAGACACGTGGCACTTTTTGTTGCTTTTAGAAACAAAGTATAATATGTCTTGGTAGACAACATTTGGCATGTTTCATGTGAATTTGATACTTAGACAAAATTTAGGCAAATATGAAACTCGCGCCCATGTTCTGAGAAAAACTTCACTGCCTCGAAACTGAAATGCGTAGGGACAAAACTTGGAGTGCACAACTGAAACTCAAAAAATAAAAACATAGAGTATTCTACTCTACATGTATAAACCATATTAATCAATAAATCTCATGGGATACTCACCATCACCATTGAATATGTCAAAGATTGGAATAGTGATCATACGTGTGGTGTGAAAGGGTGGTTGTGATCCCATGATCTAGTGTGCTATAGAATTTGAATCTGAATTTGCCTGAGTAGTTCTACTATGGTGCTATGGCACTGAATGTAATGCCTTATGAACTATATGGGTCTTAGGGTCCCATATGGTAGATGTAAAATTTGTAGGTGATGTAGTTTCCCTATGATAAGAACACATATACCCAAATATAAATGATCTTGATTTAAATTATGTATATTGAGGTCCTCTAGAATATACAACATATCTCTGATGTAATGGTATCTCTAGTTATGGTCTTTGAGGGAGAATATGCATGCATGTAGAAATGATATAAGTAGACCTAGCCTAATCTGAGGACTCTTTTGAACATTGTGATATTACATAGGAGATTTAATCTCTACTAAAAAATATATTTGTGCAATATTAGGTAGTGGAACTAGAACTCTAACTAGCGATAGTGCTAGAAGTGTGACTAGAATCTATGCTAAAACTGCCTATGGGATGGGAAGAGGATACTCATATAGGGCTCCCTAAATATTAACCACCTAGTTAGCATTTATATACTTGAGGAATAAATGTACTATATATGGCATGGATCTAAGTTGATGTAACCATTGTTGAGGTATATTCTTATTGTTAGTGTTGTGGCATAAATGTTGTCATTAATGTCAAGGTCAATATGGATGTCATTAATGTCAAGGTCAAAGTTGATGTCATACATGGTAAAGTGGTATATGATAAAGAAGTCATATGAATGGAGATAATTTGAAGGAAACCTATTATCTCTTTATTTATATAGAATTTGAAGGCAACTTGGTAATTCTTCTATAAGTTTGATAACATGTCAAGCTCAAGATCAAGATATAAAGTAAGCATACTTTTGAGCACTAGCCTTAAGGCACATTATCATATCATGAGCATGTATATGAAGATTATGGTATGGTAAAATGGATACACACATATATGAGTGGATTTTTAATTATTCCCAATAATAAAAATTAAGTTTCTAAACACTTAGGAAATTTTCAAGGTAAAGCTTTAGGGGTAAGGTCTTAAACCTAAGCATGTAACCAACTATGAACTGACCTTAAAATCTCTTTTGAAAGCTCATCTAACTTATGATTTAAAAGGGGTTAGAATGAATTTTATGACATATTTTTATGATTTTAAATGTATATTAATCTCCTATGTACCTCCAAGTGGTATTGGCATGTCAGAAGAGTGAGTGGAAGCTACAAAAAAACCCTTATTTCTAATATTTTTGATGTAGTAGGCATGATTGACCAAGTCAAAGCATGAAAATTATTGAAGGATGATGTTTGATACTTTTATTTTATGTAAATTTAAGTTTTTTTATAAACTTATATATTTAAAATATTCTAAACTAGTCATGGAAGTTGGTATATTGTTAAATAGGCCTCGTGAGGAAGATAGTGACAAAACCAATAAGAAGTGAGAATGAGATTAGGGATGTGGTGCCATACATTAAGTATGGATCCAATTGCATAGGTTTATTATTAAATACATGTAACACATACCCATATTTCTATATAACATTTTAATATGCTTATAAATAAGCAATAATTTGTTCTCAAATTGACCTGTCTAACACAGTGAGGTCTGTGTAAAGTGAAGATATGAGATTGGTCTATACAACCAATATGGCTATTTGACGATATAATATATTTGTTTCAAGATGTTATAATGATTCTAAAGGATAATATAAATCATTTATAAGTTCATGATAATTATTTTACAAGTGTTCTAAGTCTTTGTTTACATGATTGTTTTTTGAAGTTGTTTGTAGTTCTAAGTGAGCATATGGAAGTAGTCAGCTTGAGGTCTTTTACCTTGTTTAATGAAATATAATGAACAAGGTGATGAAAATAAGTTTATAAAGGTTACATAAATGTTATTTTATGGTATTTTTGATTTATAATTTTTTTTATTTGTTTCAATTTTGGTTGGTAGACTTTCTAGCATTAAGAAGGCCTAATTGTGAGTAGGCCTAATGGTGTGGTTCAAGGAGTGAAATGAGCATGCTAAATGGTGTTGGGGACCTAAGGTGAGATTATCAAGGGTATAATTGAAGTGTGTTTGAATTTTTTAATCTATTTATATAGGCTAAATATTTTTCAATGTGGTTAAGGTGAAACATGTGCTTTGAGAAGGCCTAATTACATTAAGTCTCCTTTAGGCCTAATGTTAGTTTTAGTCCTCATGAGTGGTGGATGACCTATGCAGTGGTTTTTTCTCATATGAAATGTTTTTTTGATATATTCCAATGTTTATCCAAGTGTTTATTGGTTTTTTTCCAACCAAAGTATGTGAAATCAAGAGTCAAGTATAGAAAGAAGGTTTAATAGGCATATTTTAACTAGTTAGAATATTAAGGAAATGAATGAATGAAATAGATGTTTGGAAACTAGATAGAGGGATATAATACCATTAGAGGGGTTTGATGAATATTTCATGGATTTATAATATTAATTCTATAAATTATGAGAAATATTATATGACCTAAATCTATCAAGAAGGTTAGTTGAGCGAAGAGGCCTAACAGGGTATTTAAGAGAGATAGAAAAGTGTGAAGAGAAAAGGAAGGGGATCATCATCAGTTAAGTGAGAAAAAAGTGTAAAAATGTGTTCAAAGGTTCCAAGTGGCTGATTTTATGTTGAGTCACCTAGGGGGTTGGTGCCTCCTTACAATTTGGTGCTTGTTAAAGGCCTAGTTGAGTTGGTGCTTGACTAGTAAGGGGTTGGTGTTCCTTGTGGGGTTAGTGCCTCACTGAATATTGATTAATTACTTATATAAATATATTCCAAGATGTGTTTCAAGTGGTTTTTATCCCCTATGAGGTTTTACCACATATATCTTATGTTCATATGTTGTATGCTTATGTGGATGCTTGTTTATGTATTATTGATGTATGTGTTTAAAGGAATGATTCATGAAAGATACGCAAAATTGAATGATTGTTTTAAGGGAAATAATTCACACCACCCCCTATTATTAGTTTGTATTCTAATAATTGGTATTATATCAGGTCTTTTGAATCAATCCTAATAGCCTAAAGGATATCCTAAGAAAGAAAAGATGGTTAGTCAAGCACAAGGTGGTTTCTCTAAAATCAAGGATCCATTTTTCAATGGATCTAATTATGCTTTTTTGAGTGTCAGGATGAGAATACATTTTATTTCTAAAGGTATTAATGTTTATAAATTATTTTTAGATGGATATATTATATCCTATGTTCCCCCTATAAATGTAATAGATAAGAAGGCTAGTGAAATCAATTCAAAATCAATAAATGGTATTCTTTATGGCCTAAAAGAGGCAAAACATGTGAAGGTGATGCAATATATGTCTGCCAAATAAATGTGGGACAAGTTGAAGACTATCCATGAGGGAGACTCCAAGGTCAAGTTGGCTAAATTTGAAACCCATAGAATATAGTTTTAAATCTTAATGATGAATGAAGATGAGACCAGTATAGCCTACCTATTGAGTGTTGATGAAGTAGTCAACATCATAAAAGGCCTAGGAAAATAATTTAAAGGGTCTATTATTGTTTAAAAGTTATTGAGATCAATAAATCCTAAGTTTATTTCTAAAGTATCTATTATTGAAGAGATGAAATATCTAGACAAGCTAGATATGGATGGACTTCTTGGCATCATAACAACCTATGAGATGAGGATAAGTGAAGGAAGACTTGAAAAGAAGGAATTTAAATTCAAGGCAAAAAAGAAGTCAAAGGAGAATAAGACACAACGTAAGAAATTACCAGACAATTATAATTATATATTGATGATGATGAGTTTATAGTTATGTTTGCAAGAAAGTTGAAAAATATTCTAGGTAAATATAAGGGTAAGTTGTCCTTCAAGTGCTTTAATTGTGGAAAAATTAGGCACTTTTCTAACAAGTTTCCTCATAATCATAATACAAAGGATTATGAAGATCATGATGATGACAAGAAGTCCTATAAGTCTAATAAGAGCAAAAAAAGTTTTAGAAAGTATGATGGCAAAAATAAGTATTTCAAGAACAAAAGAAGCTTTTACACCAAGGAAGATTGTAGCTCATCTAATGAGAGTGAGAGAAGTGATTATAAGAGTGACCATGAAGGTGATGGTCCTGATGTCAATGAATTTCTCTTCATGGCTGAGGAAGTAGGTTGTTTAAATCAAAAATATTCCGTGTGGTTTGAAGGCATTGTTGGTGATTCAGATGAAGAAGATGAGGTGTACTTTAAGGCTAAGTTGATGAATGCTCTAGAAGAAATAAATATGGTGAGGAATAATATAATGGTGATGAGGTCTCTTGAAAGAGACTATGGGGAGAAAATTATTTTTTTTGAAGAGAGATTAAGCAAAAACTCTAAAGAACAAGAAAAATTAGTCAAATAGGTGGAGACTCAATTTGAGATTGTGACTTTAAGCCTAAATGTTAAAGAAGAAGAATATGCTAGGTATGTAACTAAAGTGGATTACTTTAGAGCTGATTTGGATTAGACATCAAGTAAGTTAAATTACTTTTTGAATTTTGAAAAGAGTACCAATGATCTATATAACATTTTGAGTAGTTAAAAGACTGCTAATGACAAAATAGGTCTTAGTTTCAATGAAGACCAAAATAAGATACTAATGTGATAAAGGAGAATGAAAAATTAAAGGTTAATGGTCAATCAAGGAATGATGGTGTTGTTAGAATGAACACTAATCCTATTAGGTAGCCTAATGATATTAGGTTTTATAATCCTTTTAATGGTCATTGTTATTCGTGTAACCAATTTGGTTATAGAGCAAGGTATTATAGATGACCCTCCAAAAATGAATATGCATGGATATATGATAAGAATCATCAATCAAGGGATATTAATGAGGTTTTTGGTTATATTTTGTCATGATATATGACACATTACAAGATACTATACCATTAAATAAAGAGGAAACCATCAGTTAAGATGTATGGGTAATGGTGTTTTTTCATCAAGAGGAATAATGTGTTTCAATTGTCAAAAGCTTGGTCATATTGAAAAATTTTTTAGGCATTGATTCAAAAGTCAAAAAAAGAAGATTTAGGCCCCTATAATGTAATAAAGAAGACAAAATAGTGAATGGAAACCTAAAGTAACTAAGGTGAATGATGACCACTCTACAAGTCCAAGTGGAATATTTACAATGGTGGAGCATAGTTTAGATGTAAAGGAGTACCAAGGATTCTCCCAATTAGCTCAGATTGCGGATGAAGGAGTCAAGACAAATAGACCAATTTATAATGTTATTTAAATGAATATTGAAGAGGTCAAGCCTAAGAGGATCATGAAGAAAGTTTAGTCTAGTGAGCACATGGAGATCTAGGAATATCCTAAATTTATGTTGTTTTAGTACCTTAGAGAAGAGGTGAATCTATTAGGCTTCATAAAGGCATTCAAATAGTGAGCATAAACATGAAATATGCTTGGTCTTAAGGATATCTTTGTATTATTTGTTTTAGATCCAAAGTTTAGTCAATAGTCTATTGGAGGTGTCATTGCAAGAGATGGGTTACAAAGTATTTGTATGATGCCTTGATCAAACAAAGTCACATTCATAATAGTGTTTAAATATCTCATGGAGATTAGGGAAGCCAATTATTCTCCAATAATAGGTGTGTTTTCCAAGAAGATCTGTAGTAGTCATGAAGAAATTTGAATTATGGATTGGTCTTCAAGACCAATGTGTTTATGAAGTCAATTGGTTGTGATCCTAATTTGTGTTGAGTTTTTTTCAAAGAGAGAGAATGATCTTGTTTGGATAGAAAATGTGTGATTTTATAGGTCCAAGGATAAAATATTTGTCAAGAGATGACCATGTCATTAATGTCAAAGGGGGAAAAAAGTTCTACAGTTTGGGAAGATGAGAATGATCAGCTTTGTTTAAGTATTTTCCATCAATGACAAAGGGGGATATTATTGATGTATGTTCCTATTGTTGGTTTTATGGCATAAATATTGTCATTGATTCCAAGCTCAAGATGGATGTCATTAATGTCAAGTTCAAAGTTGATGTCATGCACGGTGAAGTGGTATATGACAAGAATTTTTTTGAAGGTAACCTATTGTATCTCTATTAAGAGATAATTTGAAGGAAACCAGGTAATTATTCTCAGGTTGATGAAATTTCAAGGTCAAGATCAAGATACAAGGTAAGCATACTTTTTAGCACTAGTCTTAAGGAGCATTGTCATATCATGAGCATGTTTATGAAGATGGTGGTCTGGTAATATGGATACACATAGGTATGAGTGGATTTTTAAGGATGACCAAGTATTCATATGAAGTATTTAAACACTCAATAAAGTTTCAAGGTAAACTTTAGGGGTAAGTTCTTAATCCTAAGCATGCAACCAAGCTAATCCTAGACCCTACTTGACCTAATGAAGAGTCTTGATTTGTTATCAAGGTCTATAAAGAATGTAAATAAATAGTATAGGATGTGAGAAGATGTTTGAAACTATGTAAACATGTATATAATGTATATAATATTTTAGAGAATATTTCAAGGCATATTCATTTGCATGAAGAGACCTAGTGAGAAGGTATAAGCTTGGTAGCATGTTGAGGTGAGTAGTCTGAAGATTGTGAGAAGAATATTGGTAGTGTGTGAGCATGGTATGAGGTTTTATTAAATTTTTATGAAGTTTTAAGAGTATTAAAAGTGGTTTCAAGGTATGTTCAAAGTCGAAGTGTGACTGGCAGTTCAAGGCCTAATATGCAAAGAGACCTAGTGTGGCCTAATGAGAGGTCAAGCTTAGTTTACAAGTTGATAGAGATAATGAGATAATTTTAAAGGTGTGAAAGGTTGTTTCAAGTTTTTTGACCAATTTTGAGGTCAAATTCTAAAGGAGAAAGCATGAAATGTGGTTTTGAGGTTTTTTGTGTGTATAAAATGAGGTGTTGTAGACTTGAGAAGGATTTTTTTTGTTCATTTGCACATGCAACATTTGAATGAGGTCCTAATAATTTCATGTAAATTTTGGAAGTGTCCTAAATAAAATTTCTTTTAATTGGTTTTGGAGTTGAGGGGCAATCTTTTATGAATGATTACTAAGAGTGGAAATTGGTTTTTAGTGCCTTCAAACCCTAAGTTGAACCTAATGTTAGAGATATGATTAAAAATGTATCATAATTAATTGGATGACATATTTTTATGATTTTATAATGTATGTTAATATCCTAGGTACCTTTATATGGCATTGGTCTATTATAAGAGTGAGTAAAAGCTACAAGAAACCCCTTATTTCTTAGATTTTTGATGTAACAGGTAGGGTTGACCAGGTCAAATCATGAAAATGATTAGAGGATAATGTGTGAGAATTTTATTTTTTGAAGATTTAAGTTTTGTATCAGGTTAAATACTTGAAATATACTAAACCATTCATTGAAGTTGGCCTATTGATAAAAAGGCCTAGTGAGGAAGATGGTGACAAAAATATGAAGAAGTAGGAATGAGATTAGGGATGTGGTGTCATGGATTAGGTAAGGATAAAATTTCATAAGTTTTTTATTAAATACATGTAACACATATAATTATTGGATATAATATTTTGATATAATTATATATAATCAAAAATTTGTTTTCAAATTTCCCTGTCTAACACAGTGTGGTCTATTTAAAGTGAAGACATGAGTTTGGTCTATAAGATCAATATTTATATTTAAAATTATAATATATTTATTTAAATATTTTATAATTATGATTAATGATCATATAAAACATTTTTAATTTCATTAAAATAATTATACAAGTGTTTTACGTCTTTGTTTTCATGATTATGTTTTGAAGTTTACAGTTTTGAGTGAGCATATGGAGGTGGTCAGTTTGAGGTCTTTTTCTCTATTTGGTGAAATATAATGAACATGGTGATGACCCTAAGGTAATATACATTTTATATATGTGATTTTATGTTATATTTTTTGATCATATTGGTTATATGCAACATTTTTGGTTGGTAAACTTTCTCGCAGTAAGAAGGCCTAATTATGAGTAGGCCTAATGGTGTGGTTCAAGGAGTAAAATGAGATAGATGGTGTTGGGGACCTAAAGTGATATTTTTAAGGGTATAATTTATTTTTTTTAATTTTTTAATTCATTTATTGAGGATAAATATTTTCCAATTGCATTTGATCTCCTTTAGGCCTAATGGCATATTTAGTCCTTATGAGTGGCGGCTAACATATGTAGTGGTTATTTCTCCTATAAAACATTTTTATTTATATATTACAAGGGTTATCTATCTATGGAGAGGTTTATTTATGACCAAGTTATGTGAAAGCAAGATTTAAGTATGAAAAGAAGGTCTAATAGGCCTATTTTGACTAGTTATAATATTGAGGAAATAAATGAATGAAATAGATTTTTGGAAACAAAGTAGAGGGATTGAATAACATAAAATATGTGTGTTTAATATTTCATTAATTTATAATAATAATTCTATATATTATGAGGAATGTGATATGACCTAAATATATCAAGAATATGGCTAGTTGAGCGAAGAGGCTATTTGAGAGAGATAGAAGAGTGTGAAGAGAAAAGGAAGGGTATCATCATAAATTGAGTGATAAGAAAGTGTAAAAAGTTTATCAAAGTTTATAGTTAGATTATTTTTTTTATTCACCTATGGGGTTGGTGCCTCTATGTAAGTTGGTGCTTGCTAAAGGCCTAGTTGAGTTAGTGCTTGACTAGTGAGGGATTGGTGCTCCTTATGGGGTTGGAGCTTCAATAAATATTGATTCATTGATGATAGAATTTTATTCCAATATATTTTTTAGTGGGTTTTATCCCCCATGATATTTTCCCACGTGTATCTTATGTTCATATGTTGTATGCTTATATGGATGCTTGTTTATGTATTATTGATGTATGTGTTTGAATGAATGATTCATGAACGATAAGTGAAACTGAATAATTTTTTTAAGGGAACTAATTCACACCCCCTCTTAGTGGATTTTATTAAAATAATTGGTATCAGATTAGGTCCCTTAAATTAATCTTAATATCCTAAAGGATATCCTAAGAAAGTGAAGATGGCTAGTCAAACAAAAGGTGGTTTCTCTATAGGCAAGGATCCATTGTTCAATGGATATAATTATGATTTTTAGAGTGTTAATATGAGAACATATTTGATTTAAAAATGTAATGATGTTTTGAAATCAAATTTGAATGGATATACTATACCCTCTATTCCCCTACAGATACAATAGGTAAAAAGGCTAATGACAATAATTCAAAAGAAATAAATGGTATTCTTTGTGGCCTATCAAAGGAAAATATTTTCAATGTTATGAAATTTATGTATGTTAAATCAATATGGGATAAGTTTAATATTACTCATGAGGGAGACTCCAAGGTTAAATTGGCTAAATTGTAAACCCATAGAAGATAGTTTAAAAGCATAAGGTGACGAAGTAGTCCACATAATAAGAGGCATAGGTGAAGAATTGAATGAGTCTATTATTGTTTAAAATGTATTGAGATATCTAAATCATAAGTTCAACTCTAAAGTATCTATTTTTGAATAGATTCAAGATCTATACAAGATAGAGATGGATGAACTTCATGGCACGTTAACAACCTATGAGATGAGGACAATTGAAGGAAGACTTGCAAAGAAGGAAGTTACATTCAAGGTATAAAAGAAGTCAAAGGGGAATAAGACACAAGGCAATAAATTCAAAGACAATGATGATTTTGATATTTATGATGATTATTTTATATCTAAGTTTGAAATAAATTTGAAAACTAGTTCAGGTAAATACAAGTGTAAACTGCCCTTTTAGTTATTTAATTATGGATAAATTGGACACTTTGCTAAAAAATACCCTTATAAGAATAATACAAAGGATGATTAAGATCATGATGATGAAAAAAATTACTATACATCTTTTAAGAGAAATAAAATTTTCAAAAAGTATGATGACAAGAAGAAGTCTTTCAAGAACAAAAAAAAAAGCTTTTACACTAAGGAAGATTGTAACTCATCTGATGAGAGTGAGAGAAGTGATTCTGAGAGTGACCATGAGGGTGATGGTCATAATGTCAATGAATTTATCTTCATGGTTGAATAATTAAGTTTTTAAAATCAAGAAGAGTCCATGTGGTTTGGAGGTACTATTGGTGATTTAGATGAACAAGAAGATGAGGTAGATTTTGAGGATGAGTTGATGAATGCTCTAGAAGAACTACAGATGGTGAAGAAGAATAATAAAGTGATGAGGTATCTTGTCAATAATATGAGGAGAAAATAAGTTTATTTTAAGAAATATTGAGTAAAAACTCCAAAGGACATGAAGAAATAGTCAAACAGGGGACTCAAATTGAGATTATGACTATGAGCCTAAATGCTAAAGAAGAAAAATGTGTCGGGTATGTAAATAAAGTGGATTATTTGAGAGCTAATTTGGATCAAGAATTATTTAAGGTGAAGTCCTTTATGAATTTTTAAAAGATAACCAATGATATAAATAACATTTTGAGTAGTCAAAAGATTGCTAATGACAAAATAGGTCTTGGTTTTAATGAAGACCAAAAGAAGAATACTAATGTGATCAAGGAGAATCAGAGCTTAAAGGTCAATGGTCACTTAAGTAATGATGATGTTGGTAAAAATATGAATAATCCTATTAGGAATCCTAATGTTATTAGGTATCTCAATCCTTTCAATGGTCATTGTTATTCATGTAACCAATTTTGTCATAAAGCAAGGCATTGTAGAATACCCTCCAAAAATGAATATGTTTGGAACTATGAGGAGAATCATCAATCTAGGGATATGAATGAGGTTGTTTATTACAATTATCATGATATAGGAAACATTTCAAGATACTATATCAGTAAATAAATATAAAATCATCAGTCAAGAGGTATGGGTAATGGTGTTTTTCCATTAAGATGAAAAGTGTGTTTCAATTGTCAAAAGGTTAGTCATATTGCAAAGTTTTATAAGCGTGGATTCAAAAGTCAAAACAAGAAGGTTGAGGCCCCAATAATGCAATAAATAAGATAAAATATTGAATTTAAAAAAAAGTTAACTAAGGTAAATGATGAATAGTATACAAGTCCAAGTACATTATTTGTCATGGTGGAGCATAGTTCATATGTAAAAGGGTACCAAGAATTCTCCCTATCAGCTTAGATTATGGATGAAGGAGTCAAGATAGATATACCAAGTCAGAATGTTATTCAAATATATATTGAAGAGGTCAAGCCTAAGAGGATCATGAAGAAATTTCAATCTAGTGAGGACATTTAGAACTGGTAATCTCCTCAGTTTATGTTATTTTTGTACCCTAGAGAAGAGGTGACTCCATTAAGCCTCATGGATGCACTCATCTAGTGAGAAGAAGCATAAAGTATGCTTGGTCTTAGGGGGAGATTTTTATTATTTATTTTAGATCCAAATTTTAATCAATAGTATATTGGAGGTGTGATTTCAAGAGATGGGTTATAAAGTATTTATATGATGACTTGATCAAACTAAGTTACATTCATAATAGTGTCTGAATATCTCATGGAGATAAGGGGAGCCAATCATGATCCAATAATAGGTGTGTTTTTTAAGAAGATCTATAGTAGTTATGAAGAAATTTGAATTATGGATTGGTCTACAAGACCAATGTGTTGATGAAGTCAGTTGATTGTGAGCCTGATCTGTGTTGAGTTTTTGTTAGAGAGAATGATCTTGTTTTGAGATAAAAGGTGTTGTTATAGGTCTAATGATAAGATAGTTGTCAAGAGATGACCCTATTTCATTAATATCAAAGGGGGAGAAAGTTCCAAAGTTTGGTTATGTGTGAATGATCATCTTTTTTTGAGTATTTTCCATCAATGACAAAGGCGGATATTGTTGAGGTATGTTCATGTTGTTGTTCTTATGGCATACATGTTGTCATTGATTTCAAGGTCAAAATGTATGTCATTAATGTCAAGGTCAAAGTTGATGTCATGCATGGTGAAGTATTATATGATAAGGAATTATTATAATAAGAGATAATGAAGGCAACATGGTAATTCTTCTAAGGTTGATGACATGTTAAGGTCAATATAAAGATACAATGTAAGCATACTTTTGAGCACTAGTCTTAAGGAACACTGTCATATCATGAGCATGTGTATGAAGATGTGGTCTCATAATATGGATACACACAAGTATGGATGGATGTTTGAGGATGCCCAATCAGCATATTAAGTGTTGAAACACTCAAAAAAAATTCAAGGTAAACCTTTTGGGGTAAGGTCTTAAGCCTAAGCATGAAAACAAACTAGTCTTAGACCCTACCTTACCTAATAAGGAGTCTTGAGGTGTATCAAGGTCTATGAAGAAGGAAAATCAATGGTAGATAGTTTGATAAGATATTTTAAACTATGTAAACATGTTTCTATGGTAGATAAGATTTTAGAGGAGCTTTCAAGGAAATTTCATGGCTTATTCATTTGTATGAGGAGACCTAGTGAGAAGGTATAGGCCTGGTAGCATGTTGAGGTGAGCAATCTAAGGCTTGTGAGGAGAAGATTGGTAGTGTGTGAGAATGGTATGAGGTTGTATGATATTATTATGATGTTTTTAGATAATTACAAGTGGTTTCAAGGTATTCTCAAATTTTAAGTGTAACTGGTCATTCAAGGCCTAATATGCAAAGAGACCTAGTGTGGCCTAATGAGGGGTTAAGTTTAGTTTCCAAGGTGATATATCTCATGATAACATTGTCATAGGATTTAAAGGTTGTTTCAAGTGTTTTGACCAAGTCTAAAGTCAAATTCTAAAGGAGAATGCATGAAATTTTGTTTTGAGGTTTTCTATGTGTATAAAATGAGGTGTTACAGACTTGAGAAGGATATTTTTGTGCTCATTGGCATGTGAAAATTTTGAATGAGAAACTAATAAGTTAATGGAATTTATGTAATTTTCCTAGATCAAATTTCTTGGCATTATTTTTGTAGTTGAGGATCAATCCTTTATGAATAATTGCTAAGAGTGGAAACTAGTTTTTAATGCCTTAAAACCCTAAGTTGAACCTGATGTTAGAGATATTATTAAAAAGGGATAAAAATGAATTTAATGACCTAGTTTTATTATTAGAGAATGTAGAGGACTCTCCCAAGTACCTCTATATGGTATTGGTCTATCAGAAGAGTGAGTGGAAGCTATATGAAACCCCTTATTTCTTATATTTGTTATGTGGTAGGTAGAGTTGACTAGGTCAAAGCATGAAAATGATTAGAGGATGATGTGTGATAATTTTATTTTGTGTTAATGTAAGTTTTTGATTAGTTTACATACTTAAAATATGCTAAACTAGTCATAGAATTAGGCCTATCACTAAAAAGGCCTAGTGAGGAAGATAGTGATAAAAATAGGTCAAGTTGTGAATGAGATTAAGGATGTGATGTCATGGATTAGGGGTGGATATAATTAAATATGGTTTTTATTCAATACATGTAACACACACACACACACACACACACACACACACACACACACACACACACACACACACACACACACACACACACACACACACACACACACACACACACACACACACACACACAAATTGGATAGAATATTTGGATATGATTCTATATAGACATAAAGTTGTTCTAAAATTGACCTATCTAACATAGTGAGGTCTTTGCAAAGTGAAGACATGAGATTGGTCTATAAGACTAATATTATTATTTTACCTTATAATATATTTTTTTAAATATGTTATAAGGATGCTAAAGGATCATATAAACCATTTTTAAGTTCATAAAAATAATTCTACAAGTGTTCTAACTCTTTTTTTTATGATTATGTTTTGAAGTTGTTTGTAGTTCTGAGTGAGCATATGAAAGTAGTCAATTTAAGGTATTTTGCCTTATTTAATGAAATAAAATTAACATGTTTATGATCCTAAGGTCATGTATGTTTTATCCATGTGATTTTATGGTATGGTTTTTTGATCATATTGTTTGTGTTCTTCAATTTTGGTTGGCAGACTTTTTGGTAGTAAGAAGGCCTAATTATGAGTAAGCCTAATAGTGTGGTCCAAGGAGTGAAATGAAATAAATGGTATTGGGTAAATAATAGATTATTAAGGTTATAATTAAATCATGTGTGAATTTTTTAATCCATTTATGGAGGATCAATATGTTCTATGGTGGTTAAGGGGAAACATGTGCTTTGAGAAGGCCTAATTACATTAGGTCTCCTTTAGGCCTAATGGTGGTTTTAGTCCTTATGAGTGGTGGCCAACCTATGTAGTGTTTTATAATCCTATGAAATGTTTTTTTTGATATATTACAATGGTGATATAAGTATGGACAGGTTTTTGACCAACCAAGGTATGTGAAATCAAGATTCAAGTATAAAAAGAAGTTCTAATAGGCCTGTTTTGACTAGATAGAATATTGAGGAAATGAATGAATTTAATAGATGTTTGGAAACCAGGTAGAGGTATTAAAGACCATTAGATAGGTATGGTTAATATATCATGGATTTTTAATAGTAATTATACATATAATGAGCAAGGTTATATGACCTAAATCGATCAAGAAGAGGGCTAGTTGAGCGAAGAGGCCTAATAGGTTATTTGAGAGAGATAAAAGAGTGTGAAGAACAAAAGAATAGGATAATAATCATTTGAGTGAGAAAAAAGTATAGAAAGGTGATCAAAGATTCTGGGTGGTTGATTTGGTGTTGATTCACCTAAGGGGTTGGTGCCTCTTTACAAGTTAGTGCTTGTTAAAGGCCTAGTTGAGTTAGTGCTTGCTAAAGGCCTAATTGAGTTGGTGCTTGACTAGTGAAGGGTTGGTGCTCCTTGTGGGGTTGGTGCCTTAATAAATTTTGATTCATTTATCATAGGACTTTAGTAAAAAATACTTTTCAATGGGTTTTATCCCCCATGAGGGTTTTCCAAATATCTCTTATGTTTATATGTTGTATGCTTATGTGGATGATTGTTTATGTATTATTATTATATTTGAATGAATGATTCATAAATGATAAGTGAAATTAAATGATTATTTTAAGGGAAATGATTCAACCAATCCCCCCCCCTCTCAGTGGATTTTTTTCCAATAATTGATATCAGATTAGGGCCTTTGAATTAAGCCTAATATCTTAAAGGAGATCCTAAGCAAGCAAAGATGGCTAGTCAAGCACAAGGTAGTTTCTCTAAAAGAAAGGATCTATTGTCTAATGGATCTAATTATGTTTTTTGGAGTGTTAGTATGAGAATATATTTAATTTTTTAGATGGATATAATACACCCTCTATTCCCCCTATAGATGCAGTACGTAAGAAGGCTAGTGATAATAATTCAAAAGCAATGAATGGTATTATTTGTGGTCTATTAGAGGAAAAGATTTTGAAGGTGATGTATTGTATATCTACAAAATAAATGTGGTACAATTTGAATACTATCAATGAGGGAGACTCTAAGTTTAATTTGGCTAAATTTCAAACCCATAAAAGATAGTTTGAAAGTCTAAGGATGAATGAAGATGAGACCTTTATAGCCTACCTATTGAGGGTTGATGAAGAAGTCAACATCATAATAGGCCTAGGTGAATAATTGAAAGAGTCTACTATTTTTCAAAATTTATTGAGATCTATAACTCCTAAGTTTGATTCTAAAGTATCTGTTGTTCAAGAGATGCAAGATCTAGACAAGCTAAAGATGGTTGGACTTCATGGCACCCTCACAACCTATGAGATGAGGATAAGATAAAGAAGACCTACGAAGAAGGAATTTGCATTAAAGGTATAAAATAAGTCAAAGGAGATTAAGAAACAAGGTAAAAATTTCAAATATAATGATGATTTTGATATTGATGGTGATGAGTTGATAACTATGTTTACAAGAAAGTTGAAATTGGTTCAAGTAAATACAAGGGTAAACTGCCCTTAAAGTGATTTAACTGATCCTTATAAATGAATTTTACATTGAAAATTACATCTATAGACCAAAAATTTTCTTATCTTTAATGTTCCATAAATGGAAACCAAATTCATCCTCACCATATCCAACAAATGTGCATTTCTCTAATTTAGCCTCTAACTTGGTCCTATCCTCTTTCTTGATGAGAGAAAAAGCTTCACATCTAAAGACTCTACGAAAAGAATAATAAACATTATTACTAGACCAAGATTGTTTATGAATGCCTCCATCTAAAGGCATAAAAGGTCCTATGTTAATCAGATATAATATTCTATTAACTGTTTCTACCCAAAACTATAAAGGCAACCCTACATGTAACCTCATGCTCCTAGCACATTCCATTATTTTTATGTTCATCATTTTAGATAGCCCATTCTTCTATGGAGTTCCTAGAACCATCCTTTAACTATTGAATCCATTTTTAGAACAATAATCAAAGAAAACATTTCTACAATACTTACCTCCATTATCTAATTTGAGACATTTCAACTTGAGACTTGTTTCATTCTCAACCAAGGCTTTCCAATTCTTAAAAGTTTCAAATACATCAAATTTCATTTTAATACAATAAACCCAACTTTCCTAGTTACATCATTAATAAAATGACATAATAATTGGAACCACCAATAGAAGATACTTGAGTTGGTAACCATAGATCTAAATGTACTAATTTTAACTTGTGCTCTTTTCTTGTGGGTCCAAATTTTAGGAACTTCACCCACTTATATTTCCCATACACACAATTCTCATAGAAGTCTAGATCTATATATTTCAATCTAGGAAACTTATCTTTTAAGATCTCCATGCCCTTATGGCTCATATGACTGAGCTTATAGTGCCACATAGATGCATCTCCATCTGTAGTAACTAAATCAAAAGAAACAAAACTACTAGTCAAATATAAAGTACCAACTTTCTTACTTCTCAAAATCATAAGAGATACTTTGGTAACTTTCCAAGAATCTACAGTAAACATAACTAAACATCCTTCACTACCTAATTTCCCCACTAAAACAAAATTTCATCTCAACATAGGCACATATCTGACATCCTTAAGTATCCACATGTTCCCATTCTACATTTTCATTTGAATAGAAACTTTCCCTACTATCTCACATGGTTCATCATCAACAAGATATACATGTCCTAATTTCTCTTGAACATAATCATAAAAATAATGCCTATGTGGGGTGGCATGAAAAGAAGCCCCTGAATCTAATACCTAAGACTCAAAAAATTTATCCTTAGAATTAAGGAATCCTAACTTGTTTTACCTAATGTCACATTTATCTCATTCAATTCCTCCTTGTTTCCCTTCTTATCCCTAAGTGACCAACAATCCTTTTTTGAGTGTCCACTCTTCCAACAATGCTAGCATATCATCTTGGCTTTAAGTCTTGATTTAGATATACCTTTTGACTTTCTATAGTTATCTTTGCTCTTGTCCTTTTACCTCCCTCTAGAATCAACAGACAAAGCATTACCTAAAGATGATTCATTAGTTATTTTCATTTTCATCTCCTCACTGAGAATCACACCTACAACATCCTCAAAATTCAAGCTTCCCTTGGCAGGGACTACATTACTCACAACCATAACTAAACTATCCCAACTATCTAGCAAAGAACATAAAATTAAAAAAGCTCTAACTTCATCATCAAAATTAATTCCAATAGAAGTGAGCATACTTACAACCATATTAAAATCATTTAAATGATTACCAATTGAGCCATTCTCAAACATTTTAATGTTAAACAATATTTTCATAAGAAATTTTTTATTTGAAACTGAGGGTTTCAAATACAACTTTCCAAGTTTATCCATGAGATCCTTTGTAGTTATTTGATCTACAATGTTGAATGAAACATAATATGCAAGACATAACTGTATGACTCCCAATGCCTTCCTGTCAATCAATGTCCAATCTACATTACTCATAGCTGTAGGTTATCCTTCTTTCCCCTCTAAGGGGAGTCGAAGTTCCTTCTGATACAAGTAATCTTCCATCTACATTTTCCACAAGCCAAAATTCTTACCATCAAGTTTTTAAACTCTGAATCTGATTTCTTCTCCCATAGCTCCCACTCAAGCTAATAACCTTTCTTATGATTTACTACTTAAGCTGAAACACCACCAAAACTCTGATACTAGTTGTTAGGAATTAAGTGAATATAAACCAGATTTCATCCACCATAAAATCACATAACCAAATTTTAAATGCATGAAAATCAAATTTAATTATGCAAAAAAATTCCTTTAATCATAGTTTAAATGAAAGCATAAATGGAGAGAATAAAACCAACAATAAAACCATAACACAGATATATCATGGTTCATCCAATGTGAGCTACATCAACTAAGAAAGTACTCAAATAAAATAATAATATGAAACAAGATTACAATGAACTCTCATAGAGAGAAAAAATCTCATGTATAAAATGTTGTACAAAAAATTACACTTTCACTTGCACCTATACTTTAGTGTATCTCACAAAATGCTATACCACACCTTGTAAATGAACACCTACACTTTTAAAAACACATACACTTTGAATCTATCTCTCAAAATCCACACCTACAAATAAAATCATCAACAACCTCTAAAAGGTCACACCACACCCTGAATAAATAACAAATGAAGTAGAAATCCATCCTCTAAGGAGAAACTCACCATTCCCCATCAAGATAAGATTTACCCATAAAGAAACATGTCATTTCACCTAATAATGTTTATCCATAAGCTCTCATTAAGTGGAAACATGCCATACTCCAAAAGGCACAAATTCCTATGTAGATGTGATAACAACCAACACCACTTCCATAATACATCATAGAAATTATTAAATGAAACATTTAATAATTTTCTCATATAGAAATCAATCCCACTTCCATAATACATCATAAAAATTATTAAATAAAATATTTAAAAATTATACTCATATGAAAATAATTAAATAAATAATTAATTCCTTAGAAAATAAAGAAATCAATCCCACTTCTAACAAATATGGAAGTCAACATCAAAAATTAAATATGCATTTAATAATATTCACACACATGAGGAGTAAATGAAAAATGTGTTCCCCACATATTTGGAGCTCTTTAAGACCCCAAAATATACCATCATGGTCATATGATAGCCCTACAGGGCTCTATACTCAACGCACTTTTCTAACCCATCCCATGCCAAATGAATCCTCCATAAGTTTGCCACTTGGTATGTCAAGAAATCGCTTATGATTCTCTCCCCCTCGACATGAGACTTTGTGGTATCAGATCATACTTCTCTTAAATTATTAGTTTGGGCTGAATTTTTAGGCCTCCCACTCCCATGCTGACACTTTATTCACTAGATAGCATCCTCCATAGGTTGTGTGGTCTATCATAAACAAAACTAGTTATACTCTACTAGACAACAAAAGAGGGTCTGTGTAGAAGTAGACCTCTCCCAAGACCTCAAGGAGTTTATGGAAATAAAATTTGGGGATGTGAGGCACTCATAGTGAGTCCTATACATCAAATTTCTTAAAACTTGCTTCTGCTACCAAGCCATAGACCATAAGATACATGATTTTCCCCTCTAGTTGGCTTACAATAATGCATCCAACCACTCATCCTCTCCCCCCAAACCCTCTCTTAAAGCTATCAATCCACCAGTTGAGAATGAATGGACTATGATAGGTAAGAAGAACACTCATGCCAAAGCGAACAACTTATTTGATGCTTCCAAAGGAGGCAAGCCATATTCAAACAATGGCCCATAAGAGTAGGTTCTTATTGTGAAAGATACCTCTTCCACTGTAGCCCCAAAATTGGCAAAAAATCATAGGGTGTTTAACACTCCTCCGGATGTTAACATTTTTCCCAAGATTTTGAGGCATCTGTGCCTAGTTTTTCTAGTTTTTAAGACTCATATACAACCACTCTTCCACTTCATGATCGATGGGATACAACCAAACACTCTTGCAACCATCTTCAGAGGAATGATGAGGTAAAGGAAGGAAAGTTCTAAGTTGACCCTATCTTAAGGAAATAATATGAATTCTTGAGTGTCAATAGTGTGCACTTTCTTTAGAATTGATATGATGCCTTGGAAGGGATGGACTTAAAGGACATATCCCTTGATACTCATCATCTATGAATTTATTTTCATGTAATATTTAGGGTCTCATTTCTCAAGATGGAAATTCTCTATCTGTAGGAAGTCAAGGTGGTGGAATTTTTATTGATGATTTTTAGTAATTCCATCTAGCATGATAGTACCATTCTTTATAATAATCATGCCACATGATGTGGAGGGGTGATCACATTCATTTCCTCAAGGTGGTGGCTACACTTAGTGAAAACTAGTGTGGACCCCACCAACTAGTTAGTTTGGGATCTTTTTAGCATTAAAATCCACTTTTTTGGCTTTATTAATATTTATGCCTTGAATGATGCCTTAGAGAATATCCACTTATGGTGATGGATAGTGGATGACCTCCTTGATACCCATTGGGTATTATGTGGTGAATTTAATATGGTGGCATCTCCCAAGGATAAAATGGGCCACTTGAGTATAAGGTGGTCAGCTAGAAAAAGGGAGGCATGGTTTTACATCTACACTAAATGGGGCCTTTATGACCCTAATTTAACACACCAGCATGTAGATGGAGTTTGGTACACTTAATTTAATTTTAGGGAAGTTCCCACTCAGATTCTAAAGTGTCTAGATAGGGAAATGATTTCCACCTAATCGTAATTATCTTTTGATAATAGATATTTTCCTCTAGTGTAAGCTCTACTAGATTTTTGGATTTTTTATCACTCCCCCATTCAGTTTCATGTGACATGGCCATTCATGAAACCCAAATTCCATAAAACATAATTCTTCCTTAACACCTCCTTGCTCAAGCATGGGTCCATAGTGACACACATTAGGAGAGTTTGGAATTCAGATCCATGTCTTTCCCAAGAATATAGTTAGCTTCTCTTGTGGGATGATGCCATCATAAGGACATCTAACTTTCTACAGATCTATGTCTACCAACTTGCCAAAATTTGGAAACACTCTTACTCTTCTACTACCTCATAACTAAGCCATGTGGCTCTAGCTCTAAAAAAAATCCCTTTAATGAGATCTTATAGGTCAGAATTATGTCCTTAAGGTGCCACATTTATATTATAGAAAACTACAATGCTTAGGGATCCCAAGTCAAAGCCAGGCTTCATTAGATTAAAAAAGGGGACAAAGCTTCTAAGGAGTTCTTTAAAAATTTATGATGCAAAAACTCAAATTAGCAATTAAAAGTCATTACTGAGGATGGTAACAGACTCACAGAGACTCCATATATTATGCAATATTTTATCTACCATTATCATCAATTATTCAAAGCTCAAGAATCTTCGAATGAGCATGAAACTACCCTTCATCAATGCCTTTTAGTGGTACCATAAAAAATCACTCCCACCCAGTGGATGATTTGTGACAGGCCCCTCACTATTGATGATTTGCATGAATATGTGTCTCACATGGCTAATGATAAATACCATAACATTGATTGCTTCCCCTACAAATTTTATAAAACTCTTTGGGATCTTGTGGGTAGTGATTTGCATTAGGTTTATCAGGAAGCTTTTTGTGCACATTCACTAGGTAAAAATATAAATAAAGGAGATATCAAATTCATACCTAAGTAGGGAGATCCTAAGTTGAATTTAAATTGGTGACCCATCACCTTGTTGAATGTTTCCTATAAATTATTGCCAAGGCTCTAGTAATATAATTGCATAATATGCTACCTTTCATTGTGCATCCAAAACAAATAGGCTTCATTATAAGTCATTATATATTAGATAGCATCATTTCCAGATGGGAAGGGATAGATTGGGCTAGATGGTCTAATAAAAAATCTATATTCATCAAAATTAACTTTGAAAAAGTTTATGATCACATTGAATGGCCTTTTATCTTAGCCATGCTTCAAACTTTAGGCTTTGGGCCCATCTTTATTCAAATTTTTTAAATGCTTTTCTTAGATGCCTTAGATATCCTCTCCATTAATGGAGTCACCTCTAATAAATTTGTATTATTCCATTCCATTCACCAAGGGTACACTTTGGCTATTAACTTGTATATTCTGCCAGCTGAGGGTTTTGGATATCTTCTTAGCAATGCCCAAGCTAGTGGCCTTGTTAAGGGAATTTATCTCCCTCTTAATACAACTAATCCATACAAAGATATGCAATTTATTAATGGCCACTTTGAAAATGACTCCTTATTTACCCTCATTAAAGATGAAACTAATGTGTACAATTACTTATAGTGTCTTGAGACGTTCTCCATGGCCTCTGCCTCTAGTATCCAAAGGTAGAAAAATTGTTGCTACAAACAATCATACCTCCCTCTGCTAGCGTGGGTTGTTAAATTTGGTTAAAAGTGGATCCAACATAATGAAATATTTAAATTTATTGACACACCATTTACTTTTGATGCTTTTCCACCTTTTCTATGGTAATATGTTGTTGACATATTTGCTAAGAATCTTGATTACTGGGTGACCAAGTCTTTTTCATTGGCAAGAAAATTTCAAATCTGTTAAAAAATTATTATGTCCACCCATGTTTACTAATTTTCATACCAAGTACCTTCCAGAAAATATTACCAAAATTTGGAGAAATTTATCATATATTTCCTTTGGGATAATTCCCCATAAGGTAAAGGATTCCATAGGGTGGCCTAGGAATAATACTACCTCATGCATGAAGCGAGAGGGATGGGGCTCATCAACATAGCTTAGCAAGGAACTACCTTATATGTCAAATGGATTGTGTGTGCCATTGAGGGACTAAAATCTTGGAAAGTATTATTCAGACATTGTATTTCCTCAAGCTTTCATAAGGGTAAGAAATATTGAAAAGGGCTAGGTTTCCTTAATTTACTCTTCATCCAGTCTCCCATCTAGATCACTGGGTCCTTTGTGGCCAAAATCATCTAGAAGTATTAGGACAAGATTAATCCATAGCTAATATAAAATGGCTCTAGTTTCCATAACAATCTCTCTTCTAACTCCCACTCTCATTGGTGGTCTCCTAATTTATTTATAATGAAGTGCCCCTAGTAGAATCCCCTTGGATCAACACCCTCAAGCTTTACCATAGAAGAATTCATACTATCTAGGATATATTTTGTAGGTTCTCTCACTCTTATCTATCTAAGGAGGAGGTGAAAGATAAATTTTGGCTATCCAATGCGGACCAAGAATCCTACCAACAGATCCTCAATGTTGTGGAAGGAATGAAAATGGTATGTATTGACCAAATTTGACCCCAAGTCAAATTTGGTACAAACCCTACTATTTTAAACTTTTTAAAAGATTACCATGTGTCTTATAGGGTGTTATATTGGTCTATTGTCTTACTAATCCTCTCCCTAGCCCTTGTTGAGGTCCACCCCTTATGCACTAGGCTAGTTGACTTGAGTCAAAGGTTGGTAAAACCTAGTCAAAGGTAGTCAAAGGGTCAAATTGTATTGAAAAAATCTTGTAATGAAATTACTTCAATAATAAAGTATAATAGCATAAATAGATCCAAATATGATTGAAATATATCAGAATATATTATAATAGACAATCCACTTCTAGGGGCCAACCTCCACAAGCTTCAATAAGAGTAAAATTCATTATATGATGATAAACAACTACCCACTACCTCCTATATATAGTCTATCTAAGCCATGGTTACTCCATAGGCTGACCTACTAACCAAATGAATGCATAGAGAAATGTGATATAACATCAAAGAGGGATAATTAGGCCATAAGTTGGCTATTCCTATCTTAATACATGAGATAGGTTAGGGGCATAACATGCCCTTCCCCTTCAAACCAATGTTGTCCTCAACATTGAAAAACTCTGGATATTGTTACAAAAAATATTCACCTTCCCAAGTTGCATCTTCACTACTTAGGTTCTTCCACTTGATCAGATATTCCCTAATCTCTTTGGTTCTCAACCTCTTAGTATGTGTTTGGAGGATCTTCTCTGGTAACAAAATGATTCATCCTTATTCATCTAATTTTGGGAGCTCTATCTAGGCTGAAACTTTCTACCCAATGACGTTCTTCAAATAGGAAACATGAAATATTGGGTGTATGTGAAATGAATAAGGTAACTCAAGCTTGTAAGCCATACTTCCAATTTTTTGTAGAACTTGATAAGGGCCATAATATTTTAGAGCAAGTTTGTTGTCCTTTTTCTGTTGCTTCAAGGACATCTACTTATAAGGTTGTAAACGTATAAATACCCAATCACCCACCTCAAAAAATTTCTCACTACGGTGTTGATCTACTTGTTGCTTCATCCTATTTTGTGCCAAGGCCAAATTCTCTCTCAAACTAGCCAAAACCTCTTGTTGATGGTGAATGTTCTCCTCCACATCTCGAACCTTAGTTTGCACCTTTAATGAAGAAATGATGGAAGGTGGATGGTAACCATATAGTGTTATAAATGGAGACATTTTAGAAGAGGTATGGAAATATGTGTTATACCACCAATCTACAAGCGGTAGCCATTTAACCCAATGTTCATGTTTATTTGATACAAAACAATGGAGATACCCCTCTAAACATTTTTTATCCACTTCTATTTGTCCATCGGATTGGGGGTGGTAAGATGAGGTATGAGCTAGCTGAGTACCCAAATAGGAAAAGAGTTTAGTCTAGAAATTACTAATGAAAATAAGATCATGATCACTTACAATTATTTTTGGGGTTCCATGTAATTTTAGAACTACTTCCAAAAAAATAGTGGCTACTGTACTTGCTAAAAATGGGTATGAGAGAGCACAAAAATGGGTATATTTTGTAAGCCTATCCACAATGACCAAGATAACATTCTTACCTTCAGAACAAGGCAACCTTATGATGAAATCTATGGAAACCTCCTCCCACCTTTGACTAAGAATTACTAATAGTTGTAATAGACCCAAGGTCTTAACTGTCTCACCTTTATTCTATTGGCATATCAAGCATTCTACCACAAACTTATGTACATCTCCCTTGAGTCCTACCCAAAATAATTCTTTCTTAATTTTATGATAAGTTTTCAAGAATCCTAAGTATCCCCCAATTGGAGATGCATGAAACTCCACAAGAATCTTATGCTTAAGCTCTGAATTTTTGCATAAGTATAACCTACCCTTATACCATAGGACATTACCTTTCCATTCAAATTTGTCAGAGGATAAATTACCTTGCTAGAGATTTTGAATCAAAACTTGTGTATCATTTTCTTGCTCCCATTCTAACCTGGCTTCATCCACCCCAGCTACTTGCAACATGGACATTGCACAAAGTAATGCTTCTATGGATTTATCCCATCTAAATAGTGCATTTGCTACTAAATTATCTTTACCCTTCTTGTAAATGATTTCAAAATCATAACCCAACATTTTGGTTACCTAATTTTGTTGTTCCTCAGATGATAATCTTTGCTCCAAAAAGTATTTGAGACTATCATGATCCATTTTCACCTTAAAGTGTCTACCCATCAGATAGGGCCTCTATTGTTTAACTGCATGAAGAATACCATCATTTATTTCTCATAGATAGATTTTTTGTAGATTCTTACCTTTAAATTGATGACTCTAAAATGCAATGGGTCTTCCTTCCTACATTAGTACCGCTCCTAACCTAGATCCAGAAGCATTACATTCAATTGAATGTCTTTGAGAAGTCTAGAGTAGTCAAAATTGGAGTGTTGCACATAGCTACTTTTAGTTTCTCAAATGCTTTAGTGGTGGCATCATTCCAATGGAAGGCATCCTTCTTTAGCAATGTAGTGAGTGGAGTTTCTATTCTACCATAACCTTTCACAAATCTTCGATAGTAACTTGTTAGTCTTAGGAACCCTCAGAGGTTTTTGAGAGTTTTTGGTATGGGCCATTCCATCATAGCTTTGATCTTCTAGGGATCAACTTTGACACCTTCATGGGAAACAATGTGACCTAGGTACTCTTCCTCCTATAATCCAAAATCACATTTAGATGGTTTTGCATAAAGCTGATGCTTCTCCAAAAATATCAACACATGTTTCACATGTTGTAGATGTGTTTCCCATGTCTGACTATAAATCAATATGTCATCAAAGAAAACTAGCACAAACTTCATTAAAAAGGGTCAAAAACTAGTTTTCATCAAGATCTAAAAAGTAGGTGGTGCATTTGTAAGACCAAAGGGCATTACCAAAAACTCATAATGGCCCTCATGTGTCTTAAAAGTAGTTTTATGAACATTTTCATCCTTACTTCTAATTTGATTGTACCCTGAGTGAAGATCCAATTTTGTGAAATGATTAGCACCATGCAACTCATCAAGTAAATCATCAATTACTAGAATAGGAAACTTATCTTTGATGGTGTACTTTTTGAGTTCCCTATAATTTGGGCACATCCTCCATGTGTCATCCTTCTTCTGCGCCATGACCACTAGTGATGAATATGCACTTTAGCCATGCTTGATGATCCCTACCTCCATCATCTCATGGACCATCTTTTAGATTTCACTCTTTTATGCATATGGATATCTATATGGTCTAATATTTGGTGGTTGACTCCCTGGAAATAGTTGAATGGCATGATCATGTTCTCTTTTTGGTGGTAGTCCTTTTGACATGGCCCCAAAAATAGATGGGTGGTCATCAAGAATCATATGTAGATCAGGATGTGTAAATGCTTGTGTGGGTTGAACTGTTATGGAACATAATCATGAAATAATTCTCTCTACCCTATTTTTAGTATCTTGGTCATCTAATGTGAACTAATCAATTATGGAGATTTTGGCTGTAATCTACGTAGTTCAATTTTCCTACCTTCAGAATGAAAGCACATTAATACTTCCTAGAAGTTCATCTCAATGGTACCCAAGGTTTTGAGCCAATGGAATCATCAAAAAATGTCTGTGCTACCCATGGGAATAGTAAACATAGGAGAATCGATATTGTACTCACCCATAGTAAGCTTTATACTATGGCATTTTCCTAAATAATTAATTGTGCCACCATCTGCAATCGTGACTTGAAATTCTGGTGTTGGGTAGATGAAATAGTTAAATCAAGTGGCCAACTTATAATTGATGAAGTTATGTGTGCTACCTAAATCAATTAACACTATCACCTTCTATTTCTTGAGGAAACCCACCACCTTAAGAGTTTGTGGAGTGCTAACACTTGCAAGTGTATGACAAGAGATTGTAGGTTGGGAATCTTCAGGTACTTCCTATACCTCTTCCTCATCATCATTGGAGGCATCATCTTCTTCTTCATCTTAATTAGATCCCTTAATGTAGAATAACTTATTCATAGCACATCTATGTCCTTTTCTCCACTTACTGTCACAACTGAAACATAATCCTTTTGCATGCTTCTCTTTAATTTGTTGAGGGGTTAATTTGGTAGCTGGAGGAAATGTTGGTGTCAATATGCTATGATGTTTGAAGTGAGTGAATGGTTGTTTCTTATTGGATATGAATTTTTCCTTAGCTCTACGTGCCATGATAATAGAATCATAAATCTTAATTGGATTAAACATGCATACCTCATGTTAAAGGCGGTCCTTGAGTCCACCCATAAATAGGTCATTCAAGTTCTCCTCAAAAATTGTCTCCACATGTAAGGATAGATTCTGAAAATGATGAATATAATCCTTGATGGATCCAGTCTATCATAATTTTTCCAGTTGGCTGAAGTAATTCTCTATCACACTATTGACATAGTGTAATTGCAGCTCCTCTGTAAAAAGTGACTAGGTGACACTGAGAGTCATCTTTTTCTTTTGAGCACACAACCATTGATACCAAATGAATTGATCAGGATTAAGATACAAGGATAACATGGTAACCTTCTATCCACCTAGAATTTAATGCAAATAAAAAAAATCTCCATTTTTTTGATCCAATTGAGTGGATATTTTCCATCAAATTTGTGAATATCCACCTTTGGTAACAAGTTCCTCTATGGCAATGTAATTGGATTTGAAGTAGATTGGTTGGGAGAACCACCCTCATGGGGTTGTGCCATAGTGATAGCTAGATGATTTGATTAATTATTTTTCAAAGCCATCATGATATCTCCAAAACTATCTTGTATGGATTTCATATTATAATGTATGCCTTGCACCTCACTTTGAATGCCTTGCACAGTATAGTCAAGCTGGCTCATTTTATGATCTATGTTTGAGAAACCTAGTAAAAAGGATCTAGTACATCCCACTTCTAACTCCATCTCTTATTTGTTAGTATTTTTACCTAGAGTTTTAGCACCCTTTACTTAGCCCTGAGTTTGTGGACTTGCCATAAAAGGGCTTTATGATGTCGCCCCTAATTAGCACTTTTGACCTAACTTTGACCAAGCGATTTTGGACTTATGTCAACCTCAAATCATAACATACAAACAACATACCCTAGCCAATTTTTTATAAGCTTTCCAAAAATTTAAATAACTCATAAAAATTATTTGAATTGTGCACTATAGAGTAATTTTACTAAAAACCCTAAACTGGTGCTAACTTTTGTAAAATAGATCCAATTGAGCTAAAATTTTAATGGAAGCTTAATTGAATTATTTTGCACCTCTAATAAAAAAAATTGCATATAAATTCACAAATTTTTTTTAGATATAGCCAAAATTTTAAAAAATTAGGGTTTTTCCCATAATATTTCCCAAATCATAGCTCTGATACCAATTGTAATGAAATTACTTCAACAATAAAGTAGAATAGTAGAAATAGATCCAAATATGACTGAAATATATCAAAAGATATGATAATAGAAAAGCCAATTTGAGGGGGAAACCTCCACAAGCTTCAATAAGAGAAAAATTCATAATATGATGATTAAAAACTACCCGCAACCTCCTATATATAGTCTATCTAGGCCATGGTTACTCCATAGGCCGACTTATTAACTAAATGAATGCATAGAGAAATGTGATATAACATCAAAGAGGGATAAGTAAGCCACAAGTTATATATTCCTATCCTAATACATGTGATAGGTTATGGGTGTATCATATCCTAAGGTGGTCCTTAATATGTTTTAATATTCTTACAATTCATGAATTAGTCATAGGTCTTGTCTTGCATGAAAGAGAGGGGCTTTTAGCCATTTTTAGCCCATTTAATGACTTGTATGGATTTTTGTGCAAGAAAACTTTACACCCAAATGATTTTTAACATGGATAGTGTTATAATAATGTTATAAATAGTTATTTTTTAGGAAATAAGTATTTATGTTGAGTGGATGGTAGTTTTCCCTAAAAAAAGGAGCTTTTGGGCACTTGTATAGACTTCCCAAGTTAAACATCAACTAAAAACATGGGAATAGTAACTCTTCACCTCCCAACATGTCATATCCACATTTTTTTTTAATTTTATGCAAAAAAAAATTCATATACAACTCATTTTCCTCCCTTTTCCTCTTGGCATGTAAAAGAAGGTCAACTTCAAGTGCTCACTATGGGCCATACAATTTGAGTTGGAGGAAATTCTATTAAGGTTAGATATTGGCTGGAGTAATATTCACATCCATAATAGAAACTTTATATTTTGTGCTTCTTACTTCATGAACCATCAATTTGATCCTAGGCAACTTCTTGTACATGATCAACCATGGGGGGGTCACTGTTTGGGTTTGTGTCAAATTTTATTATTTTGAATTAATGTGTTTGAGTGTTTTAAGGGCCTATAAATGATATTTAAATATATTTCCATGCTTATACTTTTTTTATATAGTTAATTTTTTTATAGAGTTCCTTCTAGGCATGTTTCTTGGCCTAAAGACCACACTTGCTGACTTTCTTACAAATCTTTACCTCCAAATACTTTATACAATTTTCCTACATGAGAAAAAGAGAATAGAGGATGGTTTAAAATGTTGTGACCATATACCATGCTTTTGGAAGTTTAGATATCTTCTTACCTTTCCTAATTTCATCTTCCCATGCCTCTGCCCATCCATGTAATTCAACACTGTCACCTTCAATGGAGGTATTCATGAATGATAGTGAAATGGATAAATCTAAAGAAGGTTTACATGAGTTTTGGAAGTGATTTTTATGTTTGAGATCTAGTTATGAACCTTAGCATATGGATAGATGGCTCTAACAGCAATATTTTTAACTTTAAGGACTGAGTCCCTAAACACACTAAATAGAGCTCTCAGGGGTATTTTTGGTTTTCCTAAGTTGAAAATATCATTGATTTTGAGGAGTAATCTTATTTCAACCTTGTATTTCTATCCATAAATAACCATCATGCCAAATTTGATCTTGAAAGGACAAGTGTCATGTATGTTTTGAGATCTCCCAAAATGGTAAAAAGGCACTAAAAAAAGGTAGTAATGTCTATAGGATTTTGGAGGGAAGGTTGATATTGGAATCCATTGAAGGAGTTATAAGCATGTTCAAGTAGGGTAAACAAGTTAAAACACCCCAAAAATAAACTTCAAGCACCTAGATCATGAATGAGTAGGTGGTTGCCATCCTCTATCCATGTATAGGACTATGAAGGACCTCTACAGGCAGAGAACCAAAAGTTTGTGAAATAAACATGGTTTTGAGAAATTTGTTGAGGTTTCATGATTTGAATACAATAAAAGGTCCATATACCATCATAAAATTACCATTTACATATTCTAAATGACCAAATGGAAACTTATAGGCCTAGGAATGCACACCTATAGCCTAGTGTTGGAAGTTAGTCACAGTCAGAGGCATAAGTAATACAAACTCAATTTGGAGTAAGGTCATTATTGAGACCAAGTGAAGAATATAGTGTGTTTAAATTATGTGATATTATTATATGAATATAATCAAGGTTTTTCATATACCTTTGAAGACAAAAACTCACCCTCACAAACTACAGTCAAAGCAAAGAATGATTGTCTTAGTTAAGAGAACAGTGAGGAATTGACAGGCCTAGAAAGCCTAGAGCAAGTTTTGAATATGGTGAAATAATTTTTTCATATATATGGGTTATATAAACTATAATAAACATTATAAAATTGATATTACCCAAAGTATAATCATCTAGAAGGAATAAAAAACATGTTTTTTTTATCTCAGTCCTAACAGGGTACTAGGTTTGAGAAGGCAAAGTGTCAAGTGGTGACCTCCTAGAGAGGTATGAAGGGATTCATGAATTTTAAAATGATTTATTATCATAAAGTGTAATGAAACTCCAAAAAAATCCCTAATCCATCCAAAATCCTTTTCTCATAGGCCAAATGACTCAGTCCATATAGGTAGGGTAAGGGGGAGCCTTGTTTTAAGAGGCAAATGTGAGATTCCACTAGAAAATAAGGTTTTGATTAGATCACTGAGATAAAAAATCATTAAATAAGTGTGATTAATATGTATAAATAGTTTTTATTCATAAATAAATGTTGGAATGGGGAGTTACAAGGAGGTTTGGGTGAAAACATGCAAAAAATAGGGTTTTTGATCCCTTTTTGGCAAAGCTGAGTTGGTTTTCACACTTAGAATTGGTATATGATGAAAAAAATTGGTAAAATGGATAATAATATCCTTTTTTATCTCACAAAACATTCATATTTATCATCCAAATATGTAAATATTCCTCTATTTTGTCTCAGAGGTGGGTCACTCCTTACATGCAGGAAAATGGTAGTTTTGGGGAGAAGTGAAGAATGGAGGGCTTATGCTCAATATGACCAGTCAAGGAGGTTTGAAAATTTGGGGGACATATTTTAGAACATGATAAAACATATTATAATTTTTTAATTCCAATTAGATGATATAGACAAGGAGGTTTGCAGGCAAACCTAGTAGTAAAACATGCAAACCCAACCCAAATGAGACGTTACTTCAAGTAAGATCCTTATCTTAGTATTATAATGTTTTATGTGCTACCTAAAAGGGTAAATATGATGTTTTAATGATATTTTAATGCATTTATGGTGATAATTATCATCTTTTGGTTCAAAAATCATAAATAGGCATGTTGGCAAGGCATAACTCTTATTCCAAAATAGGGGTAACTTCCATTTTTGGCTCTTGTTGAGCTCTAAAACTGATTTGAACATGTTGGTAGATAAGTATCAGAGGTGAATAAGGTTTTTATTGGTTTATAAACTCCAAAATAATCCATTTCCAACTCCAGACATACTAAAACCCTCTCAAAGAGCATAAAAGCCATTTGAAGGTTAGCTTTCATCACTCATATCTTTCATATATGTTTGCATGGAACCCTAAGAGATTTAGATAAGTTATAAGTGGTTCTTAAGAGGACACAAATTGAATTTTTCAATATTTTAAATCATATGACTTTATGAACAAAGTTTAAGAGTCCAAGGCACTCAAAACCCTTGTAAAATCCTTATAAGGACCCAATTGGGAAAGGGAAGATTTTTTAGCATCTAAATGCTAGGGAATGGACATGAAAGCACATATAAGTTATACAAGAATATTAGAGGATCCTACACAAGTGTTTTTTATACAAAAATATATAGATCAGAGGAAAACTAGGCTTGTTTTAAGTATTTTGAGTGGTTTTCAAGTTATAGGAGGAGTTAGAAGATGAAACAAACATTGAAAGGAATATTTACACTTTAGATAACTCCAAAAATTCATTTAATCTCATAAATAAAACTCTAAGTGTCCAAACCAAACTCACTTTTAACCAATCCAATGAGCCAGACTAGTGAACATTTGGGAAAGTAGTGAAAAGAAATTAGGGAGACCTTTTAAAGGTTTTTTCTTGAAACTAATGATATGGGAGCCTTTGACAAGTGTTATTACCTCTTGTGCATGTATCAGTCTATAAATTTGGAAGTTTTTTGATGCCAAGTGGAGAAGGTTCATGGAAGAGATTCCTTTTAAAACTACCAGTGATGATTTTGCATGTCCACAAGAATAGGTATGTTCAAAGATTAATCCAATGTATGTGGAGACTTTTTGCTAACATCTATTTCTCAAACCAATCATCATATCTAGCCATATGTAGGGATTAAGGTAGTTTTGGAAGGCAAATCATATATGAATTTTCTTATTCCAAACTTGTAGGTTTTGTGCCACTTTCCACTATCTTTATGACCTGTTTGGAAAAGTACATATTCATAACATGACATATCACACCCCACCTCTCTTCTATATACAATTTTAATTTATATTTACTTTGTGACACATGTCCTTTGTGCCTTTTCAACTTCTCTTTTCTCTCCCTTCCTCTAAGTTCTATAAATTTAAGCCATTTTGGATATTGAAAAGATTCCAACTCTTGGTATGGTGAATCCCAACCAAAATTGTACTTTGATTTATAATTAAGTTAATGATAAGTAATTTGGTTATACTCTAAGTCCATTTTCACTATGTGTTTAAGTGATCCATCTTGAAAGTCAAGTATAGATTGAGTTCATCTTGTTTCATGCAATCCTTGAATGTGTTGTTGCAATTGACTTATCTCCTAACAAGTTTCATGAAGTGTATACTACTTCAATAGAATTTTGAAGTGTGTATGATTTTGGTAGTGTCATATCTAAAATTCCCTTCACTTGCCTTCATTTTTTGAGTTGTTATTTGCCTTCATGAGAAACACTCATGCTAGGGAGCTCTATTAATGTTGTGAAGCTAGTTTGATTGTCTTAGTTCATTATACAAATCCTAAGTGTACGAATGGAATTAACTCTTGGTATATCACCTCCTAGTTTAGGTTTGATTTATGTATCTTTCTCTCCCTTTTCACCAATGTTAGGCAATTTTAATAGCATAAGCATATCAAATCATATCTAGGGAGCTATCCCTTTTCAATCCTATAGACTCATCTCTCTTACAAGTTCCCACAAACTTGAGGGATGATTCAATGTTGCATCAAATTAAAGGATCTTAATAGAATGATTATTCTTGTCTTTTCATGTGTTTTATGGAGTTGATATGGATGGCTATGAGGATAATACTTACCATACACCTCCCTATCAACCTTTTCATGACCCTTTCTACCCTTCTCAATAGGCCTGTCAAGAATACCATCCCCCATATGAGTCATGGTATTCCTATGGTCAACCTAGTTCCTTTTCAAATGAGTATGCTATTGTTGACCAGCCATATGACCCATATTCCTCTCATCCTTGTCATGATGAGTCAAGAAACACCATTAATTGGGAGGTAAAATATGAATATTTTAAAACTTTTCTTGAAGAAGTTAACAACCTAGTCACTTTGTCCAAGCTTACTACACCTCTCATTCTCAAAATGTGTGGGAAGTTATTCCAAAGTCTCTAGAATTGGAAAAGCATATAAGTGTGCTAGATAAGTCTTTTGATGAAACTCTTGGTGATTTTATGGATTGGTTTATGGTTTCAATTGGGTTGTTGATGGACATGTGGGGGTATGTTGAAGAAGAGAATCAATATTCCATTAGTGAAGGATTGTCTATGTCAAGAAAGGCTTTTCAATGGTGGATTGATAGATTAGATAAATGGGAAATTCAAGAGGCTATGGAACAAGTTGCAGCTATAAAAGAATCTCCAAAAAAATATGAATAGCCTCAAGAAGATGAAGAGGATGATGAAAGATTTTATGAAAAATATTTTATTCCTATTGCTCATCCTATCTTACCTCTCCCTCAAGATCCCATTCAAGAGGTTTCACCCATCTCCATACCCATCCATGACCACCACACTCCATCCCCAACCCATAGACCTATATATCTCTCTTCCACCATCCCTCTCCTTGAAGAAGAAACTCTTTTAAGGGAAGCATCAAAGGAGGAACAAATTTTGTTTGCAATAGAGAAAGATGATAACACAAGTGATGAGGAAGAATAATTTGTCATTAGAACTCCACTTGGGGCTATCAATCTTAACTCACCCTTCTTGAACCAAGAGAAATAATACTCTATGTCTGATCATGAAGTTGTAGATGACCATCTCATGCATGAAGTGGAGTGAATTATCAAGGATGAAGGTCAAGTCACTCATCAATAAGTTACAATCTTGAAAGAGTCTCATGAAACTAATGTAGAATACATATTTATTGGAGATGAGTCCATACCTCTATCTGATTTTGAACAACCCTTAAATGTAATAGAAATGAAGAGAAACAGCTTGATGACCTCATATGTCAAGAAGAGAAACCTAATATCATTGAGAATATCATGGAAAACAAGAATATAAGCCTTGTTACATCACCATTAGAGGTAAAATTTTAATATTCTTATGATAAACTTGAATTTGTTGAGCTATAAGAGAAGTTCAATTTTATGGCTAATCTATTTGGAGTTGTTTGTTTCTTATTAAGCACCATGAAAAAGATAGAGGAATTGATGCCAAAGATAAAGAGGTTGTATTCCTCATTCATCCCTCTATATTATGAATCCAAGAAGGTTTCAAGATACCCCTTCAATCTAGGCATAAGTCTTCATACTAGGTTTGTTAGTGTTGGAGTATGTTTGTTTCAGTTTGTCTTGTGTTTCCTAAGTGCTTCATAGAATGAGTGTGTTTCTTTTCATTTATTTAGTGTGTGTGTTTTTTGATTTTTTGTGTGTGAGTCAACAATATTATGTTATTTGAGTCAAATTTTTACTCAAGTCAATTTGAGTGATCATATGCATGACTCTGTTCCCAATGGAGATGTAAGGCAACTAGTCCTAGGCATAGCAAGCATGTCACCCCTGGGAATCACCAAGAATGTTAACCAAATTTGACCCCAAGTAAAATTTGGGCCAACTCCTAATATTTTAAGAAAATTATAATATTCCCATGTGTCGTATAGGGTGTTATGTTGGTATATTGTCTTACTAATCCTCTCCCTAGTCCTTGTTGAGGTCTACCCCTTATGCACTAGGCTAGTCAACTTGAGTCAAAGGTTTGTCAATCTTGGTAAAAGGTATTAAAAGGGTAAAATTGTGTTTAAAATAGCATGAGGTGGTCCTTAATATGTTTTAATATGCTTACAAGTCATGAATTGGTCATAGGTCTTGTCTCACATGAAAAAGGGGGCTTTTGGCCATTTTTAGCCTATTGAATGACTTGTATGGATTTTTATGCAAGAAAATTTGACACTTAGGTGAGTTTAAATGTGTATCATGTTATAATAATTTCATTAATATTTATTTGTTAGGAAATAAGTAGTTATGTTTAGTGGATGGTAGTTTTCCCTAAAAAAAGGAGCTTTTGGGCACTTATATAGACTTCCCAAGTCCACCATCAGATAAAAACCTAGGAAGTGTAAATATTCACATCCCAAAAAGTCATATATATATATATATATGTTTGGTTTTAATTTTTCACACAAAAATTTTCATTTTCAACTCATTTTTCTCCCTTTTCCTTTTGCCATGCAAAGGAAGGTCAAATTTAAGTGCTCACTATGGGTCACATGGTTTGAGTTGGAGGAAATAATCTTAGGGGTGGATAGTGATTGGAGTCCTATTCACATATATAAAAGGAACTTGAGATTTAGTGATTCCTACTTCATGAACCATCAGTTTGATCCCAAGCAACTTCTTGTCCATAATCAACCATGAGGGGGTCACTGTTTGGGTTTGTGTCAAATTTTATTATTTTGAATTGATGTGTTTGAGTGTTTCAAGGGAATATGCATGATATAAAAGGATATTTACATGATTATAATTGTTTTGGATAGTAAATTTGAGATATTTACATGATTATAATTGTTTTGGATAGTAAATTTGTTGATAGAGTTCCTTCTAGGCTTGTTTCTTGGCTTAAATACCACACTTGTAGACTTTCTTGTGAATCTTCACCTCCAACTGCTTTCTATAGGTTTCCTACATGAGAATAAGGGAATATAGGATGGCTTAAAGTGTTGTGACCATATACCATGATTTTGGTATTTTTTATATCTTCTCACTATTGACCATTTTTTGCCCAACAGGCCAAAAATTGGTCCCCTTCTGTCCCTACTGTTATAGGCCATTTTCATTTTCTAATTTTGCATGAATTGGTCTAAATCTATAGACTCTACAGGTCTTGGATTTCTATGGAATCTATAGGTTAGTCCTTTGGTGCATAAGGGATTAGTTCAAAAAGTTTTGGGTTTTACAAGGATTCTTCAAGCTCTGGTCTGAAGAAAATGAAGAATTTTAGCATTATTAAACCATTGAACTTGTTTCAATGCCTGGTTTAATTGCTTGGCTCAATTAGCCTTGGTTTAGTGGTTAAAGTTCAACACATTTTAGTTCATCAGCATGCAACTTTGAACTGTTAAACTAGTTCAAAGGGTAGTTCAATGGTGTTTGTTCAACCACTCAATTCGGTGACATCAGTTCAAGTGGCTTCTAGTTCAATGAATTAGTTGAAGTAGCTTCCAGTTCAATGAATCAGTTCAAAGGCATGGTTCAATGGGCTCAGTGTGCAAGTGGTTGAATCGTTGAACCGATTAAATTGTTGAACCAATTTTGGTTCAATGGGTTGGTTCAATGGCTTGGTTTAAGGGTGTGCCCTACAACTAAAGGGCAGTTTAAGGTTCAAAAGCCCTTGCAGAGGGCAGTTCAAGAAATAGAAAACCCATGGGAAAAGGCTTGAAACAAAAGCCCACAAAGTAGAAAAGCCACAGAAAAGACCTGATAGACTTTTGTCAAAGACGGTGATGTCTTGAAAGCTATCAAATTTAAGTAGAGGAACTAGCCATTGGTGATGGCTATGTGAACATCAAATTTAACACTATGAAATATCCATATGTTTTGAACTATTTGAGCACCAAGTAGAAAGGAGCTTGAGGAATGTAGTGACCTGCTAGAAGATTGCCTTAAGGGCTAAAAGAGTAAGAAGAAGACAAAGAGCAAAAATGACAAAGCATTCAAGTGGCGAAGAGATGGAGAGTTATTGCAAATGAGCAGTGTGACCTGCTTTTCTCCAAGTTGGAATTGATGAGGGAACAAACTACAGTCTATTTATAGAAAAGAGGTGCGACCATGCCCTTACATTAATGATTGAATGTCAAAGTCAATTTTGGCAATGGTACAACATGGTTCTAGTATGCCTCTTCTGAAGGATGACATCAGTAACAGTGGCTTTCCTCTTCTTGATGTGTTTAGCGCACATGGGTTGATTGCAAAAAAGAGTGCCAAAATCTTTCCCAGGAAGTGCTAAGTTGCTCTTCCTCTTCCTATAAATTGTAAACTTCTCTTTTGAGAAGGGATCTACTCTCAGCCTTAAGGCAAAAATCTACTCAAAAATCTCTCAGGCTTGTAAGGTAGAGCTCTGCCAAAATTTTACCTTGAATCAAAACTTAGCATTTTACCTCCATTCTGAGTTTTGCATCTTTAGTATGTGTCTATGCATTTGATTATGTGTTAAGTCATTTTCTTAATGCTTTTGTATAAAGATTACAGCATGTCTAGTGCATTTTTGATTTTCCTTTTACAGGTCTATCAAAAGTGTCCCTAGAGGAGTATAGGTGAAGTGGATAGGCTAATGTAGTGTGTCTCAGAATGCCTCTAGTAGTTATTTCCTCCCTGTATCTCCATGGACCCCTGACCCACTGATGCAAAACGTCTTCTCACTTCAAATGAAGTGTATAGGTGCTCCTTTTTGATGAAAAGTGTATATTTAGGCTCGGTGGATCACATTTTTTGGTGTATCACCTTTTCTTCTTTTTATGCTTAAGTTCTATTTTCAGCATCTCCTTCTCCCTTTTCATCCCCACATTTTTTACATTTTATTTGTTAGCATTAGGAGAAACTAGGGCCTAAATGATACATCAGAGGGATCTATCCCTCATTCTAGAGACTCTCCCCTCTAGCTTCACCGGTCCCACAGACGAGAGGGGAGTTTCCATTGTTGTGTGAAGAAGGCAAGAGCTCGGCCTCCTACCAAGGGTGCAATCTTTTGCGTCAATAGTTTATAGCACGCCCAGTGGGACCAACTAGGACAAGTTATGTCCAAAGAGTTGAAGAATTTTTGGTGTGTTCTTCAACTAACTAGCCTTTGGAGGCTTTGCATCATACACTAATGGTGACTCTGAGTTGAATCAGTTGGTTAAGTAACCTGGTGCCATCAAAAATCACTTTTTGTATGTATAATTCCTTTGCACAAAATCATGGACCTTGTGTTCCTTTGTATGGTTTTAATCAATCTTAGGGTTTTCATGCAATCCCCCTGAGTGGCTTTCCTAGTCCTCCTCAACCCCCTCAGGTCACTGATCTTAATGACAACCTCCTGACCTAGGGGAAATAGTGGAATCATGGGGCAAGAAAGAGGAGAAGAAAGGTTTTGCTCAAAACCTTAAAAAAGATAAAGTTGCTCCTACCCATGATTCCCATGACATCCAAGAGGCTATCATGAGTAATAATGAAGAAAAAATCATCATTGATGCTCCTTGTGAAGACCTCATTAGCAATGGAGAAGACGCAGGTCATGCATACATGTAGATGTTCCAGTAATATGAGGAGGAACAAAAGCATGGTGAGCTCTCTCCCCCCTTGTTCGATGAACTTCCTTATTATTTTGATGAGGAAGATGACTATGCCAGAGAGCCTAAGTTAGAAGAGGACCAGATGGATGCCTTTGAACATCTATAAATTTTGGTCCTCGAGCAGGAAAAGGAAAGGCTGGTCTCCCTTGAGGAAAGCCTTGGAGAAGAAAGCTTTGAATAGAGAGGTGATGTTTTGTGGGATGAGCAATCAGTTTGTGATTCCATTTCAAACATCATCATAGTCACCCTTCTTCAAGAAGGCCAAGAGGGAGTAGAGGATGAGTTTGACAGGATCTCCAATGAAGTAGAAGGAAATGGGTCAAACCATGATGCATTACAGAGGAAATGTGCACATCAAAGGGCTAATGGTGATAACCCAGTAGCCACAAATTTCTTGGTGAAGAGCACCAGCATGAAAAACCAGCATTCAACAAGCTTCTAAGAATGAATAAATTATACACATGTTGGGAGAATGTTTGAATTTGTTTCACTCAAATACCAGCCAATACATGTGACAGGCAAGAGAAGCAGGTCACCAACTCTCTTTTTCATTCAGCTACTTGCCTAGCACCATAAGTCTTCTTACCAAGAAGGGGACTTAAGAAATTTCCCCTTTGATCCAGGAGGGAGGCAAACATTCTGGGTTAGCTGTATATAGTAGTTTGCTTTCAGTTTCTTTCCTGCTTTCCCTAAGTGTAGTTTGCATAGGTAGTGTTTTTTAGTCTTGTGTGTTTCCCTTTGTCTGGGGTAAAAAGCTTCATGTTTGATTCTCAGATCTTTTGGGGCTGTTGCTAACCTTTCTTCATAGTTGCATCTGACTTCGTGCCTAATGGACTACAAGGCAACTGGCCTTTAAGCATAGCAGGCATGCTTCCCCTGGGAGTCACCAATTTGTTGACCATTTTTTGCCCAATAGGCCAAAAATTGGTCCCCTTCTGTCCCTACTATTCCAGGCCATTTTCATTTTTTGATTTTTCATGAATTGGTCTAAATCTATGGACTCTATAGGTCTTGGATTTCTACAAATTCTACAAGTTAGTCCTTTGGCACATAAGGGATCAGTTTAGAAAGTTTCAAGTTTTACAAGGCTTCTTCAAGCTCTAGTCTAAATAAAATTAAGAAGTTTGGCATTGTTGAACCATTGAACCCATTTTAATGCCTTGGTTCAATGCCTGGTTCAATCACTTGGTTCAATCATCCTTGGTTCAGTGATTAAAGTTCAACACATTTTGGTTCATCAGTGCGTAGCTTTGAACCATTGAATTGGTTCAAAGGGTAGTTCAATGGCATTGGTTCAACCACTCAATTCAGCAGCATCAATTTAAGTGGCTTCCAGTTCAACAAATTAGTTTAAGCTACTTCTAGTTCAATGAATTAGTTCAAAGGCTTAGTTCAACAGGCTCGGCGTGTAAGTGGTTGAACCATTGAATCGATTGAATCGTTGAACCAATTTTGGTTCAATGGGTTGGTTTAATGGCTTGGTTCAAGGGTATGCCCTACAGTCGAAGGGTAGTTCAAGGTCTAAATGCCCTTGTGGAGGGCAGTTTAAGAAACAAAAAACCCATAGGAAAAGGCCCAAAACAAAATCCCACAAAGCAAAAAAGCCACATAAAAGACCTAATAGACTTTTGCTGAGGATGGTGACATCTTGAAAGCCATCAAATTTAAGTAGATGAACTAGCCATTAGGTGACGGCTGTGTGAACATCAAATTTAACATCGTGAAATATCTATCTATTTTGAACTATTTGAGCATCAAGTAGAAAGGAGCTCGAGGAATGCAGTGACTCACCAAAAGATCGCCCCGAGGGTTGAAAGAGCAGAAAGAAGACAAAGAGCAAAAATGACAAATCATTCAAGTGGTGAAGAGATGGAGAGTTATTGCAGATGAGTGGTGTGACCTACTTTTCTCTAAATTAGCATTGATGAGGGAATAAACTATATTATGTTTATAGAAAAGAGGCACGACCATGCCCTTACATTAATTCTTAAACGCCAAAGTCAATTTTGGTGATGGTATAGCATGGTTCCAGCAGGCCTCTTTTAAAGGATGACATCAGTAATAGTGGCTTTCCTCTTCTCGATGTGTTCAATGCACATGGGCCACTTACAAAAAAGAGTGCCAAAATCTTTCCCAAGAAGTGCTAAGTTTCTCTTCCTCTTCCTATAAATTGTAAACTTCTCTTTTGAGAAGGGATCTGCTCTCAGCCTTAAGGCAAAACTCTACCCAAAAATCTCTCAAGCTTGTAAGGTAGAGCTCTACCAGAATTTTACCTTAAATCAAAACTTAGCATTTTTACCTCCACTCTAAGTTTTTCATCTTTAGTATGTGTCTATGCATTTGATTCTGTGTTAAGTCATTTTCTTAATGCTTTTGCAGAATGATTGTAGCATGTCTGGTGCATTTTTGAGTTTCCTTTTACAGGTCTATCAGAAGTGTCCCTAGAGGAGTATAGGTGAAGTGGATAGGCTATTGTAGTTTGTCTTAGAATGCCTCTAGTAGTTATTTCCTCCTTATATCTCCATAGATCCCTAACCCACTGATGCAGAAGATCTTCTCACTTCAGATGAAGTGTATAGGTGCTCTTTTTTGGTGAAAAGTGTATATTCAGGTTGGGTGGATCATATTTTCTGGTGTATCACCTTTTCTTCTTTTTAGGCTTAGGTTCTATTTTTAGTATCTCTTTCTCCCTTTTCATCCCCCCCTTTTTTTACATTTTATTTGTTAGCAGTAGGAGAAACTAGGGCCTAAATGATACATCAGAGGGAGCTAGCCCTCATTCTAGAGACTCTCCCCTCCAGCTTCACTGGTCCCACAGGCGAGAGGGGAGTTTCCATTATTACGTGAAAAAGGTAGGAGCTCAGCCTCCTACCAAGGGTGAAATCTTCTACGTCAACACTCACCTTGCATAATTTTATCCTTCCATGCCTCTACCCATCCATGTAATTCAACATTGTCACCTACAGGTTTCATCTCTTCAATGGATGCATTCATACATGATAGTGAAATGACCAAATATAAATAAGGTTTACATGATTTTTGGAAGTGATTTTGATGTTTGATATCTATTTATGATCCTTAGGAGTTGGATGGATGGCTTTAAGAGCAATATTTTTAACTTTAGGGACTGAGTCCCTAAACACACTAAACAAAGCTCTCAAGGGTCTTTTTAGTTTTCCTAAGTTGAAACTATCATTTATTTTAAGGATTAATCTTATGTTAGCCTTGTATTTATATCCATGGATAAATGTCATGAAAAATCTGAGATTTAAAGGACAAACGTCATGTATGTTTTGAGATCTCCTAAAATGGTAAAAAAGCACTAAAAAGAGGTAGTAATGTCTACATGATTTTGGAGGGAAGGTTGATGTTGGCATCCCTTAAGGGAGTTATAAGCATGTCCAAGTATGGGAAACAATTTAAAACACCCAACAAGAAAATTAAATAACCTATATAATTAATGAGGAGGTGGTTTCCTCAAATGACCATTGTAGCCCATCCTATGTCCATATATATGACTATGAAGGACATCTACAGGTAGAGAACCAAAAGTTTATGAAATAAGCATGGTTTTGAACAATTTGTTGAGGTTTCATGATTTGGATACAATAAAAGGTCCCCATACCATCATAAAATTACCATTGACATGTTCCAAATGACCAAATGGAAACCTACAAGCCTAGGAATACACACCTATAGCCTAGTGTTGGAAGTTAGTCACAATTAGAGGCATAAGTAATATAAACTTAGTTTGTAGTAAGGTCATTCTTGAGCCCAAGTGAAGAATATGGTGTGTTTAAATTATGTGATTTTATTCTATTAATATAATAAATGGTTTAAATATATCTTTTAAGATAAAAACTCACCCTAGTAACCTATAGTCAAAGCGAAGAATGAATGTCTCAGTCAAGAGGAACAATGAAGAACTGGTAAACCTAAAAAGCCTAGAGTAAGTTTTAAAGATGGTAAAGTTAATTTGTCATATAAATGGGTTATATAAACTAAAATAACCCTTTAAAACTTGATAATCCCCAAATTAGAAGCATCTAGATGGGAAAAAACCCTATTTGTTGTCTCAATCCTGACAGGGTACTAGGTTTGAGAAGGCAAAGTGTCAAGTGGTGACCTCTTAGAGAGGTATGAAGGGATTAATGAATTTTAAACTGATTTATTAGTATAAATTAAGTTTAATTACACTCAAAAAACATCCTTAAGCCATCCAAAATCATTTTCTTATAGGCCAAATGACTTAGTCCATACAGGTAGGGTAAGGGGGAGCCTTGTTTCAAGAGACAAATGTGAGATTCCACTAGAAAACAAGGTTTTAATTGCATCCATAAGATAAAAAATAATTAAATAATAGTGAGGAAGATGTCTAAATATTTTTAATGCATCAATAAAGGTTGTAAGGGGGATTCATAAGGAGGTTTGGGTGAAAACATGCAAAAAATAGGGTTTTTGACCCCTTTTTGGCAAAGTTGAGTTGGTTTGGCCACTTAGACTTGGAATATGATGAAACACTTTTGTAAAATTTATCATAATAGACTTTTGGAGATAAAAAAACATTAATATTTCTCATAAAAATATGAAAATATGCCTTTTTTTTGTCTCAAAGGTGGGTCACTCCTTACATGCAGGAAAATGGTAGTTTTGGGGAGAAGTGAAGAATGGAGGCCTTGTGCTCAATATAACCAGTCAAAGAGGTTTGTATAGTTGGGGTAAATATGGTAGAACATAATAAAATAGATTATAAGGTTTTAATTATAAGGATATGATCTAGACAAGGAGGTTTGCAGGTAAACCTAGTAGAAAAACATGCAAACCCAACCCAAATGAGATGTCACTTTAAGTTCTAGCCTTCTCCAAGTACTATAATGTTTTTTGTGATACCTATAGGGATAAATATGATGTTTTAATTATATTTGAATGAATTTATGGTGATATTTATCATATTTTGGTTCACAAATCACAAATAAACCTATTGGCAAGGCATAACTCTTATCCTAAAACAAGGGTAACTTCCATTTTTGGCTCTTGTTGAGCTCTCCAAATTATTTTAACATGTTGGTAGGTTAGTATCAGAGGTTATTAAGCTTTTTTTTTGTTGAGAAACTCCACAAGAATCCATTTCCAAATCTAGATATACTAAAAGCCTCTCAAAGAGCATGAAAGCCATTCGAAGGTCAGCTTCCATCACTCATATATTTCATGAATGTTTTCATGGGAAATTGAGCCATATATATAAGTTATAAGGGGTTATTAAGAGGACAAAAATGGAATTTTTCTATGATTTTAAAGACAAACCTTTCTGAACAAAGGTTAAGAGTCTAGGTCACTCAAAACCCTTATAAAATCCTTATAAGGACCTGATTGTGAAAGGTAAGTTATTTGATAATCTAAATTATAGGGAATGGCCATGGGAAAAAATAAAAGTTGTAAATTAATCTCACAGGATCCCACACATATGTTTTTTTATGTGTAACTATATGGATCAGAGGAAAACTAGGCTTGTTTTGAATATTTTAAGTGGTGTGCAAGCTAAAGAAGGAGTTAGAAGATGAAAAAAAAATTCAAAGGAATATTTACACTTTCTATAACTCAAAATATTAATTTCATCTCATGAATCAAACTCTAAGTGTCCCAACTAGACTCTCACTTTTAGCCAGTCTAGTGAGCTAAACTAGTGAACATTTGGGAGAGTGGTGAAAAGAAATTAGGGAGACCTATTAAAGGGTTTTTATTGAAACCAATGATATGGGATCATTTTAAAAAAATTATTCCCTCTTTTACATGGATCAATTTGAAAATTTGGAAGTTTTTTAATGCCAAGTGGAGAAGGTGCATTTTAGAGAGATCTTTTAAAACTACCAATGATGATTTTACATGTATATAATAATAGGGATGGTTAGAGATAAATATAATGCACGTGGAGACTTTTTGGTAACCCTTATTTCTTAGAAAAATCATCAGACTTGATCATATGTAGGGATAAGGGTAGTTTTGGAAGGCAAATCATATAGGTAGTTTCTTATGCCAAACTTGCAAGTTTTGTGCGACTTTTCACTATCTTTGTGACTTGTTTGGATAAGTTAACCTTCATGACATGGCATATCTCACCCCATCTCTCTTATATATACAATTTTAACTAATATTCACTTGGTTACACATGTCCTTTATGCATTTTCAACTTTTATTTTCTCTCTCTTCCTCCAAGTTCTATAAATGTAAGCCATTTTGGCTATTAAAAGGATTCCAACTCTTGCTATGGTGAATCCAAACCAAAATTGTACCTTGATTTTTACTTAAGATAATGATAAGTAAGTTGGTTATACTCTAAGTCCATTTTCACTATGTGTTTAAGTGATCCATTGTAAAAGTCAAGTATATATTGAGTTCATCTTGTTCCATGCAATCCTTGAATGTGTTATTGCAAATGACTTATCTCCTAATATGTTTCATGAAGTGTATACTACTTAAATATAATTTTGAAGTGTGCATGAGTTTGGTAGTGTCATATCTAACCTTCCCTTCACTTGCCTTCATTTTTTGAGTTGTTATTTGCCTTCATGAGAAACACTCATGTTAGGGAGATCCATTAATGATCTGAGGCTAGTTTGATTGTCTTAGTTCATTATACAAATCCTAAGTGTGTGAATGGAATTAACTCTTGGTGTATCACCTCCTAGTTTAAGTTTGATATATGTATCTTTCTCTCCATTTTCACCCATGTTAGGTAGTTTTAGTAGCATAAGCACATCAAGTCATATCTAGGGAGATAGCCCTTTTCAATCCTAGAAACTCATCTCTCTTACAAGCTCCCAAAAACTTGAGGGATGATTCAATGTTTCATCAAATTGAAGGATCTTAATATAATTTTATAGGGTGTATAATTTGATGACAATAGTATGTTGAGACCCTTTTCTAAAATTACACTCCTAGGCTTAGATATGCATGGTTCACCCCCCATTTTCCCATGGTTGACAAGCTCAAATCCTGCTCGGGACTACACTCATCTATTAAAATGTGGATATTTTGCTTCAAAAATACTTAAGGGGCTTGTGTGAAGCCTAAGCTTGATCATTTTGCTTAGTGTATATTGCACCAAGTCTTACCTGTTAGTAGAAAACTCATTCAGCTTGGATCCCACCTACCTACTTACCCCTTTTGTGGCCACCTTGAGACACTTCCTCATTTCTTCTGGTACTATTCCAAATCTCAAAGGGTCTAGAATTAGATTCATGATCTTTTTATGCCTTTCCATTCTAAATGATTTCTTGGTAGTATATCCTCCTTGGAGACAAGATCGTGATGCCCTTCAAATACACACAAGTTTGGCATCCTTTTAGAGAGAAGATTCTCTTCTAGATTTGGAAAAAAAGAAATAATTCTATGTTTAATCATGTTTCTATTGATTGTAATGTTTCTACTTTGCACAAATCTTTTATCATTTATAATGTTATTTTTAAGATTAAAGTTAAAGCCAATAAAGTGGTTATGGAGCTTGGGCATCTATATGATCTCATTTCCCATTATGGAGATGAACCTTATGTTATGGCTCAGGTTCTACCATCTCCACCCAAGTATCCTATATTGTATTATATAGTGCCTCAACTACCTCATGGGCATTGTCACAATCATTCTAGGTGCCACTCTCATAGTGGCACCCTATACCAACACATTTCCCCTCCTAGGCAGCAGCAAGGGTGGAAGCCATGACCTCCTTTTCTTGTTGGATAGGATGGTTGGGCTGTTCCTCCTCCTCCACACCTAGATGCTTGGGAGGAACCACCTATAGGTTGTGTTGATGTACTAGATAAATTATTTGGGCTCTCTTTGGCCATCTCGCCCACTTGGACACAAGTAGATGATAATACAAACAAGTAAATAATAATACTAGTTGAAAGTCTACTCTAGATGGTAATGATTTACCAAGCTTGGGTTGGGGTCTTGATGATATGGATCCTCTAACTTCTTTCCTTGATATTGTTACATAAAATTTATCTATTTTTATGATTTTGTGACTTATTTCTAGGCTTTACCTAGATTATGATACATTTGATACTCTCATACCGCCTTATTTTTTTGTGAATTATTTATATATTTATATTAAGTTAATATATGTATATATTTCATCAAAAAAATGAGGTGTTATAGACCTAAGAAGGATTTTTTCATGCTCATTGGCATGTGAAACCTTTGCATAAGATCCTAATAATTTCATGGAAGTTAGCGAAGGGTGCTAGCTCAAATTTCCTAGAATTGGTTTTGGAGTTGTGGGGTAATCCTTTATGAATGATTGTTAAGAGTGAAAATTGCTTTTTAGTGACTTGAAACCCTAAGTTGAAATTGATGTTATAAATATGATTTAAAATGGATCACAATGAATTAAATAACCTATTTTGGTGATTGGAACTTGGAGAGGACTCCCCTAAGTACCTTTAGGTGGTATTGGTATGTTAGAAGAGTGAGTAGAAGCTATAGGAAACCCCCTTATTTCTTAAATTTTTGATGTAAAAAGTAGGCTTGACTAGGTTAAAATATGAAAATGGTTGGAGGATGATGTGTGATAATTTTATTTTGTGTCCATGTAAGTTTTTAGTAGTTTTTAGACTTCAAATATGCTAAATTGGTTATGGAAGTTCTCCTATCACTAAAAATGCCTAGTGAGGAAGATAGTAACAAAAATAGGAAGAAGTGAGAATGACATTAGGAATATGGTGCCATGGATTAGGTATGAATCCAATTATGTAGGTTTTTTATTCAATACATTTAACACATATCTCTATTAGATATAATATTTGAATATGCTTATATGTAAGCAGAAAGTTGTTCTCAAATTGACTTGTCTAACATAGTGAGGTCTTTGTAAAGTAAAGACATGGGATTGGTCTGTAATACCAAAATTTATATTTAAAATAATAATATATTTGTTTTAATATGTTATAATTATGTTAAAGGATCATATCTTTGTTTTCATAATTATGTTTTGAAGTTATTTGCAGTTCTAAGTGAGCATATGAAAGTGGTCATTTTGAGGAATTTTGCCCTATTTGGTGAAATATAATGAACATGGTGATGACCTTGAGGTCATGGAGGTTTTATTTATGTGATTTTATGGTATGTTTGTTTGATTATATTGGTTGTGTGATTCAATTTTGGTTAGTAGACTTTTTAGCAGTAAGAAGGCCTAATTGTGAGTAGGCCTGATGATGTGGTTCAAGGAGTGGAATGAGCTAAATGGCATTGGGGACATAAGGTGAGATTATTTGGGGTATAATTAAATATTTTTTGAAGTTTTTCATCTATTTATGGAGGATCAAGATGTTATAATATGGTTAAAGTGAAACATGTGCTTTGAGAAGGCTTAATTGCATTAGGTCTCCTTTAGGCCTAATGGTGGTTTTAGTCCTTATGAGTGGTGGAAAACATATGTAGTGCTTTTTTATCCTATGAAACATGTTTTTTGATGTATTATTATTGTGATACAGGTATGGAGAGTTTTGTGTCCAACCAAGGTATGCGAAATCAAGATTCAAGTATAAAAAGAGGGTATAATAGGCTTATTTTGACTAGTTAGAATATTGAAGAAATAAATGAATGAAATAGATGTTTTGAAACTAGGTAGAGGGACTAAATACCATCATATAGGTGTGTTGAATATTTAATTAAGTTATAACAATAATTATACATATGATTAGTAAGGTCATATGACCTAAATCTGTCAAGAAGAGGGTTAGTTGAGCAAAGAGGCCTAATAGGTTGTTTGAGAGAGATAAAAGACTGTAAAGAGCAAAGTAATAGGGTCACCATCAATTGAGTAAAAAAAATTGTTCAAATTTTATCATAGGTTATAGGTTTCTGAGTTGGTTCTAAGTTACTTTGGGGGTTGGTGCCTCCAAGCAAGTTGGTGCTTGTTAAAGGCTTAGTTGAGTTGGTGCTTAACTAGTCAGGGGTTAGTGCTCCTTGTGGGGTTGGTGCCTCACTAAATATTGATTAATTGATTATATTACTATATTATAATATGTGTTTTAGTGTGTTTTATCACCCATGAGGGTTTTCCACATATTTATTGTGTTCATATGTTATATAATTATATGGATTCTTGTTTATGTATTATTGATGTATATGTTTGAATGAATAGTTCATGAATGATGCATGAAATTGAATTATTGTTTTAAGGGAAATAATTCACCCCCTTCTTAATGGATATGATTACAATAATTTTTATCATATCAGGTCCTTTTAAGTATGCCTAATAGCCTAAAGGAGATCCTAAGCAAGCAAAGAAGGCTAGTCAAACATAAGGTGGTTTCTCTACAAGCAAGGCTCCATTATTCAATATATATAATTATTGTTTTTGGAGTTTCAAGATGATAACATATTTTATTTCTCAAGGTCATGATGTTTGGAAATTATTTTTGGATGGATATATTGCACCCTCTATTCGCCCTATAGATACAATAGGTAATAAGGCTAGTGATAACAATTCAAAAGCAATGAATGGTATTCTTTGTGGCTTATCAGAGGTAGAGATTGTGAAGGTGATGCACTATATGTATACCAAACACATGTGGGACAAGTTTAATAATATCCATATAATATAGTTTGAAATCCTAAAGATGAATGAAGATGAGACCATTACAACCTACCTATTAAGGTTTGATGAAGTAGTCAACATCATAAGAGGCCTAGGTGAATAATTGAAAGAGTATATCATTTTTTAAAAGGTATTGAGATATCTAAATCCTAATTTTGATTGTAAATTATCTAATATTTAAGATATGTAAGATCTAGACAAACTAGAGATGGATGGAATTCATGACACCCTCATAGCCTATGAGGTGAGGACAATTGAAGGAAGGCCTACAAAGAAGGAAGTTGAATTCAAGGTAGAAATTAAGTCATAGGAGTAGAAGATAGAAGGTAATAAATTCAAAGACAATGATGATTCTGATATTGATAATGATGTGTTGATAACTATGTTTATAAGAAAGTTGAAAATTGGTATAGGTAAATACGAGGGTAAGCTACCCTTCAAATGCTTTAATTATGGAAAAATTAGACACTTTGCTAAAAAGCTACCTCATAAGCATAAGACAAGGGATGATGAACAACATGATGAAGGTCATGATGATGAAAAGAAGTCCTATAGGTCTAATAAGAGAAAGAAAAGTTATAAAAAGTATGATGACAAGAAGGAGTCTTTCAAGAACAAAAGAAGCTTTTACACCAAGGAAGATTGTATCTCATCTAATGAAAGTGAGAAAAGTGATTCTAATAGTGGCCATGAAGGTGATGGTACTAATGTCAATGAATTTTTATTCATGATTAAGGAAGCAAGATTTTCAAATCAAGAAGAGTATATGTGGTTTGGAGGTACTATTGGTAATTCAGATGAAGAAGAAGATGAGGTGGACTTTAGGGCTGAGTTGATGAATGATCTAGAAGAACTAAAGATGGTGAAGAAGAAAAATAAGGTGATCAAGTCTCTTTTCAAATAATATGAGGAGAAAATTATCTGTTTTGAAGATATATTGAGTAAAAACTCTAAAGAATAAGAAGAAATAGTCAAATAGGTGGAGACTCAAATTGAGATTGTGACTGCAAGCCTAAATGATAAAGAAGAAGAATGTGTCAATTATGTAACTAAAGTGGAATCCTTAAAAGTTGATTTGGATTAGGAATTAATTAAGGTGAAGTCCTTTTTTGACTTTGAAAATGGTACTAATGATCTAGACAACATTTTGAGTAGCCAAAAGATTGTTAATGATAAAATATGTCTTATTTTCAATGAATACCAAAAGAAGAATACTAATGTGGTCAAGGAGAATCAGACTTTAAAGGTCAATGGTTAATCAAGGATTGATGGTGATAGAAGAATAAATACTAATCCTATTAGTTAGTTTAATGTTATTAGGTATGCTAATCCTTTCAATGGTCATTGTTATTCATGTAACCAATTTGGTCATAAAGCAAGGCATTATAAAAGACCCTCCAAAAATGAATATGCATAAAAATATGAGTAGAATCATCAACCCATGGATACTAATGAGGTTATTTTTTATAGTTTTCATGATATATGACACATTGAAAGATATTTTACTTGTAAATAAAGAGGAAATAACTAGCTAATGGGTATGGGTAATGGTGTGTTTCCATTAAGAGGAATAGTGTGTTTCAATTATCAAAAGGTTGGTCATATTTCAAAGTATTATAAGAATGGATTAAAAAGTAAAAAAAATAAGGTTGAGGCCCATAAAATGCAAGAAAGAAGACAAAATAGTGAATGGAAATCAAAGGTGACTAAGGTGAATCATAACTAGTCTGCAAGTCCTAGTGGACTATTTGCCATGGTGGAGACTAGTTCAAATGGAAAGGAGTGCCAAAAATTCTCCCTATCAGCTTAGATTATCAATGGAGTCAATAAAAATAAATCAAGTTAGAATATTGTTTAAATTAAGATTTAAAAGGTCAAGGCTAAGAGGATCATGAATAAATTTTATCCTAGTGAGGACATGGAGATCTGGGAATCTCATAAGTTTATGTTGTTTTAGTACACTAGAGAAGAGGTGACTTCATTAGGCTTCATGGAGACACTCATCTAATGATCAAAAGCATGAATGATGCTTGGTCTTAAGGGGAGTTTTGTATTATTTGTGTCAGATCCAAAGTTTAGTCAATAGTCTATTGGAGGTATGATTACAAGAGATGGGTTACAAAGTATTTGTATGATGACTTGATCAAACTAAGTCACATTCATAATAGTGATTGAATATCTAATAGAGATTAGGGGAGCCAATCATGATCCAATAATAGGTGTGTTTTCTAAGAAGATATGTAGTAGTCATTAAGAAATATGAATTATGGATTGATTAAAGAGAGAGAATAGTCTTGTTTGGAGAGAAAAGTTGTGTTGTTCTATGTCTAAGGATCAGATAGTTTTCAAGAGATGACCCTTTATCATTAATGTCAAAGGAGGAGAAAGTTTTAGAATTTGGGGAGATGAGAATGATCAAAATTTTTTGAGTGTTTTACATCAATGACAAAGAGGGATATTGTTGATTTTCATTCCTATTGGCTGTGTTATGACATAGATGTTTTCATTGATGTCAAGGTCAAGATGGATGTCATTAATGTCAAGGTTAAAGTTTATGGCATGCATGGTGAAGTGGCATATGACAAGGAGGTCTAATGAAAAGAGATAATTTGAAGGAAAACTATTGTCTCTCTATTGAGAGAGAATTTGAAGGAAACTTGGTAATTCTTCTAAGGTTGATGGCATGTCAAGGTCAAAATCAAGATACAAGGTAAGCATACTTTTGAGCACTATTCTTAAGGAGCATTGTCATATCATGAGCATGTGTATGAATATGGTAGTTTAGTAAGATGAATACACATATGTATGAGTGGATGTTTAAGAATGACCAAGAATGAATATTAAGTGTTGAAACACTCATGAAGGTTTCAAAGTAAACCTTCATGGGTAAGGTCTTAGGCCTAAACATGCAACCAGACTAGTCTTATACCCTGTCTAACCTAATAAGGAGTCTTGAGTTATTATCAAGGTATATGAAGAATGAAAATTAGTGGTAGAGAATGTGAGAAAATTTTTGACATTATGTAAACATGTGTATATGGTATATAATCTTTTAGAGGAGATTTAAAGGCTAATTCATGGCTTATTCATTTGCTTGATGAGACCTAGTGAGAAGGCATAGACTTGGTAGCATGTTGAGGTGAGTAGTATGAGGTTTGGGAGAAGAATATTGATAGTGTGTGATCATGTTATTAGGTTTTATGAAATTATTATGATGTGTTAATATTATTTAAATTGGTTTCAAGGTATGTTTAAAGTCTAAGTGTGATTGACAATTCAAGGTCTAATATGCAAAAAGACCTAGTATGGCCTAATGAGGGGTCAAGTTTAGTTTCCAAGGTGATAGATATCATGAGATAATTATCATAGGTTTTAAAGTTTGTTTCAAGTGTGTTAACCAAGTTTGAGGCAAAATTTTGAAGGAGAAAGCATGAAGTTTGAGGTTATTTGTGTGCATTAAATGAGGTGTTGTAAACTTGATAAGTGTTTTTTGTACTCATTGGCACATGAAAAATTTGGATGAGATAATAAAAATTAAATATAATTTGGGTAATATTCCTATCTTAAATTTCCTATAATTGGTTTTGGATTTGTGGGGCAATCCTTTATGAACGATTGTTAAGAGTGGAATTTGGATTTAAGTGCCTTCAAACCCTAAGTTGAACTTGATGTTAGAGATATGATTCAAAAGGGATTAAAATGAATTATATGACATATTTTGATTATTTTATTATGTATAAGACCTTACCAGGTACCTCAGTGGTATTGGTCTATTAGAAGAGTAAGTGGAAGCTACAAAAAAACCCTTATTTTTTAGATTTTTTATGTAATAGATAGGGTTGACTAGGTCAAAGCATTAAAATGATTAGAGAATGATGTGTGATACTTGTAATTTGTTTCCATGTAATTTATTAATTATGTTACAAAATTAAATTATGATAAACTGGTCATGGAAGTTGGCCTATCACTAAAAAGGCCTAGTGAAGAAGATATTGACAAAAATAAGAAGTGGGATGAGATTAGGGATACGGTACCATGGATTAGGGATGGATTAAATTGCATAGGTTTTTTATTCACTTCATGTAACACATATCCCTATTATATATAATATTTTTATATTCTTATATATAATTGTAAATTTGTTCTCAAATTGACCTGGCTAACACAGTGAAGTCTGTGTAAAGTAAAGACACGAGATTAGTCTGTAAGACCAATATTGCTATTTAAAATTATAATATATTTGCTTAAATATATTATAAGTATGATGAAGGATCATATAAACCCTTTTTATTTTCATTAAAATTATTATACAAGTGTTTTAAGTCTTTGTTTTCATGACTATGTTTTGAAGTTACTTGCAGTTTTGAGTGAGCATATGAAGTGGTTAGTTTGAGGTCTTTTACTATGTTTGGTCAAATATGATGAACATGTTGATTTCCCTGAGTTAATGGAGGTTATATCCATGTTATTTTATGGTATGTTTTTTTAACCAGATTAGTTGTGTTCTTTAGTTTTGGTGGCATACTTTATGGCAGTAAGAAGGCCTAATTGTGAGTAGGCCTAATGGTGTGGTTCAAGGAGTCAAATGAGAAAAATGGTTTTGGGGACATAAGATGAGATTATAAAAGGTATAATTGAATTTTTTTTGAATTTTTTCATCCATTTATATATTCTTAAGATGTTCCAATGTGGTTAAGTTGAAACGTGTGCTTTAAGAAGGCCTAAATGCATTAGGTCTCCTTTAGGCCTAATGGTGGTTTTAGTCTTTATGAGTGGTGGCCAACCTATGTATTGGTTATTTATCCTATGATTTTTTATTTTTTTTAATATATGTTTTAATGGTTATCCAATTATTTATAGGTTTATGGCTAACCAAAGTATGTGAAATCAAGAGTCAAGTATAAAAAAAGGTCTAATAAGCCTATTTTAACTAGTTAGAATATTGAGGAAATGAAAGAATGAAATAGATGTTTAGAAATAAGGTAGAGGGATTTAATACCATAATATAGGTGTTTTTAATATATCATGAAGTTATAATATTAATTATATATATGATGATCAAGTTGATATGACCTAAATCTATCAAGAAGAGGGCTAGTTGAGTGAAGAGGCCTAATAGGTTATTTGAGAGAGATAAAAGAGTGTGAAGAGAAAATTAAGGTGATCATAATAATTTGAGTGAGAAATGGGTTTACAAAGGTGATCAGAGGTTCTAGGTGGTTAAGTTGGTTTTGAGTCACCTAAGGGGTTGGTGCCTCCTTGTAAGTTGGTGTTTGCTAAAGGCCTAGTTGAGTTGGTGCTTGACTAGTGAGGGGTTGGTGCCTCAATAAATCTTGATTGATTACTTATAGGACTATAGTCCAAGCTATTTTTTAATGGTTTTTATCCCCCATGATGGTTTCCCACATATATCTCATGTTCATATGTTGTATTCTTATGTGGATGTTTATTTATTTATTGTTGATGTATGTGTTTGAATGAATGCTTCATGAATGATAAGTGAAATTGAATGATTATTTTAAGGGAAATGATTAACCCCCCTATCAGTTTTTTTGATTCAAAAAACTATTTCCTTCCTAATAATATTTTAAATACACCCATACTAGGTATTATAATAAACTGAGTGGCTATGTGTGTTGGGGCCACCTATAATGGAAGTATTATCTCCTCAATGAAGCTCTGAACATGGCCATTAAAATAAATAATAATTGTATCTATAGGGAATATATCTTGTTTTATGTATCTCAAGTGATATACAAGTGTCATGGTACACATTTTGTCAACCATGACATTATAATAGGATAGGTGGTCTATATATGTTTGTATGAAGAGCACATGTAAATTCGTGTTATCATCCACAATCTCTCACTCTAAAAATGTGATAAGTGGTCTATGTGGAACTATAATGTGATACATGAAATTAATATTATTTAGGGGATGTATCTCCTATATAATTGTGTGATAGGAATTTATTGGTGGATGAGATTGGTTTGTATAATGAATAAATGATGTGCCTCTTGCCTCATTGGCTATAAACTTAGGAAAAGGATTTGAAAATATATTAAGCACATTCACCTTTATTTGTTTTGTTGGTGCCTTGATGGGTGTGCCCACATATATAATGTTGGCCTCAATGAGATTATATATCTTGTGCTTCAGGATAATGTATTTGTTTGTGGTATGTCCCGGTGCCCTATGATACTCACATAATGCATTTGAATTGTAAATCTTTGGAAGAGGCTATGCCATATCAACCTATTTAATGGGAGGGAAAGATATGACATTACATTCCAATATTTCTTGTAGAACTCGTGCTAGTGACTCTAGTATATTATTGAATACTATGTGCTAATGAAATGATAAAACCAATATCAGTGAAGGCTCTGCAATTGTAATGACTATTATATTTTGATTTATTTTGTTATCTAATGTCTTTACCTTATATGGAGGCTTGATTTAACTCTTAATAGTTGAAATATTTGATTTTTCCCATTATCAAGAACCTAACCTCTCTTTCCTTAATTATGTGGCACGTGTCTATAAATATGGGAAACTTATTGAATAATATTACTTGTGAAGTGATAGGACTAGATTTTATTTTAATATATCTTGAAGTTATTTATCTACCATGGGCTAGTCAATTTTGATAAGATTATCCTATACCATAAGACATAATTAACGATGGGATCATTTTACTTTTTATTGAGTTGTGTCACTTGTGCATATGATATCTTGTCGCTTATGTTGATAGATAAGTGTGATAAGAACATATATGATAAGGTATTAAATTACATGATAGATTAGATAAGAAAATCATAGAACCATTGTAAGGCATAATATTTGAGACTGTATGGAAAGAACTTTGTAATAAGCTAATCATTAGACACATAGTCCAAGTATGTTGCATGAAATACTTAAAGGTGATGTTTTGGGTCACACTTGCCATCATATAATGTGATCTTGAGTGCTAAAAAATTGGATGGAAAATGAGTTGTCATAATGTGATGTGTCAATGGTGTATGAAATAAAATATAGAATCTAAGGTGTGAGAATTCTTAGTATGAGAGGATACTCCTGTAAAATTTAATAAAAATACATGAAATAATAGAATTACAAAATGAATAGAAGCACCAAATAGATTATATTTATTGCAAACCACTTTGAGGAGGAAACCTCCTTTAAGAAACCTCAATACAAGTAATGTGTGGATGCCTTCAATGGCCTCAACACTTATATATAAATTCTAATCTAAGCAACTACCACTTCTCATGAATGTGGGATTAAAAAAATACTCACAGGATGACTTACAAAGCATATGAGTCCATAGAAAATACTAAACTAACAAAGTAAAGAGAAGAGATATCATGGGTTCATAACATCCCTTCCCTCTTAGAAAAATCTTTGTCCTCAAAGCTTCAGATGTGGGAAATGGTGTTGAATCTAAAATAGTGATTCCCTTGTTACATCATCTTTTTGCATTTTGTACCACTGAATTAAACCCTCAGTGATGGAATATGAGTGAAATTGGCATGTGCACCTATCCAAGATTGCCTCTAGCTCAATAAGAATGGATCTTTCATTATAAAGTTTGGGTAAAATAGTCTACACTTTAGTTTTTGTGCCAAGAACTTTCTTCAAACAAGAGACATGAAATATGGGGTGAACTCAGGAAGAATGTGGTAGATCCAACTTATAAGCAACCAACCCAATCTTATGAATAACCTTATAGGGTCCATAAAACTTCAGTGCTAGCTTATGATTCCCTTTGAGTTTTAGGGAGGATTTTTTGTAGGGCTACAGGAGAAGAAAAAACATATCACTTAATTGAAAAGTGCACTTATAATGGTGCTAATCAGCATGTTGTTTCATTTGATTTTGTGCCATATGAATATTTTCTCATAGGGTACTGAGGATCTAATCTTGGGTTCATAGGATTGTGTTGACTATTTGAATTGATGAACCATTAGGGTTGTATGGAAGGAGCACTGGTGGTGCTTGAACATAGACTGCTTCATATGGAGTCATTTTTGTTGAAGTGTGATAGGAGGTATTATACCACCATTCGATGAGAGGGAGATACTTTTCCCACTAATGTTGTTGTTCTGAGGTGAAGAAAGGGAGGAAAGTTTCCAAGCATTTGTTAACAATTTCAGTCTAGCCATTCATTTGTGGATGATACCCAGAACTCATATTCAACTGAGTGTTATTCCATTGAAATAATTCTATCCAAAAATGGCTGGTGAAATTTTCATCATGATCTAAGACAATGGATGAAGGAATGCCATGAAGATGGAAAATCTAGTCCAGGAAACTTTTTACAACTATGGAGGCAATATAGGGGTGGTTGAGGGCACAAAAATGACTATATTTAGAGAGGTGGTCAACCACAACCAAGATCACCATTTTCCCTCCAAATTTAGGGATCCCCTTGATGAAATCCATATAAATATCTATCCAAATACTATTAGGGATGGGCAAAGGTTCGAGCAACCTAAGTATGAGTGTTGTTTCACCCTTGTTTTGTTGGCAGGTATCACATTCAACCACCATCTATTGAATTTCATTTTTCATTCCCTTACAAATTAAGTTTCATCAAGCCTACTCATAAGTTTTGAGAAAACTTGAGTGCCCTATAGATGGAGAAGCATGGAATTCATAGAATATAGCCTACTACAGATCTATGTTTTGGGGAAGCACCAGATAACCCTTGTATCATAGAGAAGTACCATCCCAAGAATAATGTGGTATATCTGAGGGGTTAGTGGCCAACTATTGAATGATTTGAGATGAGGAGTTATCGGCATATCCTTATTGTATAGTGTCCAAACAATGTGGAATATGCATGGAAATAGCTGAAAGGGAAGCTTGAGATAGAGTATCAGCCACAATATTATATTTACCCTTATTTTAAGTTATATCATAGTCATAACCCATGAGTTTGATGAAACATTTATATTGTGATTGGGTTAAGACCTATTATTATAAGAAATATTTTAGACTTTTGTGATCAATTCTGATGCAAAAATGATTACCCAATAGGTATGGCTGCCACTTTTGTATTGCATGTAAAATAGCCATCATTTCCTTCTCAAAAGTAGAGAGCACTAAATTCTTACCATAAAGGGTTTTGTTGGTGAATGAATTAGGGCATCCTTATTGGAGGATAATAGTACCTAGTCCATTACCGCAAGCATCACTCTTGATAGTGAAGGTCTTAGAAAAATTTGGCATAGCTAGAACATGTGTAGTACACAGCTTATTTCAATGCTTCAAATGTGCACTCAGTATCTTGTGTCCAAGTAAAAGCATCCTTTTTCAACATAGTTGTTAGTGTAGCTTCAATATTCCCATAATACTTGACAAAATTATGATAGGATCTAATGAGCCCTAAAAACCCACAAAGACTCTTGAGTGTTTGAGGATGTAGCTATTTTTTTAGGATCCACCCAAACCCCTTGGGTTGAAATAATATGACTAAGATACTCCACTTCATCCTATCCAAAAGTACATTTGGAATTTTTTTCATAAATATGATGGTTAGAGAGAAGTTTTAGTGTGAGCTCTAGATGTTGGAGATGCTCAGACCATGTTTTAATATAAATGAGGATATCATCAAAGAAGACCATAATGAATTTTTGTAGGTAGGGCCCAAATATTTTATTTATCAATGATTGGAATGTTTAAGGAGAATTATTGAGGCCAAAGGGAATGACCAATAACTCATAGTGGCCATCATGTGTGTAAAAATCTATCTTATGGATATCATCCTCATAAAGCTAGATCTGGTGATATCTAGAGTGGAGATCTAGTTTGGAGAAAAAATGAGTGCCATGAAGCTCATCAAAAAGCTCATCAATAATATGATAGAGAAGTTATCTTTGATTATGAAGTGATTAAGCACATGAAAATCAATGAAAATATGCCATGACCCATATTTTTTTAGACAAGGATAACTAGAGAAGAATATGGGTTGGTACCAAGGTGAATAATGCCTTGTTGCAGTAGGTCTCAAATGAGCATCACAATCTCAGTATTTTGCTAAAATAGGTAGCAATAAGGCCCGATGTTAGGAGGAATTCTTCTCAAAAGGAGTTTAATATAGTGGTCCTCTAAATGTGAAGGTGTAAATCCCACTAATTTGGTAAAGGCATATGAATACCATTACAAAATGGTTTGTAGGTCAGAAGGAGTAGTGGAGACCGTTGATGATTGTATTTGAATGGAATAGAGCTAAGTAATGATGTTATGTGAATTATTCTTAATAAGAATTTATATATAATGTGAACTTATGATGCTAAAAGATCTAGGTTGTAATCCTTTTAATGTGTCTTTTTACCCATTATCTAAAAATTTTATCCAAAGTTCATCAAAATCCCATAAGATAGGTCTAAGTGTGCATAACCACTGGGCTTCTAAAACAACATCACATCCACCTAAGGGTAAGGCAAACATGTTGGAGTGAAAGTTATAATATCCAATAGAGATACACACATTGTGACACTTCCCTTTTCAAGGTAATTTTCCCCCATTGGAAATCATGACCTTAAATTTGGGGCAAGGATGGATAAAACAATCAGCCTATTTGGTGATTTGAGGGTCAATGAAGTTATGAGTGCTACCTAAATAAATGAGTATTATGAGAGGGAGATTATTGAATTAACCCCTAACTTACATGGTTTATTGGGTAGTAATCTAGTTAAGGCATGTATAGAGATCTCTAGTTGGTCTTCTTGAGAAGTAGGTTCAATAATCATATGAGCTTTTTCTGGATCATCTGTTGTATCATGAACATCTTCCTAATTATCAGGTTCAAGTGGAGAGTTAACATCCAATATGTATTGATTTTTCTTGACACATCAATTTCCCCAAGTGAATTTATCATCATATTTATAACATAGTCCTTTTTCTTTGTCAGCTTGCATCTCTATTTTAGTCAAATGCTTGATAGGACTAGATCTAGGGGCTAGCATTATTTGAGAGTATTATGGAGATATATTTTTGAATGAAACAAAATTAAGTTTGAATCACTATTGACATGAAATCTTGTCCTCTGCCAACTTATCCAACCCTAAGGCTTCCATCATTATGTTGGGTTAGAACATTTTGATCTCAAATCAAAATACATCTTTTAGTTGACTGACAAAGTAACTCCTAAAAATTCATTAGACAATCCCTATATGTGATTGGATAGCTTTTCAAATTTGCTTTGATATTGTTTCACTATTTTTTTTTTGTGAAATTTAGTGAGTGCTCCAGTGAAGTCATCAAAAGTAGTAGGGCCAAACCGTTGTAAAATGAGAGTGCAAAAATTGATCCATATCAGTTCATTATGAGCCTTGGTATACCAATGATACCATTGGAGGGATTAAAGTTCCAAGTGGAACCTTGTTGGCATAAAAAGTATTATGCAAACTAAAATATTGTTCTTCCTGATAGATCCATCTAGTTGGATCTATACCATTGAATCAAGAAAAATTAAGCTTCAACCCACAATAATTTCTAGAATAAAATGCAGTGTCTAAAGAAGACTCTAGATGTTGTTTGTTGTTCATGGTGGTATGTTGAAGATTGAGGCCAATAATTTTTTCATCAAGATCTTTGATGCGGGACTTTAGGGAAGAAATTTCATCCTCAAGGTTGTTTACTTCTATTGGGGTTATGACCATGACCTGAATAATAGTTTTTTTTTGGTTTTCTATTTGGTGATAAGTCCTCTGGAAGTCTACTGAGACTCTATGAATAGTTTACAGATTCTAGGTTTTGTCAAATATCTACCTATCAGGTCTCTGATAGTTTGCAGATACTTTATTGATTGATTATTTTGAGTCAACTAGAAATATTTAAAAATTGACATAAATGGGACCCAAGTTTCAGTGGCTACCTACGGGTTTTAAAATTTTCACTCTATCCACCAATTTTGTCTAAGTGAGTACCGCTCTCCAAAAATTTTCTAGCCATGGATTTATCTCTTTGTGATAGCTCTTGGTTTTTCACATGCATGGGAACTACTCAATCAAGAAGGATCCATTGCTTTTTTCACTGGTAGGTCCTCTCAATGGGATAGGTACTTTGGGGTTCTTGTGGTACTCTTCATAATGAGTTTTAGGGCTTTCACCCTAGCACTTCTCACAATTATGCGATCAAGTTTTTACCTTGATCTAAAATAGATTATTATGTTACAAGAAAATACTAAAATAAACTATGTAGAAAAACAAAGTTATTTTTGAAAAATTATTATGTAGAAAAATAGAGTGAAAAATTTTTGGAAAAAAATTGGCCCTAAAAAGTGCTCTGATACCAGTTGAGAGAATCCTCCTACTACAATTCAATAAAAATGCATGAAATAATAAAATTACAAAATAAATGAAAGCACTAAATAGATTATATTGATCATAGACCACTTTGAAGGCGCAACCTCTTTTGAGAAAGCTCAATACAAGTAATTCATGGATGCCTTCAATGGCCTCAACACTTATATATGAATTCTAATCTAAGAAACTACTACTTTCCATGAATGTGGGATAAAAAAAATGCTCACAGGATAACTTACAAAGCATATGTGTCTATAACAAATACTAAAATAAAAAGTAAAGATAAGAGATATCACAGGTTCATAACATAGTAACTCTTTGCTCAAGATGTAACACCTTAAATTGCATAAAAAGAACCTATTTCATAAGATATTGTACATCAAGAGGAGAAGAACTAACCACAAGTGGAGTAGCTATCACTGATGGTAAAATAACAAGTTTTGGTTGTTCTATCTGAGTTGGTTGAGTAGGCTCCATTGAAGGTGTAATAATTATTGTTGTTCTTTTGGAGTTCCTCTTGAAGAATGTTTATGAAATCATATTGTGTATCCTTATGTTTAGATAAAAAGTCTTTCAATTGACGCTTATCAATTTCATCAAAATTGTTATTAAATTGTGTCATTGTAGGTTGAAGGTAGGAAAATAAGTTTTGTATATTTTAGACCTTTTAAGAATAATAATCTATGAAAGTGTTCAAAATTTTAAAAATTGCAATAAATAAGAATATTTTATGAGTTAAAATTTGAGTATATATAAAAAGGATACAAACCCTACGTGTGTCTAGGGTTAGGGTTTTTATAAACTAGGGTTTCCTTACAAAAATTTAAATTAGATGTAAAATAAATTTAAATCCTAATGTAAAAATGATTTTATTTAACTAGGTTGTCTAAATAAAATAAGAAAAATTAGGAAGTATGCAGCCCTAAATTTATTGCACAAAAATAAGAATCAATGCAAGTTAGGGTTTTATGCAATGCTCAAAGTAAGACAAGTTCACTAAATGATTTAATTGTTTAGGGTTTTACAAGTGTAATTACCTATATTTGGTTAAGGGAATGAGATGTCTAAATTAGTTAAATAAATTACAATAATTAACCTACTATTTTGTAAATGAATTTGACCTTGATTGACTTTTTAATTATAGAAATAAATAGGGATAAATATAGATAACTTAAAATAGACTATCATAGATAACTTGGGTTTTAAAATTAGAGATCTAAGTAGCTCTAAGTGTCATAAGTAGGTTTTTGATATTTATTTACTCACTAGACAATAGTACCTAGTTTGGATAGTAGCACCATCTATATGTAGTGTCCAAGATGTGGTGTTAATATCCACTTTTTGATACTATTCCTATTTTTTGGGAGTACCTACACCTCTGTCTGTGCTTTATTATTTTGAGACCGAAGCCTATAGTTTTATATTGTACATGTAAAGATTGATTTTGTGTGCAAGCCATAGTTATCTTTACAAGTGTGATATGATCAAGATTTTAGCATGTTAATAGGATGGATTATATATCTTGAACACCCTATTGTGTAAACATTTGCCTGCATACCAATACTCTGAAGAGGAATCAAGTCTGATGTAGTTCTCCCACCTAGTGCTTGATAAATGTGCAAGTGAATGCTAGAATGAGAGTGGCCTTGGATGCCTTGAATGTGCTTGAGCCTTTGAATGCTTGAAAATTGGACATATAATTATTGTAGATGGTAGTATTTATAAAGTAGGGAAGAATAGGGATAATATACTTTGATTTTTCATAACTTTGTCTTACATTTGAATAACTTTTTCATCTATTTTCCATCTAGTGAATAGAGGTAGATTAGGTTTGTATATATAGGTTTTTTTTTATTATGTGGACAATAAAATTAGCTTAGGCTGACCTTAGGAGGGGCACACATTTTAAAAAGTATAAGTTAGGAATATTAGGGATAAAGACAGTAGCACCTATTTAGGGACACTAACACCATGTGGTTGTAGTGTCCCAAATGTGGCACTAAATTCCTTTTGATAGAATTTTTGAAAATTTGGATTGGGGTCAGAGGTGATAGTTTAGGGACTATGTCTTGATTGGTTGTAAGTGAACAAGGTGCACTAAATGGATAGAAATGTAAGTCTAAGGCTCTAGAATAGGTTTATGATAATCCTACGGATAGGGTGACTCAAGCGACACTCTTAGCATCTAATTACCACTTTTAGGTGATTAAACTTTACAATTAAAGAAGGCTTCTTGCATGATGTCCATATTTTTATTATAATTTAAATTAAATTTATTTATTCTATTTTTAGTTGATTTTTAGTTCACTCAATGGTCTAGGAATAATATATTATATTTTCTAATTTTAGACTTATTTGCATTATAAGTTATCTTGTAATCAACTTATTTTACCTATCTTTATTAATAAGAATTGCACACAAAGGTTTTGTAGTTCATTAATTCAAATTGATGAGTTTTTTGTATATTTTATCTTTGATATTATTGCAGGTATACATAATGTTAGAAAAATAAGCATATATTTTCAAGTTTGAAGCTATTTAATACACTTTTTGGGTGATAATTTCATTCAAAACATAACTCGTTTGACAATTAGTCATTCCAAGATTGTTTTTTTGATACATAGCCACAATATTACAGTGAAACAAAGCTTATTTACACTCATACAATCATTCAAAATGTTCACCTATTTATAAATATTAAAAGGAACAAACGTTTGAAATGAATATTCCAAATGATTTGAAATTTTGTAATCGATTGTATTAGGATGCCTATGAAGTATTTTAAGTGGTTATAAAATAGTTTGAAATATAAAGAGAAAAATATTTTAAAAACTTAGAAAACAAGCCTAATTGTAAAGGCTAAAAACCCCTATTTTAGCATACTTTGAATTTTCAAGCAAATAATAAGGTAAAGATTAATAAGAAAGGTTGAAATAACATAAAATGAATGGGATAAATAATTTTGTATCATAAAAACTCCTTTTTTGATCTTAATTTGTTATAAATAAGGTCAAGTAGGATTTGAGGCCTAGTCTTTCAAATAAGCAAGATTATAAATTTCATCATCTTCCTTAGTCTTCTCCATCGTAGTCATTTAATGATTATGGCACATAGTGATGTGTTATAGTCTAATAAGTTGTACATGGACCTAATATTAAATAATAGGTGCATTAGTAAATAAATTTTATTATAAAAATTTAAATAAATTTTATTATAAACATTTAATAATTTCCTTTGCCATGATGTGCTAGATGTGATGGACTAAGGCTTCTTAAAACCCACATATATGTAATGTTCATCATGTTTAATTAAGTTGATTATTATTGATTGAGACAAATTGAGCTTTACTCTCCTATGATGGAGGAAATCTCTAAATTTTGGTATCAGATCAGGTTTCCTAGGCCTCTCTAAGCATCATTTATTCTCCACTTCATTTTTTGTCAACACGACATAATGACTACATAGTGCAGAGATCTTGAAAACCCATTATTTGTTCTTCCACAATTATTACACTTTGTCAATGGTATAATAGTTAAAACCATGTGTAAACCCACTAACATTCATCATTCACTTGCATTTTCTCACATTTCCACTTTGTTCAATCTTTCCATAGTTTTTTCATTTCCATTTTTTTCTTAGTTTGTATACCCCAATTTTTTTTATTTTTTTAATGGAAAAATCCAATTTTTTTTCTCTTGTCAATTAATCAATGTCTTGTAGAAGGTTTTTATCCTCACAAAGATGTCTATTCTACATAATTATTTCATAACTAGAAAGAAGACATTGATATATTTCTAAAAATTGGTCACAAAAAGGATTATGAGCAGTATTGGGGTGATATTGTGATTTGTAGTTGATATTATGAACCTATTTTTTGAGGTTTTTTTAAGAATTGCATGCAATGATATCATGTGTTTTTATGTATTCAACCATGTCTACACTAAGGATGTGTTAGTAATATTTAGTGCATACATATGTTGTATTGTGATGTGTTATAGTCTAGGATATTGTAGATGTACCCAATATTCAATAAATAGTGTGTTAATAGATAAAGGTTGTTGTAGACATTTAATAATTTACTCTACTAAGATGTTTTAGGTTGATGGAATAGGGATTATTGAATCCTATATACATGTAATGGTTATTCGTGTTGAGTTAAGTTGATTATGATTGATTGATACATAATGAGTTTTGTTATCCAATGATGGAAGAAATCTCTATCTTTTTATATTTACATCCATTTTTGTGAATTGTATTAATTAATATAATTAATTTCATTATAGATTGATTCTTAAAAATTCCTTGAATTCTTTAAACTATTCAAAAACTTCACTCTTTTACTTAAGAAAATACACCCATCTACAATGTGAGAAGTCATCAATAAATTTGAGCTCATACTTGGACCCTTAAAAAGGAATGGTAAATGACATAAGGTCATTATGCACTAGATCAAGAGGAGTCATAACTCATGAAGCCTTTCATTTGGGAATAAGTATCTATTATTCTTTACAAGTATACAACCTCTATAAACACCATCTATATAAGACACCTTATGAAGGACAAACACCA